>OX456527.1:72810572-73410572 GCA_949748255.1 Eustalomyia histrio | reverse complement strand
TTTGGTTTGTGCAAATATCATTGACTTCAAACATTATAATTACTATAATTATAATAATTATCAATTTAAGTTATTTTATGAATTGTTGAAAGTGTACTATGAATTGTTGAAAGTGTATTGAAAGTGTACTGCCAATTTTGACCCGGTGGGCTTGCGGCCGAGGTAAAGCAAAGAATTTATCTATAATATCTCTAAGAAAGAAAAAATCGACTAAATATCGTTGTTTTATGTAATGATTTTGTTTGCTGACTACAATTCAAAATATCGCAAGCACATTTTATACATTAAAATGGCTTTCATATAATTGACGTAGCGCTTACTAAACTTTATGTTTATCGAACTATTTTTTTCACTTAATAATAAAAAGAGTTTAAATTTGTATATCACAAATAAAGTTTAAGCCAACAATCCCATAAAATAAACTTATGACTTTTCCATTTTCCAATAATAACAAGAAATATAACTGTGATATTTTGTATTTTTGCAACAATTTCCTTAAATCAGTTAATTTAAGAAGACAAAGGACCCCCAGTGTTCCTTAGCCATAGATGCCGTGTGTCACTTAGGGCCTTCCTTTTTGTAGCTCTCAAGCAGAACCGTTAATTAGAAGGATATGACTTTGTCACAATTTATTACGTTTCAGGATATCCTGCAGTACATTTTTTTAATTTGTTTACCTTTTTGTTAATGAAATTTAATTTATTTTTTAAATATATGAATTTAGTATAGTTCAATTTAATTTTAAGACAAAAATGTTTAGCAAAAAGCTTGTTAAGAGCAGTGTCCTTACAAAGCGGAAGTCCTCCAAAAGTGGGAAAATACTTACTCAATGAGTGTAAAGTACTTTAAAACATATGGTAAAATATATTACCTTTGCCATAGAAGCAGGATAAGGATAATTTTCACTTAAAAGAAGTGCTATTTAACTTGATGTTAGAAATTTATTTTTTTATTTTTAGGGAGTCAAGTCCTAGTTTTTAGTAAAAAAAAATATCTAATGAACTTTAAATATTTTTCCTCTAAATAAGTTGATTTTTCTAAATTTTAGTTCATTTTTTTTTTTTGAGTTTAGTAATCAAAATAGATTTCAAAGAAAACTAAATCATTAATTTTTTATTAAACGTTTTTGGTTTTATAAAATGGCGAAAATTATGGTCGTACGTAGACTTTTGCCGGCCATTGTATAGCGCCCTGGTAGGCTAGTTGACAGACATGGCCTAGTAAAAAAAGGCACACAAAAGGTTTCTCTAACTCCCTTAATTACTTTTGTTCGCGAATTCCCACAATTCGTGGGTGGTTATTACCCTCTCGCTTACAAAAAAATTGAGAATAATGTGTTACCAGCATGGTTATTCATAGTGAAAAAAAAAGAAGTGGTTTACTTGCAATTGTAAAGTAAGTAGTTACTCTTAGTGAAACAATACTGTAGCTTACTCAAGTACAATTTTCTGAAATTTATAAAAAAAAAATCCTTAAATATATCTACTTTTTGCATTCAAAAATTTAAGTTCATATATAGGGTCCGCCATCTAACTTTTTTTTTTCAACACTTAGCTCATGTCTGATTTGACAGATAATTAGTTTTATCCTTCCGCTGAACGAATATTGTTGTGTATACGCTTGAACAACGCTGGGAAATATTGCGACATTACTTTGAAAATCATGGTAATGTTGCAGAATGTCATCTTTTCAATGTCATCTTTTCAGATGAAGCTCATTTTGATCTTGGCGGGTATGTAAAAGAGCAAAACTGTCGCATTTGGGGCACAGAAAACCCACACGCATACATTGAAAAGCCGATGCAGCCAAAACGAGTCACTGAGCAAGGAGTGGCCGTTACAGTCAATGGCGATCGTTATCGGTCCATGTTGAACGAATTTTTGTTCACAAAAATTGAAGAGGAGGATATTGGCAACATTTGGTTTCAACAGGACGGCGCTACGTGCCACACAGCCGAAGCTACACGTTTTGCGTCCTGTTTTTGAAGATCGCATTATCAGCAGAGCTGATGTCGTTTGGCCACCTCGGAGCTGCGATTTGATACCGTTGGACTATTATTTGTGGGGTGCCGTCAAAGATAAGTGTAACGCCGACAAGCCAGAGACAATTGACGCTTTAAAGGACAATATTCGTGAAGTCATTGGTGAAATACAGCTGCACACAATCGATAATGTGCTTAAAAATTGGACCGATCGTGTAGGCTACTGCATGGCCAGCTGAGGCAGCCATGTGAATGAAATTATTTTCCATTATGAACCGGAAGAATTGTACTTTCAAATAAAAAAAGAAATTTGAGAAAATATTTAGTAGTGTTTTTTTACAGCATTTTCAAAAAAAAGTTATTTGGCGGACCTAAAGAAGCATCGCTATTTCACATTAGAAACCCTTCAAAATCTTAAAATTTTTGCAAAATTATTTTTACATCAGATAATTTTCTATTTTGTCGCAAAGCTTTTTAAAACAAATTTAAAATGTAATATTAAAAAAAAAAACAGAAATACGAAATCGGTACTTATTTTACATGTACATATAAGTACTTCTACCATTTATTTTCAGTAGGTCATATTTTGTATTTTAAAGTAATGAAAAGATAAAGTAATATTATTACATGTTAAGCTACACGGTAATGACCTGGTAATCTACACTGTAATGACCTGTCATTACCATGTTTTTGCTTGGTATGGCGTGAAAAGCACTATATACGATCTATTCATGAATCCGCTTAATGTATGTGATTACGAAAATATTTCGCTTCTATTTCTAAATAATTTTTTTTTGTCGAAATTTGATATAAATTGTAAAACATTTTAACAAGTATGCATTATTTAACAATTTGTTTTCTTCCATTTCATATTATATTATGTTTATTACTTTTATCAACGTTTATAAAAAATATACATAAAAAATGCTTACCAATAAATTGAATAACATAGCTTTATTCAATGTATTTTGTTCAAATTATATAATTTATACAAAAAAACTTGCATAGCGCTATTTTACCAAATTTATGGATAAACATTTTATTTGGATATGTGTATGTTTTATTTGAATTGTTACGATAAATTTTTGAATTTGTTTTAGGATTCCAGCAACGATGATGACAACATCTTTGAGAATTACGTAAATAATTCACTTTTAAATCGTTTTTCAAAACTTTATATAGACCGAATGCGTAATAATGCATTAGGTAAGAGTTAAAAACCAGAATGTTCGATGAAAACGCGGATTTCTTTTCTACTGTTACAGGAGGACGTTACTGACGATGTTGACGATGTCATATTCGATGAATTTGGTGTGGTAACTGATCGAAATAAACTTAAACGGCTGCGTGACGAAAAAGAACAACAAAAACAGGAGAAAGATAAGAAGATAAGAAAGTATAAGAAGAAATCATCCAAAGATACAGACAAGGAAAAGGAACGTAAAAAGAAGTCAAAATCCCATAAACGTAAGCGTTCGAAAAGGCATGTCGGATTAAGTAGCGGCGAATCTGATTGCGAGGAAAGAAGGGAATCAATACGTAAAAATCGCAATGAAATTGAGGATGGAGAACTTTCTACATCCAGTTCCAGTAGCAGTAGCGAAAGTAAAAGTGAATCAGAAGATGGAAAACATAAAGTACCTGTATTTAAAAGTGCAGGGCGTTTTCAAGGTATATTTTTGTATTTGCTTTTAAGTTAAGAAAAGAAATTCGCGTTAATTGTTTTTAGTTTTATGAAATTTTTTGTTACATTTTTTGCCTTTTCTTTATAGACATTGCTAAAAAATATCCTCCTTCCTTACGTCTTGTTGTGCAAGAAACCAATTTGGGTGATCTTAAAGTTGGAAGCCTCAGCTTGATTACCTTTAAGGGAGGTAGTCTAGGACGTGAGGGTAATCATGATGTTATTATACCAGATGTCAATGTATCAAAGGTATTTTGTTTTTATCCAGATTTCTCAATTTTTAAAGTTTTTAATTTTTGTTCTTCAAAATTTTATGCAACAGTTTTAAATTTTATTGCAAAGTTGTTCAAATAATATGATTTTGTGATAGAGGCTTGTAAATTACAGTTAGGTATAGTGCTTTGATGTAGTTTGTAAAACAAAGGTTGTCCACTCTTCAGATGTATAACAAAATTTTCTTTTAGAGTTTCCCAAAATACACATTCAATTCACCATGTAATGTTTTTGTACATATGTGATGTAACTTTTGATCTGCAATATATGTTAACTTGGCTTCTTTGAATTAATGCTGCATTACATCAGTGTAAAGAATAAATTAACTTACTGATATTATCTTAACTACGATAAACAAACAAGAATTAAGGATGACCTTCGATTACTCGTGTTGTTAATTGTACAAAATTAAAAAAAAAATATATAAATATTTAGAATAAACTATTTGGTTTAGATTATTAGTGCTCTGGCACTCCAATTATGGTTCCACCTCTCAAACCACGCTCTATATATGCAAAATATCTTCATCGTCTCTAAACACCATACGTACAATAACCAGAACAAGGCGGTACTTGAAATACGCATTTTGACAAGTATTGTGTCGATCTCTTGACTATCTCATGTGTACACCGATGAGTCTTTTTTTAAGCAGAATCGACGAGACTTTTATTGGGTCATTCCATGTCAAACCGCACAGAAAACTGTCATTTTCGGATTTGTCATCTCCGATTTTAATAAAATTCGCCACAAATATTGTAAATGGGAAGTGTTTATAAAATCATTAACCTTTCGATCCCAAATCCTTTCGGTTTTCGAAATATGACGTCATGAAAATTGGCAAAAACGTCAAAATATCGAAAAAGTTTCCATACAAAGTCGCCCATAACTGTTGGTACCATTTTAAAGGTGAAAACCATACCTTAAAATGGCGTCCAAAAAGTTTTTTGGTATTAAAAGGTTAAATGTCATTTTTATAAGTTTAATCTTCAAAGACCCATATCTCAAAATCCAATTTTTTTAAAATTATGAAAAAAATATATGTTAAAAACTAAGGCCTCTCTACATTTGTGACGAAATTTTAAGGTGGAGACTCGTTTGGTTCCTGAGTTATGAAGGAAAATGTGGTCGTAAGCAAATTTTCGTCGACGAGTTCATATGCAAAAGCTTACACACAACAACAATATGTATACTAAACATTGTGCACACATACACACGTAAAAGAGAGATGCCTCAACCCTTCGTCAGGCACATATTTTGAGCCCTTAGTTCTGGCACATGGTGCCTGGCCAGACCCCTATACATTTACATGCATTTGTATGGAAATAAGGGCTGTTTGCCGTTAAATTTTTTACTAAGATAGGAAACTATTTGTTATATTTTGTGTTTCTATTTCTTTTTACTATAGACCTGAAAAATTCTTTGGAATGAAAAGGGCAACAATTTTTTTGTTCTATATATATTTCTCTTTATTATGGGTAAAGTAATAAATGTTTATAACAAAATAGAAAATTATTATGAAGAATACATTGATGTTTTTATTCAGAATTTTGCGGAAGGCAACAAAAACATAAATAATCTACTTTTGAATGTTGCTGACAAACAGGATTGTTGCATTTGCAGCAAAAAAAGCGTGTCTTACGGCGTATTTTGTCACCTTGCTGCAGGCAAATTCTGCAATCATTTTTGGCAGCTAGTGTGTCTGGACCACTGCGTGAAGCCACATTACGCTTCAAATGCTATACGAGTTGTTGGTTGAGCCACAATGTGCGGATTATTGATGAGATTTTCAACGTTGGCCAGTACCAATTGCTTTGCAAGTTTATATAAAAATATGCGTCTTCTTTCTTTTCTTGTATTTTCATCATTTAGCTTACATATAATGTAACTTGCCAATGCCATCACATCAATCATGTTGCAGAAAAACGCGTATGTCCAGCGTCTGGTTGACCGTTTTGTTGTGTAATGAGTTAGCATTTGATCCATCGTATCGACTCCGGCTTTAGTTGAATTATAAAATATAATTGCTTCCGATTTCATGGCTACGCCTTCAACATATTTCGTGTAATGCA
Source organism: Eustalomyia histrio (assembly GCA_949748255.1). Classification (NCBI taxonomy): domain Eukaryota; kingdom Metazoa; phylum Arthropoda; class Insecta; order Diptera; family Anthomyiidae; genus Eustalomyia; species Eustalomyia histrio. Next base: position 73,404,565 of record OX456527.1, on the reverse strand, counting down.
CGGTTGAAATTAAATTGACTGCCTTATTTTTTTTTGGCATGTAGCTGCAAAGTGCAACAAGATTTTCATGAAAACCAAACACACTTGAAAGAATTGGTCGTCTGGTGCTCTTCATAACTTCCTTTGGAAGACATCTTTTGTTTGCTCGAATGGTGCCAACAAATGCCAGTTCCATAGCAGCCAGTCGTTTAGCGCCGTTCAATGAGGTGAAAAAATTATCAAAAATAATTGTTCTGCCGCTGTTTGCGCAACAATTTGCGAAATACATTAGAACGTTTTCACCTTGATTTATCTCCCGATTGTCTCCTTCCTTTCCAGTGTATAGTTTTCCTTTCAATGGAAATTTAGTCTTAGCATCGCATGCCCACCAAACTTTGATCCCATACCTTGCAGGTTTTGATGGGATATATTGGGTGAACTTTGTGCGCCCACGATACGGAAACAACTGCTCATCGATGGTGATATTTTCATAAGGTTCATAATAATTTTGCAGATTTTCATTGAGAAAATTCCAAAGGTCCCGGATAGGAGCTGCTTTATCTGTTTGCTGTCGGAATGCCCGCGTACGACTATTATCGAAACGAATATATCTGGACAGAGTAATGAATCGTTTGTGCGACATAGCCGCACGGAATATGGGCAGCGAATCAGAACGCCACAATATACTGGAGTCTTGCATATTATTATGGCTGAGACCAGAAGCCAACAAAATCCCAATGAATGCATCTAGCTCAGAGCTTGTCAAATCAATCCATTTTCTTTGGGTAAACTCTGGATGTTCTTCATTCCATTTTCTAATTGATTCTCGCCCATGCCGATTTCTTTCACTAATGATGACGAACGTAATATTGGTTGAGAAAAATAGCTTGAATACCTCAACTGGATTGGTGAGCCTTGTTTTTGTTCCAGATCGAAAACGCATGATATTATTGTGGCGCAAACGCGATGCAGGGGGTTCAGTTTCGTTCCATTTAGTACCGTCTTTACCATAAAAACAGCCTGAGTCGACTTCATTTGCTGCTTCAGCATCATTTCCACTTTCTTCTTCTTCATCTACGTCTTCATCACTATCATAAAGTTCGTTAGGTTCAATTTCCAAATCATTTTCTATGTCTGATGCATCATCTTCTGGCACATAATCAGCAGTGTCGTCACCATCGTTTTCAAAAACATCATAATTTTCATCAGCTTCTACCTGACTTTGAAAATCACGCACTAATGCCTCTGACAATTGGGGTTGCAAATTCGCGCTACGCAAGCGTGTATTATAAATAAATTTCAGTTCATCAGCCATAATATACTAACAACGCAACAAATCTACCTGCGTAAAATTATTCACAAGTTCAAAATTACCGCACAAAAACTAGATAACTTCTTCACTGTTCAACGTTCAATGAATAACTAACTCACAAACAAAATCAGAAGAAAGAAAGAAGCATAAAAGAATAAAGTAAATACAAATTTCCAACTCGTGCCATGTGCTTTGCCTATGCGTTCATACAAAATGCATAGGGGTCTGGCCAGACACCATGTACCAAAAGTAAGGTGAAGATTTTTTATTTGGCTTTTTTGTCCTGTTCCAAGGATTTTTTTCAATTATTAATTTATACATCGAAAGCCAACAATATTTTGGGAGATTACCTGAAATTACAGCCATGTACCTAAAATAGAAGTATGCTAAATTGAAGCATGAGAATTAAATATGTCTGGCCAGAACCATGTGCCACTTCGAGGGTTAACTCTTCACATATATTTTTTTTAGAATTTTAAAAAAATTGGATTTTGAGATATGGGTCTTTGAAGATTAAACTTAAAAAAATTACTTTTAACCTTTTAATACAAAAAAACTTTTTGGACGCCATTTCGAAGGTAATGGAACCAATAGAATAATTTTAGGTTATAAAGTTTAGAAGTTATGGGCGACTTTGTATGGACACTTTTTCGATATTGACATTTTTGCCAATTTTCATGACGTCATATTTCGAAAACCGAAAGGGTTTAAGGTCGAAAGGTTAATTATTTGATAAACACTACCCATTTACAATATTTGTGGCGAATTTCATTAAAATCGGAGATGGCAAATCCGAATGCTGTGCGGTTTGACATGGAATGACCCTAATGTCAAACACGTGATAGAGATAGTGAGAAAGTTTTTGTATCTTAAATAACGAGAAGAAACTTGTAATTAGACATCCTTTTATAGTTAATATTTTTGAACAATTTAAAAATAGAATTTCGATATTATAAAATATAAAAATTTAAAATAAATTAGTTTAAAATAAAGGTTTTAAGATGTGTCCAAAAAAAATTTTTCATTACAGTTTCATTTGAAATTTACTTACGACACCAAGAAGAGTTTATATAAATGTGTCGATTTGGGTTCTCGCAATGGCACCATCTTAAATGGTACTCGCATGTCTGTCTCAAAAACTGAAAGTAATTCATATGATATCGTACACGGTAGTGTCTTACAAATTGCTCAAACTAAACTTTTGTGTCACATACACGAAGGCAACAGTACTTGTGGTCTCTGTGAGCCAGGTCTATTAATAGAAAGTCAGCAACGTGAAACACCGGCAGGATCTACAGTGGTACTTTCGCACAAAGAGCAATTAAAGAAAATTCAAAAGAAATATGGGTTGGAAAATGAAAGTAAATAAGATTATGATAAAAATGTTTTACAGTAGTAGTCGTTTTGAATAAATATTAAAATTAATTTACAGAATTTGTTGATTCTCAACAAAACACAGGGGGTGCTGTAGGAGGACCAGTCAGTAGTAGTGCTAATAATGGTGGCAGTTATCAAGATCGTGCTGCTACCAGACGTTTAAAAGTTGGCAGTAGTTCAGATAAAGAAAAAACACAAATGTCATCTGTGGATACGTAAGTTTTTTTATATTTGAATGCAATTAATAATCGTTAACCATCACACATTACGGATTTATCGTTTTTTTTTTTCTTTTTACTCTTTTCAGTGCTATATCTAGTGATAATAAAGGATTTAGAATGCTTTCCAAACTGGGCTGGAATAAAGGTGAAGCTTTGGGTAAAACTCAAGGTAGCGGTGCTCTTTTGGAACCAGTAAGTTTTAATTTTGTTTTCATTGGTCGTTTGTTGGTTTTGTGTAATGTTCTCCCTCTCTCTATAGATTAATGTGGAATCAAACACTGGCCATAAAGGATTGGGCTGTAATGATCCTACTGCTGGTTTAGTAATGACTACAGCCGAGAAAAGGAAATTAGAATTAATGAAAAAAACTAAAGAGCGTTATCAAAAAGCTGATATTTTCAGTATTAGTGATGATAGTAATTAAATAAATTTGAATATAATGCAACTTACATTTAGTTTTAGAAAATTTATAGTGTCCGACCGAACGGTTTGGTCGGACTAAAGACAAACGGTAGCTATTCTGTAGTTTACAGCGTTTAGGACAAATATTTTCAATGAAAATTGTTTGAAGGAGCGATTGAATTTAGGGAAAAGGCGATGCTAAGTTTCTACTGATCAGCCGCCCAATGTTTGACCAAATCGAAGAAGATTTGCGTTTTTCCTTGATTTTCGCATTAAAAATCACAATTTCCACATTAACAAAATTTGTCCATAATGATTAAAAATACCGAATACCAGCTAACTACGTTTTCTTGTCCGAACTCAAAATCTACTCTGCCGCAGAGCACACGTGCTCTGAAATTACTATAAAACATCTTAATAGAATAATTTTTTTTTTAACAAAAAAATTAACTTTTAAAAAATTAACGTACATTATTTATTTTTTTGTTATCAAAACTTACTTTTTCATAATTATCGTCAATTGTTTGTGTACTTTGAATTTATTGCTTTCTTTATATCTTCTTGTTTTTATACCCTCCACCATATATGGTGAGGGTATATATCAGTTTGTCATTCCGTTTGTAATATGTCGAAATAGAGGTTTAAGACCCCATAAAGTATATATATTCGTGATCCTTATGCAATTTTAAGTCGATTTAGCGATGTCCGTCTGTCTGTCCGTCTTTCTGTCTGTCTGTCTGTTGAGATGGCGATCACGTCGCGAAGACGCAAGCGGGGGTGCCAATTTTTACCCAGATTATTGAACATCCTCCCGAGCAGTTTGGTATTTAAAATGAGCAAAATCGGTTAAGCGGTTCAAAAGTTATGAGTGAAAATGTGAAGGTACCTCTAAATTTTCCATACAAATTTGTACAATTTTTCTGTATCGATTTTTTTTTTCTGTTAAGTAAGTAAAAATGTTATTAAGTCTTCTTATTGTTCGATTACATTTATTGTCTTACATATGTGTGTTACTCTGATAACTAAGAAGGTAAAAATCAACAATGTTAAAGTCGCTAACAGAGCAGACCTCTGTAAATAACATTGCTAAACCTAAATAAATAACATTACTTAAACTAAATAACAAAAGTTCGTTACATAAATTGACAAAACATTACAGTTCATGCAAAATTTAGTATATACGTATATCATCTTCAGCCCCTATGGTGGAGGGTATTCAAAGATTCGGCACAGCCGAATTTAGCCCTTTTTTACTTGTTTTTTTTTTTTGTTTTTTCTATTGGTTTTATTTACATTTCTCGTTTTCTCTCTCTGTTTGATATTTATTTGAGTTTCATTTCTTTATGTGGAGAATATAATAGACAAAAATATTGAATATAACTGCCTTGAAAAAGATATTGGAACAAAAGTTTAATTAATAAAGCTTTTTTCAAACTTTTTTGTTACAAGTTGTCTGATTATACTGAATTAAATTAAAATATTTCAGTTTCAATTTAAACTTTACCTAGTTTACACTACAACCAAAAAGTAGCACGTAATTTTACAAATAAATACAACTAGTTTTCAAAAAGCAATAGTTTTTCCTTTTTTTTGAAACTTAAAAAATAATGAATTTTAATTTAAAATAAATCTTAAACAAATGTCACAAGGTTATTAAAAACGTTTTTTGTCTCTCCTGTAAAGTACTAGTTTTTGAGACATCAGGGTGCTGCAGCAAACCCGCGATATAAAATGTTGAATTGATTATCGATTTTTACCAAATTTCATACATATTATTTGCAAAAATTATTTTTTTGGTTTTAACGTAAATTTTGTGTTTTTTCATTTGACAACTAACTAATTAATCTAATAAGACATAAAAATACAAAATCTGTATAAAAATTGACTATAACTCGTCAAATACTCCAGATCTATTAAATGCCACAGAACACTTTATCACGAAAAATATGCCGATTTTAAATATTTTTTAAATTATTTTTACAATACAATATAGTTTATTAATTGAAGATATACCCGATAAGCACACAAAAACTAAAAATTCAAGTGCTTTGTATTTCATTGGAATTGAATTGTATTTACAACCCAATTTTACAGTAAATTGAAAGTTTATCCAACAAATTTTTTCGGATTATAAAGGGTGTCCCAAGAAGAACGCAATTTTTAAATCTGGCAACATTCGAAGTGTCATTGTTTGACATTTGAACAATTGTTATTGTTTGCTAGTAGAAGGTACGAGGTTAGTAAAAATGGAGCGCTACACGAATGAACAACGCATTCTCATTGTGAAATTGTTTTACAAAATGGTAAAAGTTTTGCGGCTACAGTTCGCAAATTGCGATCAATTTGGGGTCACAATAATGCTCCAAAAGAGTCAACTGTAAAGAGATTAATGGATAAATTTGCCGAAACTGTGTCTGTTAGTGATGTAAAGACAACAATGCGCCATCGACCAGGTCGATCGACCGAAAATGTCGCAGCTGTACGTGATGATGTCGCTCAAACTCCATCCACCTCAATTCGACACCGAGCTCAGCAAATTGGTGTCTCCAAATCCACTGCAGCGAATTTTGACGAAAGATTTGCATCTTCATGCATACAAAGTTCAATTGACTCAGGAACTGAAGCCAGCTGACCATGGACAGCGAAGGGAGTTCGTTAATTGGGTATTGGAGAGACAACATGAAAATTCTGATTTTGCCGATAAAATCATCTTCAGTGACGAGGCCCATTTTCATCTTGATGGCTTCGTCAATAGGCAGAATTGTCGCATTTGGGGTGAGGAAAGTCCTCGAGTGATTCACGAGAAGCAAATGCATCCTCAACGTGTCACTGTGTGGTGTGGTTTTTGGGCTGGAGGAATCATTGGACCTTTTTTTTATGAAAATGAGGCAGGTCAAGCGCAAACAATCAATGGTGTTCGGTATCTTGAAATGATAACCAGTTTTTTCTTGCCTAGAATTGAAGAAATGAATGTGGAGGGCATGTGGTTCCAACAAGACGGCGCCACATGTCATACAGCCAGAGAAACAATTCAATTGCTGCATCAGTCATTTCCCGGTCGTGTTATTTCGCGTTTTGGAGATCAGAATTGGCCGCCTAGATCGTGCGATTTAACACCATTATATTTTTTTCTTTGGGGTTTTTTGAAGTCGATGGTTTACGCGAATAAGCCGACGACGACTCAAGCCTTAAAAGAGGAAATTGGACGCTGCATTAATGAAATACCGCAGCATTCATGCAAAACGGTCATTGAAAATTTCATTAAAAGATCGCGTGCATGCCAGCAAAGCCGCGGGGGCCATCTGCACGATATATTGTTCCATACATAACCTCATTCTGTCTACTTTACGATATAATAAAGTTTCACGATTTTTTTTTAAATATTTGTGTTTTATTTAAAATTTAAAAATTGCGTTCTTCTTGGGACACCCTTTATTATTTGAAATTATTGCCAATACATACATTGTTATAAAAACAATTTTTTATATAATAAAATTATTTATAAAAACATAAAGCAGATGCACACAAAAGTGTTGAATCGTAAACTTAGCGCTAATAGATGTAGAATTTACTGAGTCTTCTCGTTTCTTTGTGATGATACAGCTCTTCGTGATAGTTAACGATTAACGGAGAGTTCAATGTGGGCAATGGAGTTTTCAAGCACTGCTGAAGTGAAAACAAAATAATTAAACTATGGGTATGTTTCCAATGGTGTGGGCACGCCACTGTTCCCAAGTATTTTCGGCAAATCAAAGAGCAACCAGCAATATGATGAACTTTAACTTTAAAAGTTATAAAATTTCAATATGCAACAAAGAATAGTAAATTATACAATAAAATTTTGAATTACAAACACAAACATGGACCTATTGCAAACAAATATTGACGTGTGGGTTTTATTTGCCATGTTATCAAAATCTTGATCAAAGGTTTTTTGCAGATGTAGTACAAACGATTTTGGAAAATAAAGTACAAATAAGCTTTTTACGAGATTGGTTGAGGAAATCAAGATGATGCAAATTGGCCAACAAATATATAACTCATTTATTTTAATTCTGTTTTAATTATATTATATTTTTATTAAATTTTCTTTCACATATGAAAATCCAAATAATTAAGTTTAAACTTAGGGCTTGAATACAAGTGTCATTAGAAGTGTGTTTGAAATTGAATTTAACTGCAATTAAAAGCTAAAATCAAAGAAAATTTACACTGTTATGTTCGACTTGAATTCAAGTATCCGTTTTGCTGGAATACGCTATTGAATAACAGTATAAGTAAAGTACAATATAAGGCTTGAAACTTGAAAACATGACTGGAATTACACTTGATTTTAGCTTGAATTTCAGCAAAATTGTTTATGGGGTATTTCATTTATTTAATCACGAATATTTTATTTGAGTTGCTCAAGAGTTTCTCGTTTGTTCGCATAAACCTTGCTTCTCAGATATCCCCACAAAAAGAAGTCCGGAGCACTCAAATCAGGCGACCGTGGAGGCCAATCAACCACTATTTCTTGAAATAACTTGTTGTGGAAAGAGATTTCGCAGTAATTCCATTGTAATCCTGGCTGTATGCGATGTGGCACCGTTTGTTGATACCACATGATAAGCCCAAAGCATGCAGTTGTGGCGTTAAAAAGTTTTCAATCATATCACGATATCGCTCCCCATTCACGGTTACTGTTACGCCGTTTTCATTTGCAATTTGGTCAGGAGGAATCATTGGACCTTCTAATGATTCCTCCTGACCAAATTGCACACCAGACTGTCACTTTTAATGGATGCAAAGATGACTGATGAATATTTTGATGGTTTTCCATTGCCCAGAACCGACTATTCTGTTTATTCACATATCCATTCAAATGTAAATGTGCCTCGTCACTCATTATGATTTTTTCACGAAAATCGGGGTTGTCATAGGCGAGCTGTTTTAACGATTAAAACACGTTGGTTTATCGAATATTTTTCCATAAAAAATTTGCCACGTGTCTACTTCACGACTGCCAAATATGAACTGTCAAGACTAATGTTTACCAAAATGGCGGCAAAACAAAGTAGTATACCTTCCCGGCGGACACCCTGTACTAGTTCTATTATTTGAAATATTTTAAAAATTAAAAAAAAATAAATGTTATTATTAGGATCGTGACTCATCAAATCAAATCTAAACTATTTTGGGCGTACATTACAATTATGTAATCAATATTAAATTCGCAGTCGCGTATTTCGCGAAAATTTCATACAAAAAATGTTTCACTTTTATCAATAAATATGCTTATATTCTCTGCGCAAAATGTCTTCTTATATGAGAGGGGGTTTTTGTTAATAATTTAATTTTAAAAAAAGCGATAAACTAAAAAAAATCAATTTTTACGTTCAGTTACAAGAAGTTGGATTTTTTATGTAGTTAGGAAAATATCACAAAAAATCTAATTTTGTTGAGTTTTCATAAAACGCGAATAATTTAAAAACCACAGATTTGTTTTTAATTTTTGTTGCGGATTAGTAATTTTCATAAAAATTAAGATCACACTTGAGAAATTTTCCTATACAAGGCGATATCAAGTTGAATTTTTACTAAAATCTTTTCAGAAAATTTTGAAATTTTGACAAAAATATGTATTTTTATGTATAAATTTAAAAACAAAAAACGGCAAATTACGTAAATGTTACTGAATTTTTTTAATTTTAGATCTCATATTCCTTTACACAATAATTAAAACTGTATTGGAAAATTTTGTTAAATTATAGGGTAAAGTTTAAAAAATAATTTAATACAAAGTCAACCCTACTTTTTATATAAATTACTCTGATGACAAATAACTAATTCTTAAAAGTTAAATTCTAAATATAAACAAATTTAGCTGAAACTTGACACAGAGAGTTTTTAGACGTTAAGGAATAGGGGCAACATTGTGGAGATTGCGAATTCAAATTTTGATGTTTTTTTGTACAACTTTTTTTGAACCGGGTGGTAATGCATTACATTGAAAAACAAACTACAAAAGTCGTTTTTCTTTACGTTTCGTTAGTTAAATATTAAAGATTATTTTTACCGCATTTCGATTGTTTTTACTACTTTTGTCGATTATTATACAATGATTGAAAATAAACAACAAAATAAGTTATATATAGGATGTGTTTAGATATTTGGTTTTTCAGTGTAAAAAAATTCGTGCAAGCGGCAATGACAAAAATACGCAGTCAGGTTTGCCATCTCACCATGAATAGACTAACAAACAACGCTTGCAAATCATTGAATTTTATTATCAATATTCGTGCTGTGTGAGAAATGTGCTTCGCCAATGACGTCCATTTTATGGTCGTCATAATCGACGAAACGACAGGCAAGGTACCGTGCGATGACTACCGACCATTTTTGCCCAAATTGGACTTGTTTCATATGTGGTTTCAACAATATGGTGGCATACGGCACGCGAACCTATTGAGAGGTGGCCAAGATCATGCGATTTGAACAAACTAGTCTCTCGTGTACAGGGAAAACCCAGCCACAATTCCAGCCCTAGAAGAAAATATTACAGCTCCCATTGGTGAGATACCGGCCGAAATGCTGGAAAAAGTTTGCCAAAATTGGAGCCCACGGATGGACCAACTACGGCGTAGCTGCAGGCAATACTTACATAATAAATACGAGTAGTCTTCAAATAGTAACTGACAAGCATTCATTTATCGTCCCAAATAAATTTTTCATTTACTTTTGCAAATTTTAGATGTTTTCTCCACTTTCAAAACCCAAACGGTTAAAAAATTATCCTTTATTTACAAAAATTAATCATATGTTTTTTCTGGAAACTCTCAACATCGAGCTGTGACTTTATTTTCTCTTTTTTATTATACCCTCCACCATATATGGTGAGGGTATATATCAGTTTGTCATTCCGTTTGTAATATGTCGAAATATAGGTTTAAGACCCCATAAAGTATATATATTCGTGATCCTTATGCAATTTTAGGTCGATTAAGCGATGTCCGTCTGTCTGTCTGTTGAAATCACGATCACGACGCGAAGACGCAAGCGGGGGTGCCTATTTTTACCCGAGCAGTTTGGTATTTAAAATGAGCAAAATCGGTCAAGCGGTTCAAAAGTTATGAGTGAAAATGTGAAGGTACCTCTAAATTTTCCATAGAAATTTGTACAATTTTTCTGTATCTATTTTTTTTTTCTGTTAAGTAAGTAAAAATGTTATTAAGTCTTCTTATTGTTCGATTACATTTATTGTCTTACATACTATGATAACTAAGTTAACGTAAAAATGAACAATGTTAAAGTCGCTAACAGAGCAGACCTCTGTAAATAACATTGCTAAAACTAAATAACAAAAGTTCGTTACATAAATTGACAAAACATATTCATTTTACAGTTCATGCAAAATTTTGTATATACGTATATCATCTTCATCCCCTTTGGTGGAGGGTATTCAAAGATTCGGCACAGCCGAATTTAGCCCTTTTTTACTTGTTTTTAATTCTGTTTACTGAGTATGCAAACGAACGGAACTAAGTTGTGTTTATCAAATTAGCGGTTTCGAATTTCATTTAATTTTTTTAGTTATTTTTAGAACAAATCTTTTTTGTTTTACTTTGCTTTGTACGTAAGTTAATACAGCCTTAAGTGTTTAGTGCAAATAAAACAAATTTATTTCACATCTTCTTTCGAAGTATCGTTCTTAATTGTTGACTTTATCATAGGACGTCTATTTAACAACGCCTACTTCTAGAAGAATTGAAAAGTTTTTCCATGTTGTATTAGAATTATATATGACAACAAATAATGCAAGTTTGACAATAATCCTCCTATACTTATTTAAGAACTTTTGGTTGATTATGGAATATTTTTCATTGGAATCTTTTTGCTTCAGAAATTGTATAACTACGGAACTGTTTTATGGAATGTAAATCATTTTAAATATTAAACAGAAAAAATTATCAAAAAAGTTTTAAGTAATTAACAATATTTGTTAAAATTTAAATTCGATTTCTAACAATTTCTTGTTTAAAATGTTTGTAAATTGTTATTGTTCATATAAAAATTCTATTAAAATGAAAACTAAAGTTACAAAAAAATAACAATTTTTTTTTACAAATTCGATTGTTCCATTTTGTCACAATTTAAAAAAAAAATCAATTTCTTTCATCTCTAATGATGCAATGTCTTTTATCACAACTTTTACTTATTTAATTGAATCCAAAACTTAGGAGTCTCAAAACAATTTCAGTATAATTTCGCTATATAATTTTAGTTTTAAATATTTTTGAACCAAAAAATATTTTATAAAAAGGTTATGTTGGGTACGCCACTGCAACAAAGCAATCAACCCAGAAAATTACAATCGGTAAGACGTTGGCACAGTGCTCTTAACAGTGGTGCCAACATTGGCAGAACGAAAGATTTTGAAAATTATAGTGTTTGATAACCCCAAAACACTGTGCTGGGGCTGGCCGTTCATTTTTGAAAATTGACGAAGCACTGGCGAAACAATCAATAAAGTGACGAAGCACTGGCGAAACAATCAATAAAGTGATTTTTAATAACATGAGTGCTTTGCCAGCTCCAAAATTATAATTTTAAATATTTATTTTTATAAATTTATATATTTTATATTTCATAAACGGTATAAATTTTATCTACCAAGTACTGGCAAATCACTGTTTGCAACTTTAGGATAGCGTTCAAGACCATAGCTTTGCCAGTACTTATATTATTTTTACGATTGGAAATTTTGTAAATCACGTACTGGCAGAGCGTTCAAAATAAAAGCTCTGGAAGCACTTTATTTGTGCCAATCAGTGGTCTGTCAAAACTTGATCTTTTTACCATCGCTGGAAAGTTTTGTTGGGAAGTAAAACAATGCAGTAAGTGGTCATTAGTTACTGAATTTATTTTATTATCCCTTAAGCAATTGGGTAATACAATGAAGAACTTCCCCAAAACCAAAGCTGTCATTTGCACTTCATTTTGACATTTTCTTATGTATTTGTTTTAAATATTTCTCAATATCTTTTCATCTCGCAATTGTTTCCAAGAGTTGTTAAACATTTTAGTTGAAGAAAATTTAGATGTGCCTTTGAATGGAAACACATTTATTGGAAATTGTAGATTATATACAAAATAATTTTGTTTTATTAATGTAAAATTAAGTTTCATGTTTTTTATTCTGACTATATCAAAGTTATTTGGTTGCTAGTAATTTACTGATTATAGAGTCCCATAATATGCATTTAATTATTCCAATAAAGAAGGGAATGAAACCCTTTAACAAAAAAGGTCGTGAAATAAATACAAAAGACTTCGGAAAAATGTTGAGAAAGCTGGATTTTTGTATGAACCTATTTCTTGTAGTTCCAAACAACATCCCAAATATCCCCGTCGCTAAAAATGTTACGAAGACATAGTTGTTATAAGATTTGTAGCTTAGGAAATCGCCTACAAAAAATATATAAATTCTTTTTTTTTTCATTTATTTATTGAATCTTCACTTAAAAATAGTGAACTAACAATAAGTATTACAAATCTTAAAAGCTAAAAACTAAGTTACTTAGTCCAGCCAGTCCCAGACGAAATATCATTTATTCATGTATTATCTCAATTTTCCCTAAAGCATAGGTCCTTTGTACTAGTATGCCAAGTCGGCTGTGGCCCTCCTTCTCAGACGCTGGTGGCTGCGATTTCCAAGTAGATTACGCGCTAGTTCATTTAGATGAGTCTCCAGTTTACCTAAATAGCTTTGGGTAGATTTCACGGCCTCATCTTTAACTACACTCACCAAAAAAAGTTTGTAATGGCAACTGAAAATTTTGCTGTTATTACGGGAAATTCTGCTAATTTGAGCCCAGCGGTATTTTTTGCTAATCTTAGCAACACATGTCTGCTGACGTGTAGTACAATGAAATTAGTAGAAAAATTAGTAGCCGCTACTAAATTTTAGTAGACTTTTTGTAAAGTGGAATTTAAAATCTGTTTGCTAAAATCAGCAAAAAAAATTACTAAATATTATTAATATTAGTAAAAAGCTTTGAATTTATTTTTCTTATTGAGCATCAAAAATTTTGATTATATATTTTAAAAAACGAATTATTCATTTTGTTTTAATTTTCTGTTTTGAAAAATATTTTGGTCAATTTTTTTTTTACTTTTAAGGTTTAATTTTAACTAACCCTAAAAACAAGGGCGGATTTTTAGAACTAAAAAACCTTTTTAGTGCTATTTTAAGTGGATGTGCCTCTTGTTAGACATGAGTCGGTATATTCACTTCCGATCCCTTTTTTAATCTATGTAACATTTTAAGACAATTTAAGTTTGTAGGTGTAAGTTTTAATTAGAAATAACATTTCCTTCAATATCCACTTTAAAAAGTAGTAAAATTTTTTGCTAATTTTAGCAAATCAGTTTTCAAAAATTTGTAAAATGATTTCTAAAATTAGCAATAAAAATTTGTAAATATTCTGTAAAAATTCTGTAATTTGTAAAATGTAAATAGCAAAAAGATTTGCTAAATAATAATTTTTTACTAAAAATCAGTACAAAAATAGTAGAGTGGGATTGAAAACCGTTTACAAATTTTTCTACTAATTTTTTTTTTCTGAGTGTAGAGGAACATTCCAATGTGAGTGTATATTTGAATTTCTTACATACAAGGGAGCGCCTGTTATTAATCGTAAAATGTTGTTCTGCTTTCTTTGAATTCTCTGAACATTAGAATGGGAGGCCGTTGCCCAGGGTTGAACTCCATAACACCATATGGGTTTAATTATCGAGTTGTACAGCAATAGTTTACAATCGAGGCTGAGTCTGGAGTTTCTTCCGATTTGTAAGACAAACAGTTTTTGAGAAAATTCGATTCAAAAAGTTGAAACGTTAAGTTTTCTCATAAGACTCGCACACGTTTAGTAGGTTCGTCATTATTAATGTCAATATACAGATCGTGTGATACATTTAAACAAGCCTGACCGTGAAAATTACCGCAAGCTGGTGAACGGTATAAGCCAAACAAATAATATTTATAGAGGTACTTTTACTGGTAATCATTTTTTTTTACCATATTGTTTAACAAGTCTACTCTTAATAGTTTTGCTTACTGAAATATAATCTTTTGACACATATTTTAATTCGTTTAAAGTGAACTGACATTCATTACATTATGGAACATTTTTGGGATTATTGTCTGGGGGTGAGAAAGTCAGGGTGATGGTACTAGGTCAGTATAGTAAAACCCTCAAAGAGTTTGGCGTTCGTATGTGTCAGATTTTTTTTATGACCTTTTAAATTTTTTCCTTATCTTGATGTTTTTTGCTTAGTTGTAACATTTTGGCAAAAACGTAGTTTAACATAACTCGAGAACCACTTGTCCGATTTTGCTAAAACAAACAAACAAAATTAAGAATTACAATTTCTTTAATCCGTTAATATAACGTTTTTCTTTATAATCAACAGTTTTGCCGGTAAAAATAAATTTGTGGAGAAAAAAAAATATTTTTTTGCCTAAAAATTAAAATTTTTTTTTTTAAATTCATAAAAAATCCAAAACGGAAAAAAGGATCAAGTGTTATTAATTTCATGTAAAGTCACATAACCTATAAACAAAATGCGACATAGATCATAGAAATCGATTAACGCGTTCTGCTTTTATTTACAATTAAGTGAAGGTATCCCATTTTGACAAGAATATTGATATTTGTTTTTATTCAAAAAAGTGTCCTTTATCGCCTTTTTTTATAAATTTTCCACAATAACTCCAGACTTCTGGCCATAAACTACTAAAAAAATTAACATTTTTATAATTTTTTATTTTATTTATTTATTTTTATTTATTTTAATAAATATTGCCTAGACTTTTTCGATGGTGGTTGTTCGGGACTAGTGGCATCGCATTCATCGCTATCATCAGTTTCTGAACCACACATAATGTCAATGTGTGACTCCACTGTTGGCCCTTCTGCATCTCCTGAAAATTCTTTATCATCAAGATCATCCTTGTCTTGCCACACAAGCTTACTCCACCAGCAAATTTCCGCAATTATTGCACTCGGCGACTTTTTGCCTCTATATCTGTAAGTTTTTGTTTTATTAAAATGAGTTTGAAAAAATAAAAAATCAGTATTACCAATTGTTTGCTGAAATAGACCAGATGATGATGTAAATAATGGATTTTCAAGGACATGTGGACAACAATTTCCGAGAATGCTCTTAACATCCTTGCGACAGAAACATCGTAGTTGTTAGAACGATGCTTTCCCAACAAGCCTCCTATTACTTCTTTGATTGCCTGCCATGCATTCAATTCAGCGTCAATCAAAATATTGTTGAATGCGTCACTTTTAATCAGCTTTCGTATATCTGGACCATTTACTACGCCTGATTGAAAAAAATTAATTTGTTAAGATGGAAAATCATGGGAAATGAATGTGATATTATAACTTACCTTCTTTAATTTTACTTTCGCTGAGTCTCGGGTAAATTAGTTTCAAACACAAGAAAACTTCATCTCTTTTGGCGACAGTTTTGACAAAATTCTTAACAATTCCAAGTTTAATATGCAGTGGAGGCAGCAATATCTTCTCCTTCGGCACTAGAGGCTCACGAATAATATTGGCCGTTTGTAACCTGCTGTGCTCTCTGAGTTTCCATCCGTGGCATGCATATTGGTCACCGGAAAATCGTGTGTCCCAATCGCACAAAAAGCACATATATTTTATATAGCCGCTTTGAAGACCGCAAAGCATTGCTACAACTTTTAAATCGCAGCATATGCGCCACATATGTTTGGCGTAGTTAACCATTTTTAACATATTTTCCAGTGCATCATATGTTTCTTTCGTTTCTGTACTATAGGCGATTGGAACTGAAGGTTTTTTATTGGTCTTATGCAGTAAAACCGCCTTCAAGCTGAGTTTTGAACTGTCAATAAATAATCTGCAGTCATCTGCTTCATATTTTATTTCCATTGCGTCCATCAATTTTCCTACATCCGGGCAATATGCAGAAGTTTTTTCATCATTCACAAGGAATAAACTTTGGAGTGTTGCCTGACGACTTCGATAAGCTATGACTTTCACACCGGGTGCCAACAAATTGTTTGATTTCAAAATGGAAGCCAGCTCCTCCGATTTATGCTGTGTTAATTCCAACTTGGCAACAATTGAATCAAGCTTATTTTGATTTATTAAAATTGGCTCATTGGATACTGATGGCTCATATGAGGGATCATCACGTGCATGATATGTCGGAGCAGTCGTAGAAGAGAAAATATTCTGGGCTAGAAGCTCTTGGCACAGGAATGTGGTCCGAATGAGGCAAGCTATGACTTTCACACCGGGTGCCAACAAATTGTTTGATTTCAAAATGGAAGCCAGCTCCTCCGATTTATGCTGTGTTAATTCCAACTTGGCAACAATTGAATCAAGCTTATTTTGATTTATTAAAATTGGCTCATTGGATACTGATGGCTCATATGAGGGATCATCACGTGCATGATATGTCGGAGCAGTCGTAGAAGAGAAAATATCTGGGCTAGAAGCTCTTGGCACAGGAATGTGGTCCGAATGAGGCAATGGTGTTGCGGCACTTGCAACACCAACGTAATTATACGATTTTCTTATCCTTTTTGCGGCTCCTTTAGTCGCACATGCATAGCAATTCAATGGATTGTGACCTTCGCCAGGATACCGAATGGCATACTTTCACGTCTTCTATTTTTCCAATCCATTAGACGGTTGTAGCAGCTTTTACACACTATATTTGGTACCCAATTTTCGTTCACTATAACATTTTGGTTGAAGTACATCTCGTATGTTTGAACAAAATCAGTACTGAAATTTCCCCTTTTTTTATGTGTTGAGACATATTGACCACAGCAGTAGCAAAAGCTATTTATATCTGGCTTGCACAGTTCCATATTCTGTTCAGTTTTGTTCACTTTTAAAAAATTGGAGAAAAATCACTTTTACTGTTCAGAACCAGTGTGAGAAAGAGAAGAAGTATAATGACAATGCATGTTTTATGTGAACATTACAGAACCAGTGTTGCCACATCAATATTTCTATTTTAGTACAGTAGAAAAATATGAGAGAGTTCGGCTTGTGAGTGTCAATGTTTTCTCCAAATAATGTTGTGCATATCTGGAGCAAATTTTTGAAATTCATTCATTTACCTAATTGTGAATAAATTAGAAACGCGTGCATCGATTTTCATGATCTATGTCTTTTTTTGCTCATGAGTTATGTGACTTTACGCGAAAGTAATTAGTTTTGGCACTTTTTTCCATTTTGGATTTTTTATGAATTTAAAAAAAAAATATTTAAATTTTTAGGGAAAAAATACTTTTTTTCCTTCGAAAGTGTTGCACATATAGGAAAACGGTATAGAAACAGATTAGAGAAATTGTAATTCTTAATTTTTCTAAATTTGTTTCATCAAAATCGGACAAGTGGTTCTCGAGTTATGTTAAACTACGTTTTTGCCAAAATGTTACAACTAAGCGAAAAAACATCAAGATAAGGAAACAATTTAAAAGGTCATAAAAAAAACTGACACATACGAACGCCAAACCCTTTGAGAGTTTTACTATACTGACCTAGTACCATCACCCTGACTTGGAATTTCTCACCCCCCAGATTGGCTGTTGTACTGTGTTATTATTGTCAATATAAGAATATATTTCTATCATCGCTGATAATACTTTACTGCCTTCAGTTTGAAGCAATCGGAATGATATTTCGCCTCTGCAGCGACCAGATCGTGTTCGTAAATAATCCGTCGTGTAACTACCTAAGCAATGTCATCATTACATATTTCTGCTACCTCAAGAACGGAGTAATCGTAGACACATGGTGAATCTTTTGCCGAATGTTCTTTTTTTTCCTTTTGCCTCATTCGCTTCTTCACCGTAAAGGATACAAATTATTAAATGAAAAGCTTGGTTCATCGGAACACATTCTACTGTGAGGTGGACTTATAGATGTCGATGTTTTGCCTTCATCTCGCTGTATTTCTGATGCCAATATGGTTAACTTCCGCGTATAATTTTTTCGGCTTATGTATTAACACAAACATTAATTTTTCCCGTCCTTTTAATACTTGACTGTCGCACAGTGGCACCTGCAGAACAAGTGAGGTTGCAAAAAATAAAAATTTCATATGCCACTAAAAAATATTGAATAAACCTACTTCATAGAAAATTATCTAACGATATCAAATATGCTACTCTTATTACAATCAGATTTAGTAGATATAGACCTTTAAAGTTGACTGATGTCCAGTGTTCAAAAAAAAAAAAAAAAAAAACAGACCACTTTTAGGTAATTTGGTCTGCTTTCAGAAAACTAGGTAAAAGATCGTCATTCTTTTTGATTCTGTTGATAGATCTATTTATTAAGAAAATAATAAAAAAATTGTACTGCTTGCTTTGTGTTTGTCCTGGCAAATCGATATTTACCAATTATCCATTATTTCAATATTTCTCAACTTTGATGGAAAATAAACTATAAATGTTTATATATGCCATATTTTCAAAATAAGATCTTTGATTATTCCCTTACCTAATGCAAAAATTTCCAGCTCCCATCCTTGTCCCATTTAAAAAAAAGGCATGGTTCCAAAAATGTGTTGCAAACATTTTTGGGCAATTTATGACATAAACCATTCTTATTGTTATTGTTTCTTTCGTTATTGTTAAGATATATGATTTTTGTTTTTCATTCTGTAATGCTTACCTGAGATCCTCTGTCAAATTCTGCTTCCTAAATTCAGGTGCAGATACAGGATGTACAAATAAAGGTACGCACCTATTATAGAAATTGCGTTGGCGTACAAATAGTCAAACATCCAATGCAGGTAGGCACAAATCTTATTCGGACACGTGCATGATATCAAAATTACATAACTTGACCTAATCTCATATGTATACAGGTAATAGGTAGATTATACTATATATTTGAAAACAATCATAATCCCGGGATTAGTCTACGACTGAAAGTTGGCGAGACAAGTAATTTTAAGACACACAGCTGTAAATCCAATCACTGGAATAAACAATCAAATCGTTATGAGATTGGAAACGATCTTGAATGTTTTAAACTGCAAGGAAAAAGTTGATTCTGAAAAAAATGGAGAATATGCTTCGAAAACTGCATCACTTTAACAGAATTATATCCACAGAAAAAGTTGGCCCCCCGGCAGTTCATAAAATATTGTCGCATGACAAAGATATAATTGATTATCAGACTTTGCCAATTGGAGAGCTTTCTGAAGAAGCACAGGAGTCCCTAAACAAATTTTATAAAAAATAAAGATTGCTGAACACTTTCAAATCATCAAGGGTGAGACAAAATGTGGACCTCTTCAACAAGTTAGCAGCATCATCTTGTTTCATCACTGCGGCGTGTAAATTCAAGTAAAGAGTTTGACAATAATTATAGTTCAGAATATGATCAGTCTCTTAGATATACCTTCTTTTACGGATTGTGAGCAATATTAAATAATTGCGGCAACCGAAAATACTAAGTATTCTATCCTGCTGGCTCTGTGATATTTTTTCAATTTTGATTCTCTATAATTTACTAATAAAATTTATTTTTTTCGCAAAAATAATAAACAAAATAAATCTGCCGACTCAATTTTTAGAGATGTGTTTTTATTTAAATCGATAAACTGTCGACGTCGTTACAACACTGTTTAAGAATACCAATTTGGTGTCGAAGTGATGTCGACGTCGAAGCAAAGTGATGTTGACTTAAAAACGACGACGACATTGATAACGACAACTAGAATAAGGGTGAATAACTAAAATAAAATTTAAAATTTATGGTCCATAATGTAGCAATTAAATTGGAGAGGGTGTAACATACCAGAGAATTGCAAAATCAACTTTTTTCTTGATTTAATCATACACAAAAATTCTTGTTTACATTTAATCACCCTTATTCTAGTTGTCTTTATCAATGTCGTCGTCGTTTTTGAGTCAACATCACTTTGCTTCGACGTCGACATCACTTCGACACCAAATTGGTATTCTAAAACAGTGTTGTAACAACGTCGACAGTTTATCGATTTAAACAACAACACATCTCTAAAAATTGAGTCGGCAGATTTATTTTGTTTATTATTTTTGCGAAAAAATGTTTTTTGTGTGTAATTTAAATTCTGATACCAGTGATGAAAATAAAGAAAATCTAGTATTGGAAAGAAGACTTCTCATACAGAAATCCAATATCTTTAATCTGCCGGATAACAAGTGAGTAGCAAAATCAAAGTCTGTTACTTTAAAGAATGTTAATCTTCTAATTTTTTTAAAAGGTTCGAAAATTACTTTCGGCTGAATAAAACAGCCTTCAAAGATGTGCTGGAAACAATAGCACCTAATTTGAAAACCGGAATCAAGTCCACATTTATTTCCAAAACAATAAAGTTGGCAGCTACATTAAGATTTTTAGCCCAGGGGTCGTACCAGCTCAGTGTTGGAAACGACTTTAACTTAGGGTTCAGCTGTTTCTGTAGAAGATTTGCCACAGCTACCTCCAGCGGGCTCAATATAAATTGCTTGAATCTTCCGTCACCTGTAGCATTGCCCTCGGCTTTGTTGGCTACCATTTTCTTTTTAACTTTAAATTTTAAGTCTCGCCAAACCTATAAATAAATTTTGTTATATTTTTATAATGCACTTTATATGATCATGCTTTCTTTACCTTCTGCCATCCACCTCACAGTATTCTCGGTGGGCCAAGTGTATTTAATAAATTTGATATTTCTTCCCATTTTTCCGTTTTTTTTTCAGTTATTACTTTTCCTCAAGTCGTTACTAAAAATTGTGTCGACAAAATCAGAGTCGTTTCAAGACAATATCGTCGTCACATTTTCTTACAGAATACCAAATACTTGTCGACAGTTATCAATTATTTTCGATAACGACAACGGGAATTACAATTTAAAAAAAAATATCCCAAGACGACATTGTCTTGTGTCGATGACGACAACTAGAATAAGGGTGAATAATTCAACAAAATTCACTGTAGAATAAAATCAGCATCATGTTACTGAACGCGTAATTGGGATCAGTGTGAATCATCTGTCGACTAAGTTTTATTCAAATGTAATCACTCAACAAAAAGTCAGCGTTGAATAAATCAGAAAAAACAACAAACAACGCGAATGATTGTAATCATAATCAAAACAAAATAGAAACACATTTCATAAATGTACATTAGGGTGGGACTTAAATCCACTTTTTTAGAATTTTTATTAGTAATACAATACTAAAAATATTCTTCTTTGTGAAATAAAAATATTTTTTGGAAAAAAAATTTAGGTCGATATCTCAGGCTTGCCTAATACGGAAAAATTTAAATATTGTCTATTTTTTTTCATCTATTTTGATTGGAAAATTAGGCAATATTTAACTTTAACCGGATTGGGAGAGCATGAGATATCGACCTAAATTAAAAAAAAAAATTTCACAAAGAACAATATTTTTGGTATTACTAATAAAAATTGTAAAAAAACGGATTTTAGACCCACCCTAATTTATGAAATGTGTTTCTACAAAACCACCCCCTTTTTTTTAGAAAAGAAACTATATTGTTTTAATTATGAATACACACATACGCTTTATTTATTGCTTTTTCTGATTTATTCTACATCAAAATAATTATTGTTGACTCAAACGAACAGAATAAAATCAATGATATAAAAACGACCGATGATTATAAATCAGTGACAACAATTTGCACTTCGTTTGATTGATTTAAAATCATCAACAAATATGTGTATTGGAGTATATTCAACGTTTGAACGCAAACACAAATATATTCTTGTGTTGATTGTAACATACCGAAATACTGCACTAATTTTCATTTAAACGTAGCCTTTGAAAAAATAAATTTTTAAGGTATCTAGGTAGCGAATTCCAATTTCTAGTTATCCTCACATTAAAGCATCTTTCATAAATGGATGAAGTTATACGATGAAAAACTATTTGAGGGTTTCTACTCGATCTTGTGAAATTAAAGTTCTCAACAATATAACTAGGACAATTCGTCTTAATCACCTTGTGAAACAACAACAAAATTCTCAATTTTATTAAATTTTCAAAAGAAATACCAACAAAATCTAATACAAAAGGAGTGAAGTGTTCCCTTATTCTTAATCTATAAACATATCTTATGATACGATTAAATGTAAGATGAAGGCGTCTAAGTAACACACTATTAGTACCCGTAAACACCTCTAAGGCGTATAATAATTGTGACTTAAGAAGATCACTAGCAACACGTTTCCTCACATGTATAGGCAAACATAAATCCAGAGACCACAATCGCCTTGTGTAGCATTCACACGAGCACACACGTAATCAATGTCCTTTGAAAAACGTAATTGATCATCCACAAAAACACCCAAACACTTAATTTCAGTGACGAAATTTATCCTAACACCTCCTAATGATACATTCAAATTACTGAAGTCAAAACCAAAACACATTGCCTTTGTTTTGCAAGGATTAATTTCCAACCCATTCGTATCCATCCACTGTGCAATCCTATTAAGGTTAAACTCTATGTTCGCTTCCAAAACATCAAAAAATTTCATTTTCAATTTCATATAAATGTTTCAAAAGAGTTATTATCAATGACATTAATAAAATCATTTAAATACATCATAAATGAAATGGGACCAATTACAGAACTCTGTGGAACACCACTGGTAACCTCCAATAAACTAGAGTTCCTGTCTCCTACAGAAACGAATTGTGACCTTTTACCAAGATATGAACATACATATAAATTTACATGCAGACTTAGAAAAATTAAAAAAAAAATACATAATTTAGTTATCAGCCTTGAATGTAAAACTTTATTAAAGGCCTTTGATAAATCCAAGGAAAGCAATACACTACATTTTTCTCATTAAGCTTACGTCTTATTGAATTTTAGGAGGTTCTTTTTTAAACTGTTTACCATTGGATCTGAAATAATTTGGGAACCATCATAAAACATGTTTACCCAGCAAAAACAGACATTACCAAGTAATTAATTATTTTTGTTCGCGATGTCCCAAAATTACCCTCTCGCTTACAAAAAAAAAAATAAGAATGAGTTACCAGCATGGTTACTCGTAGTGAAGAAATAAGTGGTTACTTACAATAGTTAAGTAGTCTTAGTAAAATAATAGTAGACCTTTCTCAAGTAAAATTTTTATTTGAAATTAAAAAAAAAAATATTTAAAATATCTAATTTTGCATTAAAAAATTTAAGTTTATATAGGTGCAACGCTATTTCACATTAGAAACCCTTTAAAATCTTAAAATTTTTGCAAAATCTTTTTTTACAGCAGATAATTTTCTATTTTGTCGTATAGTTTTTCAAAACAAATTAATCAATAAATATTAAAAAAACAGAAATACGAATTCGGTACTTATTTAAGTAACTACTAATAAATCATTATTTTTCATGTACATATAAGTACTTCTAAAGGGTGGTTAAATTTAAAGGGCCGATGTTGAATGTGAACCACACCTAAACGTCAAGTTTTTTTCTGCATTTCATTTGACATTTCTCAATTCCAGACTAACTCAATTTGAACCATGGAAAGATACACAATCGAGCAACGCGTTAAAGTTATTCAGGCTTATTATGAAAATGAGCGTTCAAATCAAAATGCACTTTGTGATTTTTTTGGTCAGCATAATCGACAAAATGTGTCCACAATCGGGAGAATTGTGGGCAAATTTCAGCAAACCGGGTCTGAGAAAACACCTGTACATGCTCGCCCAGTTCGTTCTGCGGAAAACATTGCTGTTGTTCGCGATAGTGTGTCATGAGGTCGGCCAAGCATTTACCGTGAATGGTGTGTTCGCTATCGCGAAATGATAACGACTATATGTGGTTTCAACAGGACGGTGCCACTTGCCACACAGCTAACGAAACAATGGCTCTTTTGCGCTACAAATTCAATGGCCGTGTTATCTCACGTGGTGGCGATGTCAGTTGGCCGCCAAGATCATGTGATTTGACACCTTTGGACTTCTTTCTTTGGGGTTATTTGAAAGAAAAGGTGTACGTCGATAAGCCAGCTACAATTCAAGAGCTAAAGGATGAGATAATTCGGCACATTAACGGCATAGAACCTCAATTATGCCTCAGCGTCATCGAAAATTTGGACCATCGCATGGAGGTGTGCCGCCGCCGTCGCGGCGGCTATTTGGCCGATATTTTGTTCCATACATAACTGAAGCATACCATATTATCATAATAAAAAGAAATGACAATAATTTCCTAAATAATTTGTGTTTTATTCAAAATCAACATCGGCTCTTAAAATTTAACCGTCCTTTACCATTAATTATGAGTAGGTTATTATTTTGTATTTTAAAGTAATACAAAAGGTAAGGACCTATCAATACATAGTGATATACATAGTAATGACCTGTCATTACCATGTTTTCGCTGGGTAGGTTCATTTAAACTTCAAGGATTTTTATTTTTGAGCCATTGTACTGTATAAACATGTAAATTAATAGACCTTGTGTATGTGAAATTAAACTTTATTTAAGCCTCTTATTTTATTAAAATTTAATTTGATTATTGTTTATTAAATACTATCGTACTACATATTTATTACTAAACATTTAAGTGATTTTGTTATTTGTGAATATTTATTTAGCCTAATATAAATTTACTAATTTCTAATAATAATTTGATTTATATTAAATATTTCATTAAAAATTTAATTTTAGTTTTGTTTTACCTTTACATTGCAGATGATGGCTTTGATATATATTAGACTGGCCCTTAAAAAGGATTTTTCATTTATTGCTGCTTTAGTAGGATTGTTCTATGTCTTGAGCCAAATCGGCTCAGTCAAGGCCTGGCGAAAGAGGTCAAAATTAACGAATTTAAAAAATGAAATCGTTTCCTTTCGAAATTTCTAAAAATAAAATATTTTGGTTTAATATTTTGCCATAGATATTTAAAGTTTTTATGGCAACGATAACGCGTTCTAATCATAAACATTTTGTGTGCTTTCAAAACTCAAAATTCAACAATCCAAAAATTTTAGTAAACAAAATAGCAAAATGCTTATATAAAATCAAATATAAAATCAAAATTAAATTCGAGGTCGCGAATTTTATACAAAAAATTTTCGAATTTCGTCAACAAATATTCTTATATTCTTTTTTAATTGATTATAATTCCACAAAATGTCATCAAGATTTTTGTTGAACAATTTAATTTTAATACGCAAAATAATAGCGAAAAACTACAACCAGTTGTAAGGATAACTATTATCCTTTTAAAAATTAAAAAAAAAACAATATTATGTATAATGAAAGCCCTTGGTAAGTAAATTGCAAAAGTACAACAAGTTGAGTTATTCAAGGACAACGCTTTTAGATAGTTAGGAAAATACAACAAAAAATCGAATTTTGTGCTACGATAACATCATGTGTTAGAATTTTGCAAATCCGATTAATGAATTTTATAAGATTTCTGTGGTGAAAAGGAAAAAGTGCTTAAGTTTTTTTTGACTCTAGCTCTTTAAATTAAATAATTTCATAATTCGAATGCAAAACAATTTATTCCTGAATTAGCAATGACTGGATGGATGACTTTCACTTATACTTAAATCACCATTAATTTTTTAAAATTAGGTTTAAACTTGGAAAGTGCTCTCCTGCACTTGGGAAGTGCTCTCCTGCAAAATGACAAAATCAGACTTAAGCAGTTTTTTCTTTTCGCCACAGATTTTTTATTTACCAAAATAAGTGAAGTTTTGACTTTAATTGAAAGAATATTCTACATCCTTCACCGAAATAAATATAAATTGTTTTAAAACCTCAAGTGTATTCATAAATGTTAAAGAAAAAACTGGATTTTTGATAAGTTGATTTTGAGAATATTTTCAAAAGTAGAGCTACATTCGTGGTTTATACTATACTAAAATCTATTCAAATTTATGAGTCGCATATCCAATGCATTTTTAGTGTTGTACTGCGTTATATATATGTGTATCGTTAATATCTCTCATTTACAAAAAATCACATTTCCCTGAAATCCGTTGTTGAAAACACTACACAAATATGAAACTAAGCAAACAATTTAAACAGTTTGCCATTTAGTTTAGAACTAAAATTTTTCGAATCCTGAATTTTGTGTGTGAGAAACATTCAAAATTTGTATGTTTTATTTGGTACCAAGTTAGAACGCGTTAACGTTATCATACAAATTTAATATCTAATTATATAGTTAGTAAAACGGTGTATACCACTGTGTTCTACGTCCCAAATTTACGAAATATCAAACGAAAATCGTTTAATTAAAAAGAAAATAGAACTTGTACCAAGTTTTGACTAAGACGATTTGGGTAAAATTTTTACCAGAAACTTTTTATAAGACATACAACAAATTAAGCCAGCTATAGCAGCAAAAAACTAAAAATCTTTGCACAGGTGTCATTCTAATTATGAATACATAAGGTATCCAATTCTTTATTTTTTTAAGCGAACAACTTATTTAAAAAAATCTACGTTGTTTCTATAAAATTCAGCCATTGAAACTTTTCATTAAATTATGTAAGAAGGTTACATATATAGAAGGTTATGCAAAAACCATAATCTAATTTTCTTTCGCTACAATTGTGGTTTAAAGCGAAAAATCAATTGGTTTTTAACTGATTGTGTTTATTCGCACTTGTAAATTTCGTTTCAGTTAATTCTGGGAAATTGTGTCCTACAAATGGCCACTGCACAGTGGCTCAGGAATTGCATTGGTTGGCCAAAACCGATTTTTTTTTGTTGTAACCGATTTCCAAAATGTATACAGGTTGGTTGAAAAGTTCCTGCGCTCACCAAGAGATGGCACTGCTAGCTCCAAACTTTTTTTTCTCAAGTTGGTATAACTGTCCTGAGAACACATGCAAAGTTGCAAGTCATTCTGTCAATTCTTTCTTTGTTTACAAGCCATTTGAAGTTGACGTGTCATTGATTTTTTTTAATATGGAAAAAATTGAATATCGTGCAGTCATTAGATTCTTTGTTTTGAAGGGTTTAAAAGCAAATGAAATTTATGAACAATTGTTAGAAGTGTATAAGAAGTCCTCACCTTCAAAACGCACCGTTGAATTTTGGGCTGGTGAATTTAAACGTGAAGGACAACCAGACATGCAACCACAGCAAAATCATTGAGCAGGTACATAATATGGTTAGTGAAGATACAAGTTTGACTAAGCGTGAAATTGCTAATGCCATAGGCATCTCAGACGAACGAGTACTCCATATTTTATATGAAGAATTACGTTTGAAAAAACTGTTTGGAAAGTTAGTGCCGCACACATTAACAATTCAACAAAAACTGGATCGAAAACAAATATATTTCGTAACAAAATATATTTCGTAACAAATATATTTCGTAAAAAAATATAATTCGTAACAAAAACAGTATTCTTTCATTTCGAGCGCATTAACTTTTCAACCAACCTGTACTTTGACCTTGAATTCCTCTATAACTACTGCACCGATTCTCATGAAATTGAAAGTGGAGAAAAGTTCAAGGACTTATCTGTGCATTAAAAAATTTACTTGAATATGTCAATTGGTTCAAAATTTGCAGAGTTTTGACCAACTAAAAACGATTCTGAGCCACTGTGTGCCGTCGGTGTTGATAACAATTTGGGCTCTTGATTACCTGTTTCATTACTGTGCACATCAAGTGTAGGTTGACATTTTAAATATCGGATCGAATGTTGATCTTTAACTCCTCCAAGCCCTGCAGTTCGTGCACACAAACAATTTCAAATATCCCCAGAGGAAAAAGTCAAATCGGAAAATCTGGCTGGTTAAGCCAAATCCCCGAAACTCGAGATTGCATCTGCTTGCACATTTACATATACAGTTTAAACCAATGTTGTTGAGTAATAAATAAAATTTTAAAAATTGGCAAGTTTTAAGTACCTATGTTTTGATTTTAAATGCCTTTTTTAAGTTTATAGTGCATTTTTTTGTTTTTAGTGCATATTTGCTTTTAAATGAATAGTGCATATTATAAGGGCATATTTTCGGTATTTGTTGCATGATTGTCGCTACCCTGGTAAACATGCATCAGGCATGAGGAGTCAAAACTCATTATTCGAATTATAAGTAGCAAACAAATTAGTTTCATTATATAACCACACTCAAAAAAATACATCAACTCAAATTAAGTTTACATTTACTAAAATCTATGAATTTTTCCTTAAAATTAAAAATAATGTTTTTAAACTGTGCAAATTTATTTGATTTTAGTTTACGAAAATTTTTCATTAACTTAAAAATAGTGAGACATTTTTCTTAATTTTTCTTTCTTGGTCTTGCTTAATGTTCTTTAAAAATGTTGAGATATGTATTTTTTGATAGTAAAAAATCTTAAATGTTAAGATTTTATAAACTAAAAAATAAGGAAATTTAAAGTTTTTTAGAAATAATATATTCAGGTATATACTGAATTTACACTATGCCCGAAGTCTCGTTTAAATCGGATTTTTGCAAAAATATAGTTCATAACATTACTGGATTTAAAACAAGATTTCTCATACAAAGTTTCATAACTATAGTTGCATAACTAGATTTTCGAAAAGTCCAGCACTGCATTACATTACTGCAAACAAATTTTAATTTTTTATAAGAAAACTTTACAATATGAGTTGTATATCCAATAAAATAAAGTTCTCTGACGAAAAAAATCATTGCAAACATTGGAATAAATCCGGCCAGACCTACCATGAAAAAAGTGAAAAACCTTTCTTCCAAATGGTCATCCCTTGTTAAAAACACTTTTAAGAGCATTATATAAACATTAGCGGTTTTCGCTCTTGAAGTTATATTTACAACCCTGTTATATTTACAACGATTTCATATTACAAATTGTGAATGTATATTGTAAATTAATGAATCAGCTGATTTTTGTTTTGTTTTTCATCAATTTGAAAACTTAAAAAGAAAAATTACCAAAATATCAAAAAGAAAAATGCCCAAATATTACAAATGAATAAATAAATAAAATCAAATATAAAATTATAATTTTTTTAGTGCAAAATGTAATTGACCAAATATAATTTGCAGACATTCTGGAGCTGCTGAATTTCAATATCGGTCCATCTTTTATTACTTATTTTTACAAGTTGGATGTTTCATTATTTTGATCCATTATTCAACTTTATTTTAATGCTAGCCACAAAATGAAAAATAAGAAATTAAACAATAGTTTTGGCGGCTAAACGATCAGCTGTTTAAGTCTTGTAAATATACAACAAGTTTTTACTATACATTCTTGCCTTGTGATATAACCACAGCGAAGTTAATTTTAGTTTTTTTTACATTTTGTTGTGGTGTTTTAAATAGTACTAAATTAACCATACACTATTTACAACGGTTACAAGGGTACTTTACTCCCAAGAGTGAAACCCTTATTGTGTCTTTCATTATGATAATAAATTTTGCACTCCGCTATTAAATTAATGTTTGTTTTAGAAACATATTTAATTTAGTATCTTCCCAGAATAAGAACTCGACATACAACGATTGTTGCTGTGAGAGAAAACGCGCCCGAAATAACGACGTACGACGGTGACTATACCATCTGTCAAATTTATTTTAGTGTAAAGAGTACTGCAGAGGTTCTTTGCTCTCTAGTGTCTCATTCCCTTTTTAACAACCCAATTTTTTTTGTTTTTACATTTTATTCTTTATTTTGTTATAGTCAAATCGAAATCCAGTTTAGTCTTTAAATTACATAGTGTAGGCGTAGGTAATGTAAAACTGGATTTAACTCGATTTTTAACAAGATTTCCGTATAGTGTAAATTCAGTATTTAAATTTTTTAACAATTCTTATATAACTTATTTAGCTTAGTCCATCAAAATTTAAGAAATAAATTTCAAATTGAAAATTTTTGTATATATTAACTAAAATAACGTTTCAATTATTTTCATTAATATTCATATAAAGAAAATAATGAAAAGGATTAGGTTTCATGATATTTATATATTTGAAAGTTTGCACTTAATGAGAATTCCAAATTAATATAATTTAATAAAGCCTTTAAGACAGTAGCTTTTTTCTTAACTTTTTCTTGACTTTTTTGGGGTTATTATTTAGGTTTTTGTTTATATACGGAAAAGTTGAAAAGAAATAGAAACAAGCAAAAACCCTAAAAAAGTCAAGAAAAATTTAAGGTAAATGTTAGTGTCATACGGGCTTAAGCAAAGTTTGTGTGTGTGTATTTTAAATGTACATATTAGGTCTGTACGAGGTAATTTTGGGTAGTCTGGTAAAATGAGAGTAAGCAAAAAAATCTCTCACAAAACAATTAAAAATGCCCAAAATACTGCGAACGCACAAAACCACATTTCATACCCAAAAATAAACGTCTAAATTTATTCATATTAAAAACAGCTTAATTAATAAATATATTTAAAATGGCAAATATCTATTTACATTTTCAAATGTATTTTTCATTATTAAGAAGGAAAAGTTGTTTATAGTAAACTTTTATTGACCTTTAATTTTTTTTTCAAAAATGCAAAACAGTTAATTTATTAGCAACAGCTGATGATTTGACAATTTTTCCATTTTACCCAAACAAAAAGTACGGGTAAGTTCTGGTAAAAAGAGAAACACAATTACTCTCTCATGAACGCTCTCATTTAACCAATTTTTGTCACAAGAAACGTTTTCTGGTAAGATTGGGTTCCCGCGGGCACCCGCGGTAACGTACGTCGAACACACCTATTAGGAGTATAATTTATGAACTAAAAATAAAGTTTATTTTTCATTAGCACAAGTTCAATCGTCTTAATATATAAGAACAATTTATTGTTTACAAGAAATTTTTATTAAATTTAAAAAAAATTATACAAAATTTAAGTAAAAAAACTAAATTTTAGTAACATTCCAAAAAATTTAAGAAGACATTTTTAAAGAAATATTTACTTAAATTATCGTAAGTAAATTGTTTGAGCTAGTTTTTAAGAAAAATGCATGCATGATTTAAGTTAACATTTTTTTTGTAGCCAAATCATTCACATATTTCTTAAAATTAAGTTAAATTACTTAATATTTGTTAAATATTTTTCTGAGTGAATTAAAGATTTTGCTGGGATTAAATGAAAAGCCTTTTTTGAAACGCCCTTCATAAAACCTACTAAACTCTTATTGTTCATTAAAGTTTTCATTGGCAAGTAAGGTCAAAAATCAATTACTTCGGTTTCTATTTTTAACATTAAAAAAATATTTAAAATTTTATGTCAAATTTTACTTTTCATAGTCGTCTCAAAATTTCATTATTTCAGAATCGAAGTGCCAGTTTTACAGTCAGGACTTAGACGATTTTTAAACGAATTTTGAGTTAGGGTGGGTTGGAAAACCATTGTTACTTAGTAATAATTTTTGCTTAACTCTTTGAGGCACAGGATTTTAAAGAAAATAAAAACCCTACTTGCGCATAGTTATTTTTATTATCACAGCAGCACACACAACTTACTGCCGCGTTTTGATTTGTATAACCACCATGTCCACCATGCATAAAAAGATAAGCAAATGGTGCGACACCTAACCCTCCTAGCCCCAAAGAGTTAAAAAAAATTTAGTAAAAAGTCGTTCTAAATGCTGACTATAATTCTGACTATTTAATTGAATTGTCCTAAAAATAATTAATTATAAACAATAACATGTTTGAAAAAAATTGGCGCTATAGTATTATTCATATGTTATAAACAATTTAAATTAAATATTTCAATACTATTGTATGTACTATGTATGAGTTTAAAAATACCTACTATAAAAATGATCTTTGGAAGAGATTCAATATTGATATAAACACCATTAAATATATAAACAACTGCTATATTAATTTAATTTTTTTTTAATTATCTTAAATGTTTAATGACAATCTCCGGAACATTTGACATCAATATAAAATCCAGTAGAACATGAATCTTTACGCATTTCACACCATGAGTTATAGGTACGATTATTGACACCACAAATTTTACCTTCTTCATAGCGTAGATGCTGTTATAATGAATTAAGATGTAAAATATGTAAATAAAATTGATGGTGTATTAACTTACTGATGGACGTCTTTTCCGTGAGCATTTGTAACGACATGAAGTGCATCTAGGTTTATGTGTTAACAAGTCAATAAGACAAACATGTTTTGGACCACAATTAATGTCATCACAAGACACTTGATCTTCTGAAAGTTTTAATAAAATTAAAAAAATATTTATTAATTTAAATCGCTTTAAAAATAGTGCATCTATTAAAAGCCAAGTAGAATAGGTACTATTGTGTTGAATTTGGCGGTAAAGTCTTGTATACCCGAATAAAAAAGTTTATATATAATCATTTGTGGCCTTATCTTATAATATCATATATATTTACATATGGATTACCATATACAATTATGTATATATTACATAATGTTTTTTAATTACCTTATATTGTGCCATATATAACAACATCTAGTTATAGTATATGGATCTTTATAAAATTGGATATGATTTGTATGATAAGATATGGTATAAGTTACCATTATATATTTTTTAAATTTTGTCAGGCTCGAGATTATAACTAAATGTTACAACCAAATAGTAAACACTAATTTTTTAAATGGAAAAAATTGTAAGGATCAGCGCTAGAGTGTGCACACTATCGACCCGAGCGGCCAGGTCATCGTCAGTCTCCTTATAAACCACCCAACCCACAAACAACACAGGCTTATGCATCACACACCCTAAAGAATGTGAAATTCCTTTTTCATAGTTAGTGTATAATTACCGATACAAAATAGCTTTTTCTATCGATATGGAATTACCCTTGGCAACCACCTTCGATTTTCGAAGCACAAATTGGCAGGGTTGCTGTTCCAACTGTTAATGTTTCCATGTCTGGGAACGAATTGGGAATCTGGCATACTAATATTTATCTTACACAACATATTCGAGTATTGTTTCTTTTATTAGATTAAAAATTACATCGTGCCATATGTTTTTTTATGTAAATTTTGTATAAATTATTCAATCTCTCTGTTTTAATTATATATTTTTTAAATTTTATCAGCCTCGAGATCATAATTAAATGTTACTAACGAATAGTAAACACTAATTGTTTAAATGGAATAAATTGTAAGCATCAGCGGGTAATCACTACAACTCTGGCAGACGATTGTAGCACGCGTGTTGATATAAGCACTATAGATTTGTGAAGTGAGAATACAATTTTACAACTTTCCACCAAAAAAAAGTAGCAAAAGAAGAGAAAAAGAAGCAGTGACTTTGATTCTGGTGTTGTGAAAATTTGTATCGGAACCAATGATTTTTACATAGAGGTGTCATATGGTGGAAGTTTTCTTTTATGATCATTTTTCAATGCATCTAAATCCCTTCTTATGGTTTAGTGAAAAATGAGATCTTTTGATGTTCCCAAATAAATTTTGAGCAATCAGGCCTTAGCTTCATTTTCACGATCTCCCGTTAGCTTCTACCTGGGAATTTGAATGGCACATTTGTTGTTGTTTTTCATATAAAGTTAGACTGTTGGTTAAATTATAACGGGACATTCAGTAATCGGCGTTACTGAATTAATTCGGAAATTTTTGCAAATTTTTCTACAATATATTTTTTTACTTTTTGTAGCAATAATAACTACGATTTTAAGACTTAAAAATTTGGTAAATTATAAGTAAAAGATTGAAACAAATCACTTAAACTTAAACCATAATTATAAATGTCAAATTTTATATAGAAATATCTATGATTAATGTTTAACTTTGGTTTGCTTTAAAATAAGTTTACCCGTATGTATGAAAATGTAGTCCGGTTTGAGATCACAGAATTTTTTTTTTCAAATAAAAAATGTTTCATATTTTTATTTAGTAATCATGGAGAATACACAGAATTGTTTTTTACATATGTTTAAGCAATTCTTTTTTAACCGTGCCAAGTTATATTTTGATAGTGAAGTTTATATTTTATAGTTGATCTTTTTGATACTTATATGTATGAAAATGTATTTTTAGTCCTGTTCGAGATCATAGAATTTTTTTTTTTCAAATTAAATTTTTTTTTTTTTTTATTTAGTAATTATGGAAAACAAAATTTTTTTTATCATCCATACGGAAGGGAAAATGAGAAATCTCCCTCTTGACAACCTGCACAAACCCATTTGCCTAAAAGCCTGAATTATGAGATACATACCGTTTTCTAGGAGCATGGGCTAACTACTGAATATTTACCAACTTCTAAATATTTACGAAGATGGAAAATGTCTTCACTGTAGTGGCCTGCCCAAACTCTAAAATATAAACTATGTTTTCCCTTGTGTGTGTGCTTATTCTCTAATAAAGTAGTTTTTAAATCATTTTCCAAGTTTTAGCCCGAGCAACATTGTTTGTACTCTAACAACGTAAAGAATTTGCCCACTAGTTTATAATAAAAATTATGTAGAATGATAGAGTGTGCAGTACTCCAGAGTGGAATGTACTAAAACAGAGATCGCATGATATAAAATATATGTATCTGCGAAGGGGAGTGGAACAAACTATGCAAGTGTTGTACTACTTAATTGTGAATCTAGCTTAAAACGCATTTTTTTCATTCGCATTGTATAAGAAAAAGAGAAAATTCAATTGGAATCACGAATTTTATTGTTTTTAAAGAAAATATACAATTTAAATAATTCGACCTATGATGTAGCTAATTTAATTCCAAACTTAATACAAATTAACAAAAGGGAATTCAGAAAAAAATTTTCCCTAATTCAGTTGTGATTTTGTGTTTTTTTAAGCCAACCGTAAAGTTCAACTTATTTTATAAAATAATGTGTGATTAAAAAATTTCAGTATAATTTTTTGAATCTTGGTATGTAGGTTCCTTCCTCCTCTTATGTGGACATCAGGCCAGATGGTATTTTTTGAAATTCCTATAGAGAGTAGCAAACAGGGAAACCTTACGGCCAGTCTAAACTCCAAAAGCTAGAATATTTTAGAATTTTTGCCAAGGATGTAGAATAAATTGGGGTTAAAAGGGCGAAAAGTCTCTCGCTTAACTGAATGCCATAACCGCTGTGTCTAGAAAGTTTAAATTTGATATGAAGGTGTCTCCTCCAGTTTAGAGATCAACAAAGATGGAATTTTTTGAAAACTTTACACTTGACGGCTTGCCAAACAGCTGGAGCTAGGTAATTCAAATTTTTTATAGAGGTTCCTCCCCCGGCGTAAATATCAACTAACATTGGTTTTTTTTAAACATCACATTGTGTGAGGGCGAAAAAGGGGCAAATTTTCCTGTTGACGGTCTGCCAAAACCGCTAAAGCTAGGAAGTTGAAATTTGCGATATAGGTTCCTAATCCAGCGTAGACATCCTCTCATACGGGATTTGTGAAAATTCCTACCGGAAGGGGCAAAAAGTCTCGCCATTGTCGGTCTGCCCAAATCTATGGAGCTAGGAAATTGCAATTTTTTGTAAAAGTCCCTCCTCCGGCGTAGAGATTGGCTGCAGTGATAAGGTTCAAAGAGCGAAAAGTTTCCTCAGTCTATCCAAACCACTGGAAAGTTTAAATTTGGTATGAAGGTTTCTTCTCCCGTTAAGACGGAATTTTTGGAACATTCCCTGCAAACATTGAGATACGACATTGTTTCGAAATCGTATCGCCTGGAAGGAAAAACTTATTGCGGCAATAATCATTTTCTTATTGCGGAAGATCCCCCCTTCGGGAATAAATGTCCCATCCAAAGCGATACTTCCAAATAAAACGAAAGCAATACTTCTGGAAGATAAATCGGCGATTTTGCCAAATACTAATTTGGAAGAAAACTAGAAGATATCGCTATTTAATGATTAACAATTTCTTGCGTATTTTCTATTATTGGCGTATATTTCTCAATATAAAAAATCGACAGTCCTGCGATAAAAAAAAATTCCTTATAAATGACAAAAAAAAGTAAATTAAAATTTTAATTTTTTTATTTATCACCAATTTTTCTTCAAACTGATAAAAATAAAATGTAAACAAAATATTGCTTTGATGTTTTTCTTCCTTTGGAAGATATCTTCCAAATGTTTGCAGGGTTCTTCGGGGAGGGAAAACATGGGGAAATTTTCCCTCTTGACGGCCTGCCAAAACCGCGGGAACTCGTATCATCTGCTCAGATGGGATTTTTGAGGTACAAAAAGGGGAAAGCCTTTTCCTTGATGGCCTGCCAAAACCCCTTTGGTTAGACACCCGAAATTTGAAATACATGTTCGTTAGATTTTGTACATTATCGCTGGTAAGACGGAATTTTTGATTATCCATACGGAAGAGAAAAATGGGGAATCTCCCCCTTGACAACCTGCACAAACCCATTTGCCTAAAAGCCGTTTTCTAGGAAAAGGAAATAAAAAAAAATAAGCGTAAAAATTTGTTGTGTATCAATTTTTGACTTACAAGAAACCAATAAAGTATTTTTTTCGTAAAGAGAAGCAACACTTAGGAAATTCTTTCTACTAATTAATGTGTTGCTTTCTTTGGAAAGGGAATAGCAACATTGTAATGGCGCGAGCTACAATCTCGTACTAGAACTGATATATAATCCCATATTACCAGATTTGCTCATATCTGGCGACAAAAACCAATAAATTTTCCAAACCTCTTTATATAATAACAGTTCTTAATAATGCGTAGCACATTAAATTAAACTGTTAAAAGAACTACTAATTATAAGTAGTAGTAATTTCTTTATTTTTAATTAAATTTAATTAAATCAAAATATTTAACAATGTTTCAAAAAGGATTTAATTAAATTCTTGTATTAAAAAGTTTCTGTATTGAAAAGTTGTTTTGAGATATTGGATCAATCTTCCCCAGTCTATTGTTGCAGCCCCGTTCAGTATTTGTATCATTTCCGATTCTGTTAAGATGGCCTTCCCAAAGGTAATTAGATGGAACTCCCTTAAAACCAAACAAATGTACAAGAAATGATCAAGAGACTCCATCACACGAATATTACAGAGTTTAAAAACAGAAATATATATGAGCATACATGATCATACATGGGCATACATGGTCATATACATCAATACATGATCTCATATATGACCATATATCTTCGGATCCGAAATTTGAGGGTATATGGTGATATATGTGCTTATATTATCATACATGCTAATATATTATTCATGTATGCTCGTATATGATCATATAAGTCCATATACCCTCAAATTTCGGATCCGAAGATATATGGTCATATATGAGATCATGTATGGTCATATATTGAACAATGTATGGACGTATATGGCCATGTATGCCCATGTATGATCATATACAGGCCCATGTATGATCATGTATGCTCATATATATTTCGATTTTTAGATGGGTAACTTATCTTGATTCGTTCTACCAGTTCAACATAATCAAGGCACACCTCGTTTAAGAAACCTACGTTATATGAGCTTCATTTCTATGACCTATAATGTAACTTTGACCTCTATAATGATCCAAGTGATTGTACACCCTTGAGCAAAGTGACTGATTTTTTAGTTGTTGGTTTTGTTGCTGTACCCTTATGCTACATAAATGCATACTTTTAAGCAATATGCTACGTTTCCACATGCGTGTTATTAGCAAAATGTTGTTTTGATGAAAAAAAAAATATATATGGGAAAACATGTACAAAACAGTGTTTTGTTTAAAACACATGCAAAACACGTTCAGTTGAAACGTAGCCTAAACAAAAACCTCTATAACCGACTGAAACAAAACAACACAGACTACGCAGACAGGAAACAGCTGATTTAATAAAAATGGCGTCTAGAAAATGAGTAGAGGGAAATATGTCTTTCAGAAGATGTATTGGCATATTGTTAAATGTCGCTAAAAAATCATTTGGAAATGAAAAAGAAGATAATTTCGCAGAATAAAAAAAAAGCTTTTGTTTTTATTTTGGTTAACATTTTTATTCACCCTTAAATACACTAATCTTGCATTACGTTTAAATTTATTTTACATAAATCGGTTTCCACTAGCTTGCGTTTTTTGTTTAGCACCCTTATGTATCCTTGTTTTCTGTTAATAATAAAATAATTTAGATTAATTATTTGAAATTTCTTTTAAATCAATGTAATGTAACTCTAACTAATCTCAATATTTGCAATTCAGTTTTCTGCAAGTTATGTACAATTCTTGGTGCTTACTTTTTATATTTTTCTACAATAACTTTTATGTTTTTATAAATGATAACCGATTTTTTTTGACATTACTTTCAAATGTCACCGAAATATCTTCCAGCTGATAAAGAGAAGATATCTACAGAAAATTGCTTTATCTTCCGAATGGAAAATGCAAGATAGTGCTGTATTATGTTCTGGGCGATTTGACTTCCAAATGTTTATTGGGTTGTGTTGTCAGCTTTCCAATACTTAGTGCTTCTTAAACAAATGTAACGAAAATAATTAAAATATTTTTTTCAAAAAAGCTTTTTTTTTAACACCAAACCAAGTAATTACGAGCAAACTTAATTCGACTTGCAATTTACACAGCCTCAGCAATGTCCAGAGAGTCAATTCTCGTTCTGTGAAACGGTGAAATGAAAAGTTTTTTTCACGTTTTCATAGTACTTTTGATTCGCGTTCTGTGAAAAAATGTAAAGAAATATCAAAACGTTTTCATATGAAAAAAAAAGTGGAACGAAACAAGATTTTTTCACGATTGCACAGCACTGGCGATTCTTGTTTTGTGTAACAGTGCAAACAACTGTCAAAATATTTTCATATGAAAAAATTGTTTACACATAAATAAACATGGAGAAGATTGTAAGAGGAAATCGTGCCAGCGAAAGCCAAAAAGAGTATTTAATTAATTATTAAGAAAAGCATGTGGACATTGCAAACGATAAGTAAGTAGCTTAATAACCATAATCACACTTTTATTAATCCCATATATACAGATTTGTAACTGCAGATGGTGCCAAATTTAGAGACGAAAAGTGTAACGAATTAGCGGCGAGCCTTAACAGTTTTAGTGGGACCCAAAAGGACATTGAAAAATGGTAAAAGTATGGCATATTTGTTTATATTCCTTATGAATTTTTTATCTTTAAGTAATATTAGACTTCATACGCGCACCAAATATAGTTCACTTAAAGTAAGCCGATATAAATCCATGAAGTGCTTGTCGGTTGTCATCTCAAATGGATTGTGGTCAGCACGAAGTATGCGTCTCAGCACTCTCAAAAAATTCCTATAAATTATTAAATTATTTACTGCAATGAAATGCTTGTAACATCATTGTCTTACCTTTGTTCATCCGGAATTCTTTGAGTAATATCCAATAATACAATTAATCCAGATATTTTTATATAATTATTTAAAATAAATTTTACGAAATTAATTCACTTTTGTTTACATTTTTCTCTGTTTTGACATTTGCTTTAAATTTTGGATAACACAGTTACAAAATTTTCATGGGTACAGTGCGAATGAAACATTTTTTTCATAATACATACGAGAATCGCATATTATGTATTTGTGAAAAGTGCTTATGAAAACGAAAATGAAAAGTTTTTTTTCACTTCACATTATCACAATTGACCCTCAGTGCACAGGACTTTTTCATCAGTTGTACAAAAACACCTGTTACACTACTTTGACTTGGGGCCTCGATTTTCACGTCTGTAGGTATCTTATAAGATTCAATCATATCTAATAAGACTAAGATATATCTGTTCAAATCTAAATTTTTTACATGGGAAATAAAAAATATCGTTATTTGGGATATCAGTGTACTTACAACAATGTCTTCTTCCCACAGAATGATTTTGATGCCTAACTATTATTTTTGGTAATGGGAACATATTTCTAAGTGGCAAAGTAACTCGAGTGAAAAAAACAGACAAACACTAACAGAATGCAATTAAAGGAAGAATGTATTTTGTGGTCATAATAATATAGAAAATGTTGTTTTGTTTTATTATTTGTTACGTACGCGTCCTGTCTTTCTGTCATGGACGTTTGTATCAGTGGATGGAATAACAGCCAGACAAACAGCTAGGGGAATGCGAATGGATGGACGGTTATATGGACAGACGAAGTAAAGAATCAAGCTGACAATAACTATCGATTGGTCTGAGTCATAAATTTGTATATTTGGAATGCAATAAACGAACGATGAAATAAACAAGCAGACATGGTGAGTTTATCACTTATACATAGATATTAAGGATTGTGTAAGACAAGAAGCGTGCGTTGTTATATTATTGCTAAGCTTCCGGCGATCATTAATATTAAAAACATAAATACCATAAAAAGTATTTAACTTTGCTTTTAACACTGTTACCACTGAAGTTTTTATGAAACTCTTACCTGTTTTTATGATCGTTTATAATTGTCATTTATAGATCCATAAGTAACAATTAAAATAAGACAAAAATTAATAATAGTGACAATTTGATAAGCTACATGGGGCGATTCTACTATAGATACATACACCCAGATAGAAGATTGGTTTCAATACGATCAAAACCATTAACATTTATTTGTAAGGATTTTATTTGAAATAACCTATAAGATGGAAATTAAAAATAGGGGAAAGAACCCAAAAATTGTCAATATTCGAAAGTGGTAACTACAAATACATTTATCCTGATCAAATGTATCATTAAATTAGAGTATTAGTTGTACCAATCGAATTGTGGATTGTATTGATTTTAGAAGCCACTAATAATTCATATTTGTAAACGAATTTTCTGCTATATTTATTTTCCTAAAAAATTATTTAAATTCAAAATTAGTCATTAAGATTTATAAGTGTTTCCGGGCTAGTGGGTAGAGAGCTAGTCTAGTACTCCTTATTTCCAAGTTCAAATCACCGTAAAGGGAAACATTTAAAAAAATATTTTTTAAATATTTTTTTTTTTTAATAAAAATAAAATATTTAAATAACAAATATATGGTTTCTGGTTACTTCAGGAGAGATTTTTTGGTATTCCTGCTTGGAGTTGAGGACGGGTGACTGGGCGGGATGAGCCAACTGTTTGGTAGTACGGCAAATCAGCCATTATATTATTATTTTGCGGTGTGTTGGGATCCTTGTCCTGTTGAAAGATCCAAACTTCATCCATACCCAATTTTCGACATAGTGCTCTACAAAACTTGCCCCTCCACTCTCATACCACGACCGAGTGACAACCGTACTTGACTGTGAATTTTACTGGGTTTTTCTTACTAAAAATTTTAAATTTGATCTTATTGTATTGTTTCAGAATGCATTGTGTTTATTTTTGATACTTTTTAGCAATATCGATATATACGGGTTTCTTTTTGTAACTCTACATATTACGCTGGCGTTAATGTTGACACTCGAGCATTCATAAATGATTTCAGATACCTCAACAGCACTTTCAGTTAAATTGTGTTTCACATTTCGTACAAGGGGTCTTGTTTTAGTTCCATTTTGTTTGTTTAATTTTTACCGTTAAAACTATTTATAATAATTGATGCACAAGTTGTACAGTTTTTTTTGACGCTCACAGTATAAAGTAATTTTTTTATTTCTTAAATGACTTTTATAGCCAAAATTAACCAACAGATTTGGTAGTTGTGTATTAAAATTTTAGAAATAACTGCTGTAAGCAACTGTTACTAAATACTGCACTCTTCGTTAGTTGTTTTTTAAATAATTGTGATAATAGTTGTTTTGTATTTCTAGACTGAAAAACAACTGTAATTACAGTTAAAACAACAACAACTGGCTTTACTGGCGAAAATAGTAATGTGTTACTAATCGCTACTTTTTTCAATTTATTTTAT
Source organism: Eustalomyia histrio (assembly GCA_949748255.1). Classification (NCBI taxonomy): domain Eukaryota; kingdom Metazoa; phylum Arthropoda; class Insecta; order Diptera; family Anthomyiidae; genus Eustalomyia; species Eustalomyia histrio. Next base: position 73,362,447 of record OX456527.1, on the reverse strand, counting down.
ATATAAACCTACGATGGTGGACACTTTTAGTTGGCAACAACCCCATTTTAGCGAGTTTGATTTATCTTGGAGAGAAATGTCTTGCAAAAGACGAGGGTTGACAGTTTAATTCCCGATCACTGCATAAACTTTGTAAATGAGCACTTTAAAGGACGATAAAGTTTAAATAATTTCAAATGTTGGATATTTTATATTAAAAAATTAATATCGACGGTTACCACACCTACAAATAACACAACTCCAAACAGAATTCAGCGGTTTCCAGTTTCTCTGTTTTTGTCCTGTAGCAAAAACTTAAAAAAGGTGCACCAAAGTTTAGCGATCAATTTTGAGCCACGCTAATACCTGGGCACCTCAGCGAGGCAGATCCCGCCCTCGCCACTTTAAACGGGCCCATGACGTGTGTGGTCCTGTTTTATCTCAAACTCGTAAGACCAAAAATAAATGAAAATGATAATAAAACAAAAATATTCGATACTTTACCTCTGCATAGGCTGATAGGTTTTCTATTTAGTGTCCAAAGGCTCCGATCAGAGAATCACGCCTTGTCAAACTGTCTATGTCCTTAGTTCAATGCTATTGGGGGAAGATTACACTGACTTTTGCCAGAATGTCATGTCGCTAATTCCAGAAAGTGAGACTGGTGTGATCCGGAAAAATCTATACAATGCTAGGAAAAGAGTTTGGCGGCAAGCCCAGCGTCTTATATGGGAACTGATAAAAATTCGTCCTTATAAAGATAACCAACCATTGAAAGGCTAAGTGAACTTGATTTAGCGGAGCTTTCTTAACAACAGAAAGCGTAAATACGATAAATAAGGCACTGTTGTTGAAACACGTGTTTGTGTTAAACGGGAAAACTCCTCTGTATGTTGTCGAAACTTTCTGTTAACAATTTACGCTCGCTGGATAAGAAGGTAAGGTATTAACAAAAACTAGGTTTTCAAAGCCAACGTTGTAGTGGCTGTCATAATTAGGAGAAATGAGAATGATACTAGCCGGTCGTTTATATCTAACCTGTCGCGAAGCAGGCTGGAAGCCAACAGGCAGCCAGAGGTCATGCCTGGATTCCTACAAAAACAAGAAGTGAATCCATCCCCTACGGGAAATGAAGGGTCGATTGATCCAAGGTGATAAATCTGTGATAGATAAATGAAGGATATGTCACAAAGCCTGTGTAAAATATAATTCTGCGTCTGATGAAGTGGTAATAGTTGTAAAATTACCAGTGTCCCAACTATTTAAATGGTGTCAGAACATTGACTGTTTTTTTTTCTAGATATATCATGTAACTAGAGACAAATTAACATAACATCAATGTGGATTTAAGAAATAAGGACTGTTATAGTTGAAATAATGACGGAACACGAAACTGGTTCAACAAATTTTGCTGTTTATAAAAGATTGTTAATCGGTGGCGAAAACCCCAATCGCGCATAATACTGATCTGATTTAAACAGAACCGACTTTGTGGCTGCACAAATGATGGCATAACACTAATCTAGTTCAAATAGATACTGACATATAACTGCATTAATTGAAAATGAATCCAATGTGCATGATGAAGTGTCAATGACAGGCAAATCAAGCTGTTCGCGACTGACTAATAAGAAACACTTAGGGGGATGTTATCATTAAAAATTCAAAATTTGTTATTGAAAATTTCGATCGACGACTCTTTTCTCTTATCATTGTTAAAATTTTATTACAAAATTCATCAAATAAAAAAATATAAAAATTATTTTTCGCTTAACTTCATTATGGACACTGTTTCATTTAAACGACTATATAATTGAAAGGGGATATATATTTGAAAATTTCTTAAGTTAAATTTAAGTCAAAAATTCATATTGAATAAATTGGGATATAATTTAATTTAATTTATATTAAATTAATTTTGTTTCGATAGAATAATTTGTTTTATGATTTAATTCGCGAAATATATATCAAATACACCATATTTTGTTGGAATGATTTGTTAAAGTTGATTAATATTAATTCAAAACATGTAGCGATCACAAAAATTTCATAAGAGTCAAACATTTGCGAAATTTTAAACTGAAAGTCGCTCGAACACTCCACCCTAGCTTAGCTCACTTTAAAATAAATTGGAAGTCAGCTTGTATATGCGTTAGTTGCGTATGTGTAAAATTTTATCGATGAACCACCGAATAATTTTCAATATGTCCCACTGTGTAGTTAGCGCGGTTTTAATATTTTACTAACCAAATATAGCGTTTTTGTTTAAGTATTAGTTTTTTTAATATTCAAATAGAAATCTTAAAGGGACATCTAAATTTTTTGTATTTCATCAAAACATTTTCCGACGAGAATCCTTAATACGCCTCAAATGCGTTTATGGAATGATATTCGAGTCAAATTTAATTCATTTTAAAAAGGTGAATTACAAAACTAATTCTTTATTCTCCGTATTCATGATGAAAAGTTAGCAGCCACTTATGATTTTTAGCCATAGAAACTCTGATACTGACTTAAAAACCTTTTAAGTCTAAAACTTTTTCTGAATTAAATGAATTTTTTGCGGGAGAAGAAGAACTAAAATTTGAGAACTTCTATTACACAATTTGGTTGAAATCTAATGGATTTATCTGAGGAAAAATCCAGAATATTTTTGAACATAAATCAAAAACGATCGAAATTTATAACATCATTAACTGAAAATTTTTTTTTAATTCGCACTAATTCCAGAAGATCTAACGTTTTTGATTTGCAAAATATTTATTTTTAATTTATTTAAAGTACTCTAGTTTTATTAATATATAATTTATTATTGAAATTTTTATAAAATCAATGTATAAAATATAAGTTCATTTATTATATATAAAATACATTAATTCATAAACAATCAATTTTAATTCGTGAATTATTTGATTTTGATTTATTATTCTATCTTGAACATTTTCTAAAAATTCTCTATTTGGAAAAATATTAAAATTAAAGGAAAAGTCAAAAAAACATTGGCAGCTAAAGAGCTAAACTTTCCGAATTAGACTGTCTGGGGAAGACTTGCCTCCACAGAGCTGCGTTTAACCCCACCCATAATTTGAAAATTTTGAATTCATTTTTTGTTTAACTAAATAGCAAACAATTTTTTGTTCTTTAATTTTGTTAAAATTTTAAAAATATTCACATTCTGTGATTGTATTTTTTTATGAATGCCTTATTTTTAAGCGTTTTTAATACATTTATTACTTTGACAATATTGTTAAATTATTTTTATCATAAAATTAAGCAGTTTTCGGAAAAATTTAAGAAAAAATTGTCTGTAATTTTTCCAAGAAATTAAAATATTTAGAAATTTATTGCAAAAGTTTTAAATTTTTATCAACATATTTTTGGGTGAGATCTGGCATCTGGATGCATGTCCCAAATTAATTTTAAGAAGTCAAGAGAATAAAAATTGAATCATGAGAAAGTCTTTGTTTGTTATACTTTTGATTTACACACTGATTATCGATGCGAACTTAGTTTGAGATTTTGACAGTATTTAAGAACTGTTTGATTGATTAATCAAAACGTCAGCTTTTTCACATAATTCTAAATAAAAAAAATAACATTTCCAGTAAAAAAATAGCAAACTTAGAAAGAACAAAATAATTGTCAAAAATTAAAAGCAACTGCATTAAAAAGTTAAAAATTTCACTACAAGACGAATTTGAGAAAAAAAAAAACTAGTAAAAATATTAAAAACTAGTACGTGAACAAACAAAGAGGAATAATATTATAAAAAATACATTTTGAATCTAAAAATCGTATAAAAACTATATTTTGAAAAAGTTTACGAAGAAATTTGTGAAAAATCTAATCAAAGACGAAATTCAAATTTCTTCGTGAACGGCACTAAAATCAAATGAGGGCCGCTATTACCCACCCTTGGTATATAATGTACAAGCAATTGTTTTTTTTTTCCTAAACGAGAAATCAAAGATAGTCTGTTTTGCGCAACACTGTATGAATTTTGTTTGTATTTTCAAGCATTTTAATATGCGACTTCAAGCATTTTATTCATAAGCTTATCTATTTGACTATTTATTTTAACACACATTGTGTGTATGAATATTAACCCTCTAATACCCAAGGCCGTCAAAAAGTGATATATAAATAAATAGCAATTTCCTAAATCCAATGAACCGAAAATCGGCATTTTCGTGTGGGAAAACCTGGTTTTAATTTAAATATGTATTTTTTCAATTTTTCACAATTCTTCAACTATTTTAACCAAAATTGACAAACGGCGCAACATTTTCGCTTTAGTTAAAGAAAAAATTGACATTGAAGTCAGTATAATAGTAATAACTAAAGCCTGGTAAAGTTGTTAAAAATATATATTTTCAACTTTCAAATGAAATTATTTGATCAAAAAATTTAGAAATTTAAGTCAGCATATTACGCTCTATAAAACTCAGACAACAAATTGGCGCCATTTCGCAAAAAGTTTATTTTATCGGGCTGTGTACTTACAATTTAATACAATTTTCTACTTAGGGGCTCTGCGAACAGGCTAAATAGATACTAAATTAATATATATATTTTTTTTGGTATAAAAGTTGGCAACGCAACTTGGAGTGCATGTTTCGTGAACTAAATTATTTGAAAACCTAAAAACGCAGTATACAACAGTTATGACGCAAAAGTGATTGAACGTTTCAGTACAGGTATGTAATTAACATGAATCCGCCAAACTGGTATTTTCTAAAGGTATCACGAATCTTCCAAGATTTTTGTTTTAATTTTTAACGGTCATTCAAATAGTTTTTCCATGCAAATTAGAAGAGATGTTAAACCAACTTATAAGTTGGTGTTGGAGTATGGTTCGAGTATGAGGAGTTGAAGTACATATAATAAATAGTAATCTGTTAAATTAAAGTGAATAAGGCAGTCCCCTGATTTGCATTAATGGCCCGAAAAACTAGAATCTAGCAAGTGTCATATAGGCTTGAGGAAGTTTTTTTTTCATTATTTAGATACACATAAAAGTTGGGCTGTATACACTTTACCAAGTATAATTTGCGTCAAACTTCGGGAAGCTCGTCAAATTCTGGAATTTATGATTAGAAAAAATATAGGTTTAAATGTAAACAATATTACTGAAAAAGTTAAGGCAAATACTGGGAAGGTCTAAATATGGTCCCATGTTCTTTAAATTTGGAGGCATGATTTATGGTTCACATAACATTCAACTAGATATTTAATTTTATTTATTTATTTAGTCTATACATTTAAATCCTTACAGACTATAACACAATATAAAAACAATATTTTATTACAAACAAACATAAATCACAAATTGTTACGTATTTAAGAAATTAGTTATGTTGCGTTTAATGTCATCAATCTACGGTTTTGTGTCTCTAAATACCATTTAAGTCCAATTCAGAATGGTTACTTTTATGTGAGATAGGTCTAAATGTATACCGATTCTTACGCGGCCAATTAGCCAAATCAACGCCAAAGTCGAATATCCATGACAAGGTAATAGTCTGTATTTGGTGGAACAAGAAGGGTTCCATCTTTAAGAAGCTGCAACAATCACACCAGACGATCACAGGGGACCTGTACCGACCACAACTTATTCGTTTGAAGCGAGTATTGGACAAAAAACAGTCGGAATATGCGACCAGACATGAAGCCGTAACATTCTATCAGGACTACGATCGGCCACATATTACAATACCGGTTAAAAACTATTTAGAAAATATGGGTTAGGAAGTTTCTCACGCCAGACTACCATTTGTTTCCGAAATTGGTTTGATTCGTTTTTAGCTAAATCCAAAAATCTCGCATTTTTAAGTTATACACCCAATAAATTTTTTGTTTTTAAGTAAAAAATGTTTTTTTTACAAAATGTACATTTAATTGGTTTCATCTCATAATTGTTATGTATTCTGAAATTTTATTAAAATCTATGTTAGAAAATAATTTTTTGTCCGCCGTGCCGGAATAATTAATTAGTATTTAAGAAAAATAATTAATTAATTTTTATTTAATAAATTTTCATTTAAAAAAATATTCATGTCGTACATTTAGAAGTTGTTGCATTTAAATTAACTGAGATATTTTATGAAAGTCTGGCCAATCGAACTATGCAGCAAAAGAAGGTTGGAAAATGTCTAGTACAGTTTGGTTAGTAGGGAAATTATGTTGTCATCTATTTTAATTTTCTCTTTAACAGTACTGATGAGATAAAACTATCACAGATCAAAACAAAGAAACAAAAAAAATTAAATTATATCACTGAAACATGTAGGTAGTGTTTGGTTTCCAAAACCCAAACTTAAACTCATGCTTTGTCCTATACTGAAAATTTTACTCTGACAAAATATCGACACATTTTCTGGCAAATTTTCAAATTTGACTGTCAATGGTTACACTAGAGGGCGTTTTAACGCAAAAAAAAAAAAAAAATTCACAATGAAGCATTGTATGTACATATACTTTTTTGCAGTTTTGTTAAAAAAGTCCAACGGAGCTATAACCTGTCTATAATGAGTTAAATCGTATGTTTGTTTTTGTGTTATTTGTTTTGGTAAGGTCGGTTGGTTGGTTATTTGGTTGCACTCGACAGTGACCGTCTTATAAAGAATTACCTGTCGAGATAAGTGGTGTGCAGTCTTGAATATTGTATGTACTTCGTTTTCGTTGCTCTGGTCTGTTATAATAAGTTTTTTTATGTTTTTATTTTCTCCTTCCGTCTTTCAGTCTCATTGACTGTATGTGTTTAACGCAGGCGCGGATTCAGGGGGGATATATCCTCCCACCCCCCAACTTGGTTACGAATCCCAAAAAACTAAGTGATTTACATTTTGCAACTAACATACTAAAAAGATTTCTCAACATTTCTATAAAAAATATATTGTCTTTGAGACCACTCTTTAACACATCTGCCTCAACAAATTTTGCAAGTAGAAATTATAAAATTATTTTCTGTTTTGAATAAAAATTTGCATTAAAACGGTTTTTGTATCATATTTTTTAATTTTTTTAAGTTTTTTCCTTATCCTGTTAGGTATCGAAAAATCGAGATACCCCTTTTCTATATTAAGACATCGATATCTATTTTTAAATTTTATTTAAAGATTAGCGTACCTTATTTATCTTTTTACTTTTTTTATTTTAAACTTTTTTTTTACAGAATTTTTAAAACAAATCTTTAAATGCTTGGTTTAACAGAGAATTAGTTAACAGTGAATTAGTTAAGTTTTAATTTATATGATGGATAATGTACAGAATTTTACGTGTAATAAAGATTTTGAGATTTTTTATAAAGATTCTCTAATGAAAGAAATAAAAATCGTATTGCTTCATCGATAAGAAGTTTATTTTCAGAATGGAAACCAAAATTAGTTAAAAACGGTGTATCTTCTAATCTTACTCAATTATGACATCTTATTTCCTTTTAATTTTTATTTTTTAAAGTTTTTTTACACTAAATTGGAATATTTTTTCAAAACTTTTATATAACTTCTTTATGTAAAAACTAATTTATTTAATTTTTTATTGAACAATTTAAATTTAAATAATTTACATTAAATTATTAATTTAATATTTTTTTGTTTGCAATATATGAATTTTTAATTTATATGAAAATACTGATTATTTTTTTTGTAAAGACTAAGTAATTTTAATTGTTGTACGGAATTCTTTTTATTTTTTTTAAGCCTTGTTTTCATAGGTTTTCATAGTAGCGACTGGCAAGTAAAATATTTACACTTGTTTTTTACCAGTCGCTTAGAATTAAATAATACTTTATATTCACCTCAAATATATTTCACATCAAAAAATTTTTTCACTACAAAATTTTTTTTCACCATTAAAAATTTTTTGCCACCACAAAATTTGTTTCCACATCCCATAAAAATTTTCACCTCTAAAAAATTTTTAACGTCTATAATTTTACTTCTAAAGTTTTTTACATTATTTGTGTCAAAAACAGTAGAGAACATTTTTTTTAGGATATTGGTGGAGGGTATTCAAAGATTCGGCACAGCCGAATTTAAGCCTTTTTTAAGAATTTATTTATAAAAAAACTGCTAAAGAAAATTTAAAATTTTTCGTTTCATATAAAATTTTTTCCATAGAGCAAAACATGGATGGATTCTCATTAAAATATAATGAACCTTTGTAAAACATCTAAACAAAAAATATTATTTTATTAATATACAAGTAAAAAAATATTAAATTCGGCTGTGCCGAATTTTTGAATACCCTCCACCCATATCCTAAGAATACAATCATTTACCAAATCACAGATAGTACATTACACATGTCAACAAAATATTCCAAAATTTAATCGATATTTTCGGTAAATTTTATATTGTAGAATACCTGTTTTTTTACCTTTTTTATTTAATCCTGGGAGCAATTTCAGACAATAAAAGGTGTTGAAAATGTTTGTTTAACCTCCAAACACATTTACCTTACATACTTAGAGACCGATTCTAAAAAAATACAAAGCTTCCTAAAAAGAAAACGTAACCCCATGTGTTCGTTGGGAGTTAGTGAACCCAACAGAAATCCGCTAAAAACTGAAACCATAAAAAAACAAGTAAGAGCGGCTAAATTCGGCTATGCCGAATCTTATATACCCTTCACCATGGTTGGGAAAAAACTGAAGTTTATATATGGACATATATGAAATGGACAGATTTATATACGGACGCCTTTAAGAGGAAATTAACCATTTAGTTTGGAGATAAAACTTGGACTCGGGAATATAGGTACTTTAAAAAAATGTATGTTTTGGGCATAACTTTTTTGTATCTGAACCGATATTTCCGAGTTTTTCAGCAAATATGTTATACTAAAGATTTTTGATCTTTTGCTATATAAGACGTATCCATAGGTCATAATACAGCTCTAGAATAGTGTTTGTTGTTTGTGTATAAAAGGTGAAGAGGTGAAAGAAAAGAATTTCAACAAATCGTTAAAAGAAATCACTACAACTGCATGTGTTTTATTTCTACAAAATAGTTTGATTTAGCTGGCAAATTTACATTTGGGATTTTATTTCGCTTTTTTATTAGAAATATTTGTAATTTCTTTAGCTTAATTTTAAAAATTTGAAGGAAAATAGTTTATAATTTTTTTTATAAATTATTATAAGTTATGACCTAAAATAGTTGCACTCAAAGGTAAATTATGTATAAAATGGTCTTAATATGTGAGAAATAAAATGGTTTAAAAATCTTTTTATAAATTCTTTTAAATCGGAGCAAAAAAAAGAAATAAAACCGTTTGTATTTTGTTTGTATCAGAGGGTTTTTATAAAAATTTTGATGTTTTTAGCCTATTTATGGATTATTTAATTATTAATATAAAATTTTATTTAAATTAATTATTAAATGTAAAAAAAAAACAAAAAAAAATCTTAAGAAAATAAAAAAAAAATGTACAAAAAAAAAGTGAATTGACCTGACCGAGATTCGAACCCGCGGCCTTAGAGAAAAAAAGTATTTGTGACATGGCGTCTAGACAACTGAGCTATTGAAGCTCACACAAAATCATCGTCAATAGATGTACATATATAAAAGTCTTCGTTCATTAGGGATTTGTTTAGTTTTTATTTAAATGACAAATCTTTGTATGTGTGTTGTTTGTGTATAAAAGGTGGAGATAAAAGAAAAGAATTTTAATTATTAATATAAAATTTTATATAAATTAGTTATTAAATGTTAAAAAAAAAACCAAAAATAAGCAAAAAAAAAAATATTAAGAAAATAAAAATAATAAAAAAAATGTACAAAAAAAAAGTGAATTGACCTGAGCGAGATTTGAACCTCGAACTCCACGGTTAGAGAAAAAAAGTATTTGTGACATGGCGTCTAGACAACTGAGCTATTGAAGCTCACACAAAATCATCGTCAATAGATGTACATATATAAAAGTCTTCGTTAATTAGAGATTTGTTTGGTTTTTATTTAAATGACAAATCTTTGTATGTGTGTTGTTTGTGTATAAAAGGTGGAGATAAAAGAAAAGAATTTTAACACATGTTGTTATGCGTAAAATTCTACATACATATTAAACAAAGGGATTTTACTGGAAAAATTAGAGGTAGTCCTGGTTTTTTGCTAATATCTCAGCCATTTATTAACCGATCTGTCTGATTTTTAATAGCAAACAGAAATGGATCACATGTAACAGAAATAAAAAAGAATCAAGTCCTCATCACGTCTGGGTTCTTCGGAAAACCCATTTCAACACACAGACGGACAGACGGACAGACGGACATCGTTAAATCAACTTCGCTCTTCATAAGGACCCAGAATATATATACTTTATAGGGTCTAAGATCAATATTGTAGAAATTACAAACGGAATGACAAACTTATATATACCCTTCCACCTGTGGTGAAGGGTATAATAAAAATACTTTTTCAGCTATGTACATATCAAAAAAACTTTTGGTCCTGGTAAAATTTTTAAATAAAAGCAAGATACATATTACCATTGCTTTCCCTGTAGTGTGAGAAACTACATTAAAACCCAAAAATGTCTAAATGTCTACCAAATCAACCATATTATAGAAATTAAAAACTTTAATATGGTATATGTATCCTTAATTTTTTTAGAAATATAAGTACATTTAAGGTTCTAACTGTGTGGCACAAAATGTATTATAGTACTCGTATAAACTATATCATCCCCAAAAAATTATTTTATATCAAACAGCCTTTAAAACAAATTAGATCACAAAAGTTGTCATAAATAAAAACTAATAAAAAGTGGACATTTCTGAATAGTACCAAATGATTCAAAGGAGTACTATAGCACTTTTAAGGTTCTAATAGTTCAAAAGGTACTTCAGTACAAGCTTTATCATCCCTGTCCTTCAGACTGTTTTGATACAAATTATGTAAAAAAATTAAATGTTAAATTATGGAGTTGAAAAAAATTGTTTGAGGCGAAAAACTCTATTAGATGTGAAAACAATTTTTGAGGTGAAAAAAATGTTTGTGGTGACAAAAATAGTTAGTGGTGATAAAAAATTTTAGAGGTGAAAATAATTTTTTGAGGTGAAAAATATTTGAGGTCAATATAAGATATTGTTTAATTCCTAGCTACTGGTAAAAAAAAAAACAAGGGAAAATATTGCCAGTCGCTACTATGTTATGATATTGTACTAAAATACACCAATTTGTATTGGAAATTTAGAGGTAACTTCATATTTTTACTCAGTACCGCTGGACCGATTTTGCTCCATTTCAATACCAAACTGCTCAGGAGGATCCCCATTAGTCTAGGTAAAAATTAACACCCCTGCTTGCGTCTTCGGGCCGTGATCGCCATTTCAACAGACAGATGGACCGACAGACGACTTAAAATCGCATAAGGGTCACGAATATATATACTTTATGGGGTCTTAGACCTATATTTCGAGATGTTACTAACGAAAGACAAACTGATATATACCCTCACCATATATAGTCGAGGGTACAAAAAATAAAAAAAGTTCCCCCCCCCCAAAGCTTAAGCTGGATCCGCCCCTGGTTTAACGTGTGGGGAATATACGCATGCGCAACACGGTAGCTATAAAGAATTGATGTTCCAGACAGGAACGACAACAACAAATGAATGTGTCTACATTTTTGTTTCTTGTTAATCCATATCGTAATTTTTTCCTTTTAACTTCTGCTGTTTTGTTTATAGCGGTTGGTATTTTTATTTTCATTGAGTGGGTCAAAATAAAGAATGCACACGGACTTTGTTAACCCTTTCTTGCAAAAAGAGGCCGCTAAATTTTGTAAGAAACAACAGATTAACAAAATTCCGTGTAGAATCTAATTAGCTTGTGTTTAGCCGGTAGAGACAAAAGAACCCATCAAACAGAAATGGTAAAGTTAATTTGAAGTTGGTTCGGACAAGCACAAAAGAAGGAAGTCTAGAACTGATTAGTGAAACCGAGCAAATTAGACAATGATGGTGATCAGTTAACATATGACGAGCTCAAGTGTTAATAATCGGGTGTCACCTTTTTGCTCACAAAATACCTCGTAGCCTTGCAAGTAGTTCCCATTGACTGTCTATGAAAACTTGATTCATATATGTATGGTCGAATCAATTGACTATCCATACAAGCTAATATCCAAGTGCTGCTCCGCCTTCGTAGAAGTTAAATTATTAAACTTTAAAATCAAATAGAAACATTACATTCAATAGAAATTTAATTAGTTTATATAACTATAGGCTCGTTTTTTTCGAGTTTTATATCTATAACTACTTGTAAAAAACGAATATCCCTGACTTTTTCTTATTTTTTGTAAAAAAATATAATTTGATCATTTGGGGCCGCCTTTGTACGAAAGCTGTTTTCGTATATAAGCTTCGCGGGAACGCGAAATAGAGCAATTATATTGTTTGCCCCGCTATGCCTTTAGTTACAAACGCATATTTTATCAAATAAAAAATTTCAACTATTTATGTGACAAATATTTTTGTTTACATTTAAAAGAGAAAAGACAATAATTTCTATGACTTGGCAGCATTTTTATATAAGTATATATATTTTAAAGTACCTATATCTATAATTACTTAGAAAGTCTATATCTACTTAAATTTTTATGGAATATTTATACAAAATTAAAAAAAAAACAAACCTTATTTTTCTACTTATTTTTAAAATGCGAAAACAAAATGACCAATAAACATTGAAAAGATAAAAAATCAGTGTTTAAAAAAATGCTTGTATTGTGGTTTATTTTAAGTGATTTTTTACAGTCAAAATCAAGTTCATACAAATAAAAAGAATTTGTTTCATATTTTTCGTTTATTGGCAATATTTTAAAATAAAATTAAAACATTTGTTCAAATTTACAAGTTTCCTATGAAGATTTTAATAAATTTTGAATTTCTTTCTTGGATTTTAACTAAAAGCTAAGCCACATTTATTTGGAGCTAAACTCTGTCCTTACAGTAACTTTTATCTTATTCCAGAAAGATTCTACAAATTTTTACGCTTCTAAGCAAAAGAAGGATTACTGAAAAAGCATCGAAAGACCAAATGCAAAAATGCTTATTGGGTGTATTCTCTTGAAATATTAATTTAAATACGGAAAAGTTTATGTTAAATAGAATCATATTTACTTTTATAAGATTCAAAATTATTTTAATAAATTTTGTAAAAAAAGATGTTAATTCAAATATATCATAGTCAAAATTTTCTTCTCTGTGTATATTAAAGTATCGCGTCAGCTATTTGCTCTTAATTGTTGATAAAATATAGACAAGGACATACAAGTACTTAGTTTGAAATTCAAAATATATTTCTACCTCACGATACCAAAGTAGTCCAAACTAATTTGGATTTAATTTGTCATTTAAATGTCTCGCTCACATAAGGCTACAGAGTCCAATTCCAAAACTTTACAGGGAAGAGAAAACGTAGGAAACTGTTATATATAAACATTTTTAATTGTTTTTTATCAAAAATTCCGTGTAGAAATAAAAACTCTATTTGGTTATAATGATTATTTTGCAATTATTAGGGCTCGGAAGCTTATATACAAGTTGGTTGAAAAGTTCCTGCGCTCACCAAGAGATGGCACTGCTAGCTCCAAACTTTTTTTTTCTCAAGTTGGTATAACTGTCCTGAGAACACATGCAAGTTGCAAATCATTCTGTCAATTCTTTCTTTGTTTACAAGCCATTTAAAGTTGACGTGTCATTGATTTTTTTTAATATGGAAAAAAATGAACATCGTGCAGTCATTAGATTCTTTGTTTTGAAGGGTTTAAAAGCAAAGGAAATTTATGAACAATTGTTAGAAGTGTATAAGGAGTCCTCACCTTTAAAACGCATCGTTGAATTTCGGGCTGGTGAATTTAAACGTGGTCGTACCAGCCTTAAAGATGATCCACGCGAAGGACGAACAAAAACTGCAACCACAGCATAAATCATTGAGCAGGTACATAATATGGTTAGTGAAGATCCAAGTTTGACTAAGCGTGAAATTGCTAATGCCATAGGCATCTCAGAAGAACGAGTACTTCATATTTTACATGAAGAATTACGTATGAAAAAACTGTTTGGAAAGTTAGTGCCGCACACATTAACAATTCAACAAAAACTGGATCGAAAACAAATTTCTCAGCGTAATTTGGAGCGTTTTAACCGAATAAAACCGACTTCTTGCGTCGTTTTATAACTATGGATGAGACTTGGATCTACCACCATGATCCTAAATTGAAACAAGAACGTTTACAGTGGACTGATACTGGTTTGGCTGGAAAGACCTGGTTTAAAGAAGAAAAATATAATTTTTTATCAAGACAATGCACCTGCTCACAAAAGTGTTTTGACGATGGCTAAATTCAAAGAATTAAAGTACGAATTGCTTGAACATCCACCGTATTCACCAGATTTGGCTCCCAGTGACTACTATCTCTTCAGAAAACAATTCCTTCGTGGAAAGCATTTTTCGTCGAATGAAGAGGCAATATCAGCCGTAGACGGTTACTTTGCAGAGCTTCCGGAAAACCATTATAAGGATGGGATAAAATTATTGGAAGATCATTGGAACAAGTGTATTGAGCTTCTAGGAGATTATATTAAATAAAAAAATATATTTCGTAACAAAAACAGTATTCTTTCATTTCGAGCGCAGGAACTTTTCAACCAACCTGTAAATACTACATGTTTGTAGTCGTTAGCTAGATAATTACGTTGGCCAAATATGTTTGCGAATCATCAAATTTTCGTGAAAATTGTATCGATTAGTTTAGGCATTTTTGAATTTTTTCATATTTTTGGCATAGTTTGCTAAAAGTTTATGTTTTAAGCATATTTTGTGATAAATTTAATTTTACAAAAAGTTAGGTAACATTTTATCTCTTTCAGGAAACGTAGTTTTTCGTGTAATTTCTTGAAAATTAAATAAAAATTATCAAAAAAACCTGATAAATTCTGAAAATATATAATTAAAACATACAATTGACAATTTCTAAAAAAACAATTGACTATTTCTGAAATACAATTGATAATTTCTGAAATACATGTGACTATTTCTGAAATACAATTGACTATTCTAAAATACAATTGACTATTTCTAAAATAGAATTGACTATTCTGAAATACAATTGACCATTTCTGAAATACAATTGTCTATTCTCAAATACAATTTCTGAAATACAATTTACTATCTCTGAAATACAATTGGAAAAGGTGTAATAAGTCCAAAGAAGCTGACATTTGAAAATGGAAACATTGCCCTAAACGCAATGTCACGTAATCATAGTAAAAAAATGTATACTTTGAGTTCTAAAGTATACTTTTCTAAAAAGTACTTTTCTTAAAAGTGCTTTTCTTAAAAGTACTTTTCTTAAAAGTATACTTTAGCTGTTTTTCCACGAAGAAAATTTTTGAGAAAAAAAAATGTTTGAATTGCAAAATATTGAAAGAAAATTATATCAATAAACAAGGGATTTTATATTTATGTATTTAAATATATTAATTTAAAAAATTTTTAATAATAAAAATACAATTTTCTCTCCTTTTTTCTAAAGGTTTTCCTTTTAACATTTTGCAATTGCAAATTCTTTATTTTCACACTTTTACTTTTTTCAGCTAATAAAAAATCAGCTGGTCAATGTTGAGGTTGTCCACCGCTTATATCACTCTAAAAATATAAGCTTTTTCGTGGTAACACTTTACTATAAAAAATACAACTACGCACAACAACATGAGTATGTCAGATAATGTAAAAGTTAAGCAGCCAACATGCATAGCACGTTGGTTGTATTATATTGTGGTGATGTTGCAACATTGTTGCAAATTCTATCACTTTTAGGTGAAACATTATTTTGACGCGAAAATATATGTTGTTGTTGTTACAGTCACAGATATTGTTGTAATTTTACAGTTGTGCGAGTAAAAATAACAGTGTTTATGCATGCACACAAGAAATAAACTGCTTGGAATTCTATTGAACCACCGACATTTTATCGCTATTCAATAATATTAATTGTAAGTACTTAAAATCCACCTTCGAAATAGTAAAATAGAGGTTGAGAACTTTTATTGAAAATAAAACATAAAACTGATTGATTTTAAATTTATATTTAATAGCTTATTATTTGGCATTAAGTATTAAAAACAATTTTAGACACATGTATACTGCAACCATCTTTTTTCGGAGGTTGCATTCGGTACGACCAATTTCCAATTTTTTATTCGGCTAAAAGTGACATTCAAAAATTTATTTTTTCCATCATGATAAAATAATCTTTTACTAATGATTTTTCAGATAACCTTAAACAAAAACAAGTAAGAGCGGCTAAATTCGGCTATGCCGAATCTTATATACCCTTCACCATGGTTGGGAAAAAACTGAAGTTTATATATGGACATATATGAAATGGACAGATTTATATACGGACGCCTTTAAGAGGAAATTAACCATTTAGTTTGGAGATAAAACTTGGACTCGGGAAGATTTATGGTTCCAGAAAATATGTATTTTAAAAAAATGTATGTTTTGGGCATAACTTTTTTGTATCTGATCCGATATTTCCGAGTTTTTCAGCAAATATGTTATACTAAAGATTTTCGATCTTATGCTATATAAGACGTATCCATAGGTCATAATACAGCTCTAGAATAGTGTTTGTTGTTTGTGTATAAAAGGTTAAGAGGTGAAAGAAAAGAATTTCAACAAATCGTTAAAAGAAATCACTACAACTGCATGTGTTTTATTTCTACAAAATAGTTTGATTTAGCTGGCAAATTTGCATTTAGGATTTTATTTCGCTTTTTTATTAGAAATATTTGTAATTTCTTTAGCTTAATTTTAAAAATTTGAAGGAAAATTGTTTATAATTTTTTTTATAAATTATTATAAGTTATGACCTAAAATAGTTGCCCTCAAAGGTAAATTATGTATAAAATTTTCTTAATATGTGAGAAATAAAATGGTTTAAAAATGTTTTTATAAATTCTTTTAAATCGGAGCAAAAAATAGAAATAAAACCGTTTGTATTTTGTTTGTATCAGAGGGTTTTTATACAAATTTTGATGTTTTTAGCCTATTTATGGATTATTTAATTATTAATATAAAATTTTATTTAAATTAATTATTAAATGTAAAAAAAAAACAAAAAATAAACAAAAAAAAATCTTAACGAACCCGCGACCCTTCCACCTGTGGTGAAAGGTATAAAAACGTTTGTATTTTGTTTGTATCAGAGGGTTTTTATAAAAATGTTGATGTTTTTAGCCTATTTATGGATTATTTAATTATTAATATAAAATTTTATATAAATTAATTATTAAATGTTAAAAAAAACCAAAAATAAGCAAAAAAAAAAAGTCTTAAGAAAATAATAAAAAAAAAATGTAAAAAAAAAGTGAATTGACCTCACCGAGATTTGAACCTCGAACCCCACGGCCTTAGAGAAAAAAAAAAGTATTTGTGACACAGCGTCTAGACAACTGAGCTATTGAAGCTCACACAAAATCATCGTCAATAGAGGTACATATATAAAAGTCTTCGTTCATTAGAGATTTGTTTAGTTTTTATTTAAATGACAAATCTTTATATGTGTGTTGTTTGTGTATAAAAGGTGGAGATGAAAGAAATGAATTTTAATTATTAATATAAAATTTTATATAAATTAATTATTAAATGTTAAAAAAAAAAACAAAAATAAGCAAAAAAAAAAAAAAAGTCTTAAGAAAATAATAAAAAAAAATGTACAAAAAAAAAGTGAATTGACCTCACCGAGATTTGAAACTCGAACCCCACGGCCTTAGAGAAAAAAAAAGTATTTGTGACACAGCGTCTAGACAACTGAGCTATTGAAGCTCACACAAAATCATCGTCAATAGAGGTACATATATAAAAGTCTTCGTTAGTTAGAGATTTGTTTGGTTTTTATTTAAATGACAAATCTTTGTATGTGTGTTGTTTGTGTATTGAATTTTAACACATGGATGTGTTGTTATGCTCAAAATTCTACATACATATTAAACAAAGGGATTTTACTGGAAAAATTAGAGGTAGTCCTGGTTTTTTGCTAATATCTCAGCCATTTATTAACCGATCTGTCTGATTTTTAATAGCAAACAGAAATGGATCACATGTAACAGAAATAAAAAAGAATCAAGTCCTCATCATGTCTGGGTTCTTCGGAAAACCCATTTCAACACACAGACGGACAGACGGACAGACGGACAGACGGACAGACGGACAGACGGACAGACGGACAGACGGACATCGTTAAATCAACTTCGCTCTTCATAAGGACCCAGAATATATATACTTTATAGGGTCTAAGATCAATATTGTAGAAATTACAAACGGAATGACAAACTTATATATACCCTTCCACCTATGGTGAAGGGTATAAATATCAAACACTAAAAATTATCAAAAACTATATTATTCTTTAAAATCGAGTTCAAGATCCTTTTTATAAAAAATAATAATAATGATTATTTATTATTTCTTTCTTTCCAATATTTCGTCACCACATTGGGTGACTTCTTCAGGGAAATTATATATTTTTTTTTTTTTTTCAACAATAAAAACATATATATATAAAATTTTTAAAAAAGGCGGGAAATTATAAAAATACTTTTTGACAATATGAAAAATATAAATATCATACGAAACAAAAATGTTTTTATAAATATTTAAAATGAAAATATAACACAGAACAAAAAACTATTTTGAATTTCATATATTATTTAAAATTAAAATAATTAGCTCAGTTCTTATTCACTAAATGTCTATAATTTTATTATTATATTATATTCGCTATATCTGTTTTATAGTTAATGCGTTGTGTAGATGGTATTTTCATTATCTGTAACATTTCTAACATATATCTACGTCTGTAATTATTTTCTATGTTCAAAATTGTCGTATTATCAAAATCAGGATAATGATTAGAGTTATTGGATTATCATTACACTGCAATAACTCTAATCATTATCCTGATTTTGATAATACGACAATTTTGAACATAGAAAATAATTACAGACGTAGATATATGTTAGAAATGTTACCGATAATGAAAATACCATCCACACAACGCATTAACTATAAAACAGATATAGCGAATATAGCCCAAAATTATAGACATTTAGTGAATAAGAACTGAGCTAATTATTTTAATTTTAAATAATATATGAAATTCAAAATAGTTTTTTGTTCTGTGTTATATTTTCATTTTAAATATTTATAAAAACATTTTTGTTTCCTTATCTTTTTTAAACTTAAAATATTTTTGTTTTGTATGATATTAAATTTTTCATATTGTCAAGAAGTATTTTTATAATTTCCCGCCTTTTTTAAAAATTTTATATATATATGTTTTTATTGTTGAAAAAAAAAAAAAAAAATTATATAATTTCCCTGAAGAAGTCACCCAATGTGGTGACGAAATATTGGAAAGAAAGAAATAATAAATAATCATTATTATTATTTTTTATAAAAAGGATCTTGAACTCGATTTTAAAGAATAATATAGTATAATATTGAAGATCGAATTAAGGAAAATAAATATAGAGAATAATCAAAAACTGTAAAATAAAATATATATAAATTGTTAAATTTTGTTGATGTTAGTCTAATTGTGTGTTGTTTTCGGGTTTGTTAATTTGTTTCCAAACACTCATTGTAAAATAGACAATCATCAATAAGCAATGACCAATAGGGGAGAGCGTGGATACTGAGGAGGTTGGGTAGCGAAATCGAAAATACTAAGTATTATATCCTGCTAGCTCTGTGGAATTTTTCAATTTTTATTCTCTATAATTTACTAATAAAAAATGTTTATGTTTCTTTGCAATAAAATAATTTATAAAAAAGAGAATATGATAAAAAATCCTACTAATACTATTCATTTACAAAATAACAGATCAACAATTTATAAAAACTTCAAAAAAATTACCTTCATAAAAAATGACTTCCATTTGACAGTTTAGTCGTATTCCAAATGTAAGGAAGTATAAAAAATTACGCATACCACTTTTGCTTATAAATTGGTCCATACAAGATAATTAATTTTAATAATGAGACTAAAGTATTTAAATAATAAAGTGGCATTAAATAAATTTTTGGATTGAATTTTATTGGTTAAATAGAACATTATCTGATGGATTAATTGAACTACAACTCCAAATACGATGGTGCGCATTAAAATCGCCGAAAAAATCTGTTGATTTATTTGTTATTATATTCAGATTATTTTTAAATTTTTTTTTGAAAACTGTGAACAATGTGATGTTTTTATTGTTTTGCCATTTAGTAATAAATCCATAAGTTTCCGATATCACATGTTTTGTCATAATTTTGTAATTAATGGTCTAAACAGTCACAAATATCACCATGAGAAGAAGGTCGATGCCTTCTATAAACTTTGTATGGTATGATTTAAGAAATGTCTAATTTACTAAAATAAAATCTATTTTATATTTTCGAATAAATTGTTCCGATTGTGCATATTAAAGTTTATGGGATTACGGGGAATATTTTAACATATTTCCTAAAACTCTAAGTTTGTCGTATTTATTTTTAAATTTCTGCAGAGCATCGATAGTAGAGTATTAAAAAAACCGGCCTTTTGGAAAAACCGCTTTCGGTTTTCTTCGAAAAATCGAATTTTAAGAAAATCGGTTTCGGTTTTTGCAAAAAAAAACCGGTCAACCGGTTTTTTCGGTTTTTTTTAATTTGAATAAAAAGCTTATATAATTTGTTAATTGTTTTAATTACAAAAAAAAAAAAATAAATTTAATATATAAAGTAATAAAAATAAAAAAATACATTCTTTGAAAAAAATATTTTATAATATTTTTTTATTGTATTTCATTTTAACATTTTATTTATTGGTTTTAATATTTTTTAATATAATATCTTAAAAATTAATATTATAAAACTATATTCATATCAAATGAATAGAGATCATTAAGTTTGTAAATTGGGTAAAATTAGGTACGTTAGTAATTTGAACGTTTAAAACGTTTTTCATTAAATAATTTTTTTTAATATTATATTTAAAATATGTAAAAAGAAAATCTATTTTTCACTTCTAAAATAATATTTTAGAAATAATATTTAATTTAAATTTTAAATTTTTTGTTTGCTTTTGATAAAGCTAGAAGTGGAAAATACTCTTTTACTAATAGTAGATGTTAGACAAATAGTCAAAAGACAATGATATAAATTTTCCAACTTTTCAGTTCCTTTGTCGCATTTATCAAGATATATAAAATTATCATATAATGATGAATTATTTTGTACAGTTTCTTTTTGGGGATTTTGAATACTGCTTATTGTGTTATTTTGATCAGAAATTAAACTATTTGAATTTGAAATATCCAAAGTAAGGTCTTGGAAAAAATAAAAGACACCAAGTAACCCAGTTGGTGATGTTATTAAAAAAACCGGTTAACCGAACAAAAAAGACCGGTTTTCGGTTTTCTTCGAATTTACAAAATATTCGAAAGCGATCGGTTTAAAAAAAAAAGAAACCGGTTGACCGGTTTTCGGTTTTTGAATACTCTAATCGATAGCTTCAAAATAAATATATAAATCTATCATCTTAATTGTAATAATCATATTGATGTGACATATTAGCTTACCAGCTGTTTTAGTATGTTGCCTTGACGTTAAGGGACCGGAATATATTGATAAAATTTTAGGAAACTCTTTTGGCGAATGCTCTTTCACGAGAACTAAATAATTAAAGTACCTACTCCATATTTTTAAAGTTGTACTTTTTTGTATATAAACGTAATTTTGCCCCCAAATATACAATTACAACTCTGTTTTTGGGACTGAAAGTAAAACCCTGTATTTTGAAAGGATCGTAAAGGTATTGAGTATGATCGAGTCAACACTTAAAAGTTATTGAGTAGTATCGAGCATTCAAAAGTATCGACATTTTACATCTCTAGACTAAGGTGCTTTTTAGGTTTTTTTCAATAATAAATTTTATTTATTAAAAACAAAAAACAAATAAAAAATTATTTTTACATGGATATTTTTTCTTTTTCTATTTAAAATAGATTTTTGTAAATATTTGTATAAGTATTCCTATAGAGATACTTTTGGGTGATAGGGTAAATTTAGGAAGTTTAATAGACATTTTTGGGAACATTTTTAAAAAAGTCTGTATCGGTATTTTAAGAATAAGGCTATTTTCTATTATTTCGGTAATAGTATTTTAAGAGTAATTAAGGGTAATAATTCAGTTATCTCGGTAACGGTATTTTACGGGTAACAGTTTTTTTAATTATTTCAGCGACGGTATTTTATGGGTAACGATATTTCAGTTATTATTATACGGGTAACGGTTTTTTAATTATTTCTGTAACGATATTTTAGCGATAATGATATTTAATTTATTTCGGTAACGGTATTTTAGGGGTAACAATTTTCCTGTTATTTCGTTAACGGTATTTTAGCGGTATTACCTGTCAACTCTGTAAAAATCTAAAAATTCGATTTTAAGAACTTTTTGTTACAAAAATGTTCAGATTTCTGGAAATTGTCCTATTGAAGAATTTTCAGATTCAAAAAGACGCTTTCTAGAAAAACCCTTATTATGGAATATTTTGTATGGAATTATCACTCCAAGTGCGCCGAGTTTTTGCTGTAGGAAACCTCTCAAATTTTAGAAAATGTTCATTAACATATTGTATTTTCAGTAAGTGTTTTTTTTTTTTTTGAATTCTCATATTCTATGCGTCTTTCTCCTTTAAAAATATCAGATTTGGATAATCTTTATTTCTCAGACAGATTTCCTTTAGGAAACAGCCACTTCATTATTTTTAATTAAATCTTGAACGACGGCCATCTTTGTAATTTCGAATTTATATTGTGGCAATACTGACCAACATGCTGTGGCTGTAAGATAGATCTATTCATTTTCACAGCGTTTTTTCTTATTCTCTCATTTTGTTCATTCTCTTAACAGTGTTGCCGCATTTTAACAATTTTCATACACAAAAAACATTTTATGAGTAAAGATCAGTATTGAAATTTTTAGAATACTAGTGCATAAGATTGGTCTTTACCCCAAAGAAATTGGGTGCGTAAATTTTAAGGTAGTACATCCTTGAAATTTACTCTTAGCGGAGTAAAATTCTAAGCTTAGTTAAAAACTATCATATTGAGTGTTAAATAAGTTAATAGGTTGAAAACAAAATTTTTTTATGTTTCAATTTATTCTAAGCTTCCAATTTATACTGCTCTTCTTAAGCACACTATTGCAACTGACCATGAATGTAACTTTCGCAGACTTTTTGTTACTTTTAAGAGAGGACGTATTTGACGTGATCGTATAAATTGCAATTTATTCAAACCGCCTTGTACGATAATTAATTATGTATGTATACCTTTAAGACAAGATACGAATAGTTGATAACAATTATTACATAAAAGTTTTTATATATTACAACTTATTACCTAATGGGTAAAATGTGAAAGATATTAATACGTCTGCAGACATTGTAGCAGAATACGTGTACACGTATGTATTTTTATTTACAATTGTCTGAGACGATTTGTTGTAATAATCGACGGAAGAAAAGACATTAGGGTGCCCTGCATATTGAAAATTTAGCCAATTTCGTGACGTAATTAGCACTCAATTGATGCATTTTTAAGCAGATTTGGGGAAAAATTCAATATTATCGGTAAGTTCGTTTACTTTTTATTACCCCATATTACTATATATTTTTAATCTGGGTTCTCGATTCTACTCAATATTTTTCACGAATTTGTGAAATTTCAAAAACATGAAATTCTATATTATAATTTTAACGTTCGAAGGAGGTTCTTTAAAATTGTATATGGGTGTCTTCGCCTTAACTATATCCGTTAAATTTTAAGCAAATCTCAAAATACACACTAACATTTTTTAGGCAAAAGCATGTACATTAGTATTCGTATGAACGTTAATTTTTAAATGTGGATAGTTATTGAAAATTTAAGGAGGTAAAAGTGTAAACCTCGAAGAAAAAACAACAAGAATTGCTTGTGCATCAGAATGAGGATCGCATATTATCCGACAAAAAAACAAAAAATGTCG
The DNA here is from genome assembly GCA_949748255.1 of Eustalomyia histrio. Classification (NCBI taxonomy): domain Eukaryota; kingdom Metazoa; phylum Arthropoda; class Insecta; order Diptera; family Anthomyiidae; genus Eustalomyia; species Eustalomyia histrio. Next base: position 73,338,394 of record OX456527.1, on the reverse strand, counting down.
TTAGACGTGAATCGAACTATATACGTATTAAACCAGAGACCAAATGGAGTCAAACTGCACTTTCAGTTATTCATTTCTTGATCCTGTTTCATTGTAAAAGGACCCAAAAGTTTCAAAGTTTATATTCATTTCTTCGTATACAGTGACCACGAACAGATTTCAGCTAGTCTGCATTTGGTTATATCTAATTTTATCTTAATTACCCAGCACAATTTTTCTAGCATCTGGGATCGATTTTTGACTAAAAATTCTTTAACTACGTCTTTTAAAGCAACCCACCCAATTAACTTGTTATCCATCAGTACTTTGTCAAATGATTCAGCTTTAATTAACATTCTCATATAAGGTCCGTTTAGTACATCTATATGAAGTAATATTTTGTATTGCGGTTATAAATATTTAGACTGCAAAAATAAATCCAGGTGTTTTTAATTCCTTCCACCATATATGGAAAGGGTATATATCAGTTTGTTATTCCATTTGTAACATGTCGAAATATAGGTCTTACCCCATAAAGTATATATATTCGTGATCCTTTTAAGCCAATCTATCGATGTCCGCCTTTCTGTCTGTTGAAATAGCGATCATTGCGCGAAAACTTGAGCTGGGGTGCTTACCTAGATTAGTGTATGTCCTCCAGAGCAGTTTGGTATTGAAAATGAGCAAAATCGGTCCAGCGGTCAACATTTTTTGCAACCACCACATCTGTTTTCACATCAAATAATTCACCTCCATAATTTCACTTCAAAGATTTTTTCAATATTTCAACAAGGTATGTTACATCTTCAATTTTTTCAGAAGAATATCAACCAATATTTCTGATATCTAAAAGTTTATTGATCAAAATTAATAAAAACCTTAACTTAAAGTTGATATGTTACTTGTTTGTGATATTAAAAAAATGTGATGAGGTGGAGCATAACTCCGTGAGGGTTTTACTACCACGTAGCGATACTTTCACATTGGTTTGCTCCTGTTTAATTTACGGTAAATTTTTTAATTTAAGCTCCATCAAGTTAACGTTGCACTATTCGTAAATTGAATCAAAGTCTTCTTGAAGATGAACATGATTCAAAAATTGTTTATAGCTTAAAAAAACTTTGAAAAATTTATTTCTGCAGGCATGTCATTAATAAACAGTGAGAATAGCAGCGGTCCATGGTGACTTTCCTAAAGTACACTAGACAGCAAACAATCTTATTAATCGAACGGTTTGCGACCTCTTTGACAATACAAATTTATCCGATTTAAGCTTATATTCGTAAATCCTATTAAATGTAATTTCTTCAAATGCTTTGCTGAAATCGGTGTAGATGACAACAGTTTGCATTCTTCTTAAAAAAAGGCGTGATTTTTGTTAATTGTTAGTTGGAGAAGATTTGTAGTTCATATTTTTTGAAATCCATGTTGAAAAAGAGATATTAGATAAGAGACTTGATAATATACATACATATTTTAAAAAGTTTGGGTGTAATACTCAGTTTTGCAATATCCCGGTAAATTTCAATAACAGATTTGTTGCGTGATTTCAACAGTGGCACAATATATTACTATTTCCAAATTTTTGGAAAATACCCATATATAATTAACGTGTTGAACATCAGTGTAAGAGAGATGAATAAGGCTTCACCACAGTCAATTAAAATACATCTGGGAATTTTATCAGGAACAAAATTATAAGAAAATTCAAGTTTTTTTTTAATTCATTTAAGACTGTGAACGTATCTAGAAACGGTAATGATATAGATTGATTGAATTATCATAAGTTGCATTACAGTAATTATTAATAAAAAACTCTGCAAACATGTTACTAATGGCTGCATCATCACTAGATGTCTTTTTCTTCGAGTTTATAAATTTGTAGAAGGATTTTGGATTAATTTTCAAATTGTTTTTAATTTTATTTAAATAAACTGTGTATCAAACTTTATTTAATCTTGTACAGGGTGTCCGCCGGGAAGGTATACTATTTTGTTTTGCCGTCATTTTGGTAAAGATTAGTCCTGACAGTTCATATTTGGCAGTCGTGAAGTAGACACGTGGCAAATTTATTATGGAAAAATATTCGATAAATCAACGTGTTTTAATCGTTGAAACAGCTCGCCCATGACAACCTCGATTTTCATGAAAAAATCATAATGAGTGACGAGGCACATTTTCATTTGAATGGATATGTGAATGAACATAATAGTCGGTTCTGGGCAATGGAAAACCCTCAAATGATCCATCAGTTACCTTTGCATACATTAAAAGTGAGAGTATGGTGTGCAATTTGGTCAGGAGGAATCATTGGACCTTACTTCTTTGAAAATGAAAACGGCGTAACGGTAACTGTGAATGAGGAGCGATATCGTGATATGATTGAAAACTTTTTAACGCCACAATGCATGCTTTGGGCTTGATTAACATGTGGTATCAACAAAACGGTGCCACATCGCATACAGCCAGGATTACAAAGGAATTACTGCGAGACCTCTTTCCACAACAAGTTATTTCAAGAAATGGTGATGTTGATTGGACGGTCGCCTGATTTGACTGCTCCGGACTTCTTTTTGTGTGGATATCTGAAAAGCAAGGTTTATGCAAACAAACCAGAAACGCTTGAGAAACTCGAACAAAATATTCGTGATGAAATTAATGAAATACCGTGTGAAATTTGTGAGAATTTACCTAATGAAAAATGTGCTCAAAAGGGCTCGCATTTGTGAGGCTAACAGAGGCGGACATTTGTCTAATATTGTATTCCATACATAATTGCCGACATTAAGTAAAACATTTATCAATATAAGATACATTCTCTATCATTTAATCAAAAATTATAAACAAACAAAGTAGTATACCTTCCCGGCGGACACCCTTTATATTCAGCACGGCTCACAGAATGTGTTAGATCATCTGCAGAAGATCCAGTTCGTTCAAATTGGTAGTAATATTTTTTATTATTATTTTTAGCATGAGACAGTACTTTGTTATTCCAGTTTGTATTTGTAATAAGTTCGGTTAATACATAGTAGTCAGCTTGCTTGGAACAAAAGGCCCTGATGGGATAGACACAATAATTCAATAGTAGTTTGATATCGGTCTTCCAGAGTTGCTATTGGTGGTATTCGTTTTACATAACAATCTTCTCCACAAATACTAAATCAAGAATTCTAGAAAAATCATTAAGTATGTCGTTTATTTGAAAGAGGCTGGTATATAAATATTTTTTTAAAATGCAAAATAATTTTGTATAAAAATTATTTTTTAAAACTTTGTATTATATACGAAATTTGTAAACTCAAAAAAGTTTTTACCATCAGCCAAGTACAAATTTTTTGCGATGTTACAATTTTTTCATACTTTATACAAAAAATAGTTCACGAAATGATGTTCGTATTACACTAGGTCACAAATAACAAACTTTTGTCTGTTATTTGTTTCTAGCATACTTTTTCTCATGGATTTGGACCTACTGAACACGAAAATGAATTTTAAAAATTTTTCTGTCGATTGGTTTGCGAGATACAAATTTTTTAATTTTTTTTTTTTAATTTTTGGAGGTACACTTACTATTTTGAGCATATCTTTAGTCTTCTTTGACCTATTTTATCCTACTACTACTCAAATTAAAGACAATTGAGCCGTCTACAACTTATTCTCAGAAAATTTTCAAATCGGGTTAGTAGTTTTGATGTTGGCGGCTTAAAAAGGTTAAAAAACTGCGTTTTTTTAGTAAAAATGTGGCTGAAAAATTCATATAAAAATTCATATAAAATGTAAAACGCGATGTTAACAGCGATTTTAATTTTTTTACGTATAGCTTCCAAAGAAAATAAGCCCTTACTTAACAAAATCTGATGACAAATGGCCGACTTATTATTTTTTTGGTAAACGACCGAAATTCCGCTATTTCACGATTTTTTGATTTTCATTATTTGCACAGCTTACCTACCCAACGCAAACGAATAAATACATTTGAACTTAATTTAAAATAAACAAATTAGTCTTCGTATATTATTTTTTAATTTATTTACAGCACTACATGCTCATACATATTTAAACATAAGGAGACACGGTTATCAATTGCATTTCAAAACTGTCTGTGAAAGTGTAAAGAAGTTAATATTTAGAAAACGCAAGGAAGACAATGAGTAAAAGACTACGTGTGTTCGAGTGTTTGAACGATCCAGACAATTTCTGCAATGTTTGTGGCCAGTTTATAAAAAAAAATCACGCACACAAGTTTACTCCAGCAGTACAATTGCACTATTTGAATTATTTTGGTATTTCACCAAATATCACAGAACCATGGACACCTAAGTCGCTGTGTGATCTTTGCTATATAATCTTAACCAACTGGGCAGCTGGCGGAAGGTAAGAATTTTTATTTAAACACATTATACATAGCGAATATAGTAATTTATTTTAATTTTAGCCGCCATATGAAATTCGATACACCAATGATGTGGAAAAAGCCGCTATGCCATTCCACAGACTGTTATTTTTGCCTCACCACAAACAGTGGGGTAGGAAGATTTTTTAAATGGAACTACGCTCAAGTGGGATCGTTTGCGCTTCCAGTACCACATTCGCATGATGTGCCATATCCAGTGTGCCCTGGTGCATCTCTTCAAAAAGCAGAATCGTCAGAAGAAGAGTCTGAGTCAAATGCAAGCGAATTTGAGCCGGGTGCAAAGCGAAAATTACTGTCACAGGCCGAACTAAACGATTGGGTGCGCGATTTTGGTCTCACTAAGGAGAAATCCGAACTTTTTGCGTCTCGGATGATACAGTGTGGATTTGCGGCTTCAGAAGTGAAAGTATCAGCGTACAGAAACCGTCACAAGGAGTATGCAAAATTTTATACAAAGAAAGACCAAATATGTTTTTGCAGCGACATTTCAGGCTTGTTCCAAGAGCTTCACCAAATTCACAACCCCAACGAATGGAGGTTGTTTATTGACAGCAACAAAGAGAGCTTGAAGGCAGTTCTCTTACATAATGGGAATGAAAAGCCATCTGTTCCTATTGCTCATGCGGTTCATTCAAAGGAGAACTATGAAACTATGGACATTTTGCTGAAATGCATAGAGTATAGGAAATACAATTGGAAAATATGCGCCGACCTTAAAGTTGTGGCCATTCTGTGTGGACTCCAAAGAGGCTATACGCGACATTGCTGTTTTCTGTGCCTTTGGAATAGCCGCGCTGATGATCAGCATTATATAAAAAAAAAATGGCCGGTACGAACGAAACCTGTAGTTGGAGAAGCGAATGTTCAGCGCAAACCACTAATAGAGAACCGTGAAAATATAATACTTCCGCCGCTGCACATAAAATTGGGTTTGATTAAAAATTTTGCCAAAAAATTAGACAAAGAAGGTGAAGCTTTTGCCTATTTACGGTCAATTTTCCCTTACCTTTCGCTGGCAAAAATTAAAGAAGGAGTCTTCGCAGGACCCGAGATAAAAAAAATGTTGAAAGATGAAAAATTCCCAAAGCTGTTATCACCCATCGAAGCCGCAGCATGGAATTCCTTCAGGCTTGTTGTGGAAAACTTTTTAGGAAACAACAAAAGCCCGAATTATAAGGACATAGTTGAGGATCTGGTAAAGAACTATGAAGCCATGGGAGTGCACATGTCACTTAAAATACACTTTCTGGATTCTCATTTGGATTTTTTCCCTGAGAATTTAGGAGACGTGAGCGACGAACACGGCGAGCGCTTTCATCAGGAATTGAAGGCTATGGAACGACGCTATCAGGGCAACTATGACACGGCTATGATGGGTGACTATATTTGGACCCTAATACGTGAGACCGATTGCAGCGAATACAAAAAACAAAGAAGAAGTCAGCAGTTTTTCCACATGGCATAAAATGTACACTTATATCTTTGTTTTTACTCATTTTTTTGTGCGTTGATTTGCTTAATTTAATTAGTTAGTTTAATTTCGATAGTTTAGCTAATTGTGCGATACATTGAGCATGTAGTGCTGTAAATAAATTAAAAAATAATATACGAAGACTAATTTGTTTATTTTAAATTAAGTTCAAATGTATTTATTCGTTTGCGTTGGGTAGGTAAGCTGTGCAAATAATGAAAATCAAAAAATCGTGAAATAGCGGAATTTCGGTCGTTTACCAAAAAAATAATAAGTCGGCCATTTGTCATCAGATTTTGTTAAGTAAGGGCTTATTTTCTTTGGAAAAGTGTCAGCTATACGTAAAAAAATTAAAATCGCTGTTAACATCGCGTTTTACATTTTATATGAATTTTTATATGAATTTTTCAGCCACATTTTTACTAAAAAAACGCAGTTTTTTAACCTTTTTAAGCCGCCAACATCAAAACTACTAACCCGATTTGAAAATTTTCTGAGAATAAGTTGTAGACGGCTCAATTGTCTTTAATTTGAGTAGTAGTAGGATAAAATAGGTCAAAGAAGACTAAAGATATGCTCAAAATAGTAAGTGTACCTCCAAAAATTAAAAAAAAAAAAATTAAAAAATTTGTATCTCGCAAACCAATCGACAGAAAAATTTTTAAAATTCATTTTCGTGTTCAGTAGGTCCAAATCCATGAGAAAAAGTATGCTAGAACCAAATAACAAAATGGCTGTTGCCTAGTGTTATTAATAGAGTATTCAAAAACCGAAACTGAAAACCGGTCAACCGGTTTCTTTATTTTTAAAAACCGATCGGTTTCGAATATTTTGTAAATTCGAAGAAAACCGAAAACCGATTTTTTTGTTCGGTTAACCGGTTTTTTTAATTACATCACCAACTGGGTTACTTGGTCTCTATTATTTTTTCCGAAGACTTATAATTTTTTGTTTGGTTATGAAGATTTAGATGTAAGTCTGATAGATTCCGATGAAGACTTAACTTTGGATAATCCAAATTCAAATAGATTAATTTCTGATCTAAATAACACAATAAAAAGTATTCAAATTCTAAAAAAGAGACTGTACAAAATCATTCAACATTATATAATGGTTTCATATATATTGATAAATGCGACACAAGAACTGAAAAGTTGAAAATATTAAATAATTGTTTCTTGACTATTTGTCCAACATCTATTATAAGTAAAAGAGTATTTTCCACTTCTAGGTTTATCAAAAGCAAACAAAAAAATCGTCTTAAAACGAAACATTTAAATTGCATATTATTTCTAAAATATTATTTTAGAAGTGAAAAATAAAAAAATTTATTTAATGCCAAACGTTTTAAACGTTCAAATTACTAACGTACCTAATTTTACCCAATTTACAAACTTAATGATCTCCATTCATTTGATATGAATATAGTTTTATAATATTAATTTTTAAGATATTATATTAAAACCAATGAATGAAATGTTGAAATGAAATACAATTAAAAAATTATTTTTTTTTTCAAAGAATGTATTTTTTTATTTTTATTACTTTATATTGTTACGATTTTACCCTTTATAAAATCGTTGATTTATTTACCTTTTAAATAAATCGAGTTCTTTCTATATTGCAAATAATAAACACTGTTTGAAATTGTCTATAGCTCTGTTTATTTATAACTGTCACTAAAAATTACAGAAATGCACTTTAATAGCACACTTTATTTACACGATATAGATAGACTAAACGTTAGCCACACTTTAGTTCTTCACACTTTGCGTTTTACTTATAAACTGAACTACTGCGTCATTAAGTACCAGTATTTATATAAGTAGTCAGGCATTCTAGTTTATTACCACACTAGATTTTTCCAGCTGTTAAAATTAGTGTGTAGAAATTTCGTGTAACACTGCCGCCCACTTAAGTCTGTTCGTCCCGAACAGACATAGCTATTCCTTTTCCATAGTTGGCTAGTCGTTCCAGATGAACAACCTTCATTTTTGACCTTGGGCTCTGATCTTTCCGTACATCATTCAACCACATCACATCATTCAACCTTTTAATCATTCAACCTTTTAATTACTCTACAGGGTCTGTCCCAACGCGTTTGTAGTTTGGGAGATAATCCTTTCTTTCGTTGAGGGGTAAAAAGTAGAACCAGCTGACTCTCATTAAATCCTTCAGAATTCGATGCTCGATCGTACCTCGCCTTCATCTTGTCGCTCACAATTTTAATTCGATTGCGGACGAAATCCTGACGTTTGTTGGGGTCTTCTTGTTCCCGGGAAGAGTTGTCGTTTTTACTGTCTGTTGCGGTGGGCTTAACACCAAGTTCAAAATCGCCAGACAATTTAAGTTCCGTTCCAAAGATTGTTCTTACTGGTCCTTTGGCTGCGTTGCATTGCGCTCAATTTCCTACCCAATCGCCTACAGCTTGTTGACAGCCCACCCAGTAAAACCGTTGTTTCAACTTGTCTATAGTTTTTGTGATACCAAGATGACCACCACTGGGACCTTCATGGAACTCCCTCAATACCTCGTTTATTCTAGATGCCGGCACCACAATTAAATTGGCAACATTTTTGCCGTCGGCACTTTCCCATGTACGGTATAAGCAACTATTTAACACCTGTAGGCTATTCCACTGGGCCCAATATGCCTTCATCATCGGACTTTCAGCTGATATCTGCTCGCGGGTAGGCCATCTGTTTTCTTCTTTGGCTGATATAATCTTCGCTAACATGGGGTCGCTCCGTTGCGCCGCTGACCAGGCTTCATTCGACTCGATATGCGTTTGTCGGATGTACACGATACGGGCTTTTCCTTCAGCCTTTGAACTGTGCATGCCATGTTTCCTACCCTTGCTGTGCTCAATGGTAACCGGTTTTTTACTTGAGCCTTGTGCTTATATCCAACATCAAGGGGTATTTCAACATTCCGACAAATCATAACTTTTTGCCCCATATGCAGATTAATGCCGTGACTAATCATGAAATCTGCACCAATGATTACTTCGTCCACAATATCGGCAACAATAAATACATGATTGACGCTTTCGTTGGAAATTGTTAGTTTTACATTCACTTTGCCATAGACAGTACCAGTCTCCTCAGTAGCTGTGCGCAGTCTCACCCCATACAATGGTTCAATTGCCTCCTTAACTAAATCGGGTCTGATGACAGACTGTGATGCTCCTGTGTCTATAGTACAAATGTGCTTTCTGCCGTTGATATATCCACAAGCAGTAAGACTGCTTTTTACCTGCTGTACTCCAGATATGGAGATTGTGGGGCCTTCGCATGTATGAGCTGGATCGTGTTCCGCAGTGCTAGCTGTTTTTGGTTTTAACTGTGACTCCAGTGCTAATTGATTAACCGGCCGGAAGCTTTTTCTTGGTGCTCGGCAGTTCCGCTGAAAATGTCCCACTCTTCCGCAGTTATAGCATTCGGCCTTAACTTGCTTTCTCTCTAATGTCTGCATTACTGCCTCTTTAACTGCTTCTATAAACTTAGCGCTTATATCTTCTTCTTCAATTACTCCGAGGCTACGCACATTAAATTTATGCGGCTTAGCAATTATTTTCGCAGTCTCCTGTGACAGCGCGAATGAAAGAGTTTCCGCAAAAGACGATTTTCTTGTATCACACACCACGTACCTTACATCAGGATCATGAATTCCCCTCACAAATGCTTCAATCTTGAATTCATCTAATAATAGATGATTTTCGCCCGGATACGACAGCTGCACCAACCGCTCTATTTCTGTTGCAAAATCTTGCAACGACTCATTTGCTTTCTGAAGTCTACCTCTTAGTTCCATTCGGTATATTTCTTTTTTGTGTTTGCCACCATACTTTCGCTGCAGAGCAACCATTATGTCGTCATAATTATTTCTGCAGGTGATTGGCGCACTTTCTAGAATTTCTGCAGCGTTTCCTTTTAAGGCCAGAATCAACTCTATAGCATTTTCTTCGTTATTCCACATATTTCTGGCGGCAACTGTCTCGAACTGGAACTTAAAAACATTAAACGGTACGCTGCCGTCAAAAGTAGGGGCCTTTGCTCTACCAGAAGTTTCCTGAATAATTCGTACTGGACCCTCTTGACATTGGAGATTATTTACTTTATTTTCTAGATCTTGTAGTTTTCTCTCAACATCTTTAGCTTGTACTTCCACACCGTTCTCTAAGTCGGACAACTTCTTGTCAAATCTATCCATTTTCTCATTAGTGGCTCTAGAAGATTCTTGAAGCTTTTCTTCCACCTTAGCTAACAACTTCTCGTTGTCTGCTCTCGATGTTTCTAGCAGTTTCGTTTCCATCTTAGCTAACAGTTTCTCGTTGTCTGCTCTCGAAGCTTCTAACATTTTCATGTTGTCTGCTCTCGAAGCTTCTAATATTTTCATGTTGTCTGTTCTTGAAGTTTCTTGAAGTTTCTAGCAGTTTTTTGTTGTCTTCCATCTTTTGCATCATAGCAGCCAACATTGTGCTTAACTCCATGTTACCTTCTGTTTTACGGGTACTAACCTCCATTGCTTCTTTATCATCAAATTCGTAAGTTGCAATGTCAATGTTACTCCACTCAAATTCCTCTATGAGCCTCTTTTGCAATTCGACCTTATTTCCTGCTGTGGGTAGCGCCAATTTTCTCAATTTCTTCTTGAGCTGTTCCACCTTAAGCTCCTCCAATGACTGCTTATTATTTTGCAATCCCACTTCTGACACAAATTGCTACGATTTTACCCTTTATAAAATCGTTGATTTATTTACCTTTTAAATAAATCGAGTTCTTTCTATATTGCAAATAATAAACACTGTTTGAAATTGTCTATAGCTCTGTTTATTTATAACTGTCACTAAAAAAAAATTACAGAAATACACTTTAATAGCACACTTTATTTACACGATATAGATAGACTAAACGTTAGCCACACTTTAGTTCTTCACACTTTGCGTTTTCTTATAAACTGAACTACTGCGTCATTGAGTACCAGTATTTATATGAGTAGTCAGGTATTCTAGTTATTTCTAGTTTATAACCACACTAGATTTTTCCAGCTGTTAAAATTTGTGTGTAGAAATTTCGTGTAACAATATATTAAATTTCTGTTTTTTTACATAATTAACAAATTATATAAGCTTTTTATTGAAATCAAAAAAAAAAAACCGGTGGACCGGTTGTTTCTGCAAAAACCGAAACCGGTTTTTTTTAAATTCTATTTTTCGAAGAAAACCGAAACCGGTTTTTTCAAAAGGCCGGTTTTTTGAATACTCTAATTATTAACAAAATTTAAAAAATTTGTAATATAAGAAAGTTTTGTAATATGTATTGTAGAAAATATTTGTATATTGTACGAAAAAAATTTAATATTATTATATTAGGGTAGATACACCTGAATTGGGAAACATGTGCTCCCTAGAGCATTGGCTAAGTCATTCAGCCATATTTTAGAACTTTCGCCAAGCACGTGGTAAAAATGGGGTTCAAAGTGTAAGACTTCTACCCCTTAACGGTATGCCAAGGCCGCTGAAATGAAGGTTTCTCCTCCGGTGTAGACATCAGCTAAGGTGGGATTTTTGAAAAAGTCTAGGAAGGGGCAAAAAGGGGAAATTTTCTCTCTTCACGGCCTGCCAAAACCGCTGGAGAAGTAGAAATTGAAATTCAATTTAAAGGTTTTTTCTCCGGCGTAAACATCAGCAATGACTGGAACTAGAAAGTTGAAATTTGGTATATGGGTTCTGTCTCCGACGAAGACATTGTCTCAGACGATGTTTTTAGTAATCCCCAAGGGGAGGGATCAAAAGTCGCCCCCCATAACTGTCCGCCCAACCCCCTTTGGCTAAATACCTAAATTTTGAAACATGTACTCCCCCTAACTCATTGACAAGTCTAGCGCCTTAACGGACTGCAGAAGCCACCTCCGGTACAGACATCAACTAAGACGCTTGAAATTGTGCATGTTGGTTGTGCATGTTGGTTCCTCTTACTGCGTAAACACCTGCTGAGACGGGATTTTTTAAAATTCTTAGATGAAGTGGCAAAAAGGAAGAAAGTCTCCCCCTTAACGGGGAGCCCGCTAACAACGCAGAGAGCTTTGCCAGCTGTCGTTTATAAATCTCATCTTCGTGGTGAGATCTGCAGAGATGATGCAATGGTCCGAAATGCTGAAGGGTGTCATAACACTAACTACATACTTCTTGGGGTGTGAAGTAAGAAAAAGATCAAAGTGATCTGGTTTTGCCATTCACCACTCGTAATACATATTTGTTAGCACAAGATGTTTGCGCAGAAAGAGCAAAATAATTCCCAACAGGATCAAAATAAATCGAATGGGTAAGTTAGGCAATTATTTCACTGTCTTGGAATTTATTTCAAATTCTGGTTATATAAACTTCTAGTGTTTGGGCTCCTGTACAGATCCTAAGCTAAATTCGCGATTCCTATCGTTCAAATGTTGCTTTTATTGATATACACGATACCCCCAAAGTATACTGCAAGCCCTCGATGAGGAATAGATAAAGGAAGAGTGTGTTAGCCAGGAATGTAAAAATCCTGAGAATTCAATACATGTCCAGCAAAATATTGGATACGAAGGGAATACAATTTTCGTAGCACGTCTATTATTGGGTTGCAAAATACGATAATTAACAAAAATTAAAATCGCTATAGCAAAATCTTTGAGGTCGTAAAAGAGTTAAATACAAAATACTAACTTTCCAGTATTTTTTTTTAGTGCACAAGTTGTATGCTATTCAATATGCATACAGCAATTAATTGAAAATTTGAGAAAGACTTTATTTCATTCATTCTATTGAATTTGATTTGACCACAAAGAAAACACGAAAATGCGTATTCAAATGTGTTCCTTATTTATGTTTTCCAAACATTACCCAGCAAGATTTTTTATATTCTAGTTAGGCATTTTCATAGTTTATTTTGGCATTTACTTGTCATAGGAAGTAATTGATTCTTTGGATGTAGTTTTTCTAAATAATTCCTGTGAAGGTTATGTAAGCACATAATTTCTGGAAGTTGTCTTGTCTAAATATTATGTTTCAAAATTAATTTTCAAGAAAATTTGGGCCTGTTCGTAAATGCATCACTGCGCTGCATAATGTGATTATTTTGCAATGCTTTTGCTAATCAGCTGTTGCTGATGCTTCTTTTTATACCCTCCACCATATATGGTGAGGGTATATATCAGTTTGTCATTCCGTTTGTAATATGTCGAAATATAGGGTTAAGACCCCATAAAGTATATATATTCGTGATCCTTATGCAATTTTAAGTCGATTTAGCGATGTCCGTCTGTCTGTCTGTTGAAATGGCGATCACGACGCGAAGATGCAAGCGGGGGTGCCTATTTTTACTCAAATTATTGAACATCCTCCCGAGCAGTTTGGTATTTAAAATGAGCATAATCGGTTAAGCGGTTCAAAAGTTATGAGTGAAAATGTGAAGGTACCTCTAAATTTTCCATACAAATTTGTACAATTTTTCTGTATCTATTTTTTTTTCTGTTAAGTAAGTAAAAATGTAATTAAGTCTTCTTATTGTTCGATTACATTTATTGTCTTACATAGAGAATAATAACATTCTTAGAGCTATATGTGTGTTACTCTGATAACTATGTTAACGTAAAAATCAACAATGTTAAAGTCGCTAACAGAGCAGACCTCTGTAAATAACATTGCTAAAACTAAATAAATAACATTACTAAACTAAATAACAAAAGTTCGTTACATAAATTGACAAAACATATTCATATTACAGTTCATGCAAAATTTAGTATATACGTATACCCTGGAGGGTATTCAAAGATTCGGCACAGCGGAATTTAGCCTTTTTTACTTGTTGCTCATATTTTTGTTTGCATTTACGAACGAAAAAAGCCACCGAAATGGAAAAGTTTATAATAAATTTAATTTGTGAGTTAGATAATAAAAGTAATGATTTAAGTTGTTCGCAAATTCAAAAACTTTCTGGTTATTTGCTCTTTTGTCTGGTTAAAATTTGGGTACTTCTCCTTGATTTTTGCCAACATTTAAACCCCAGAAGGACTTTTTTCTTCCAGCGATAAATTCTTCTTCCATGTCTAATCCCGATTACACATTTTTTCATCCAATTCAAGTCTATAAAGAAATTAAAAAATTAATAATAAAGAAAAATAACAAATTAAATACTTACTCATCCATTGCATCACCAATTTCTATGATTTGTGTTTTGGTTTTATTTGCGCCAAATATACTTTAGTGTTGCATTTTCGAACATTTGACAGCTGCAGTGTTGCCACTGTTTGCATTTACGAACGTACTGCTCATCATATGCAGCGCAGTGATGCATTTACGAACAGGCCCTTTATATGACTAGATAACTTTTAAAAAAGTTGCTTGAGAAAAACAACATCCAATGAATCAAATCTGGAATGATTATTTCCCATGACAAACCCATGTTAAATTTATTGATGAAAATCCCAAGGTAGACCCATTTTTTGATTTAATTTTTTTTTGCTGGGTAGTAACGAATTTAGAACTCATAACATACATGTGTAACTGCAATTATTCAGAGACAGAATTTCAATTTCAAACTCAATCTAAATCAAAGTCACATGCAAAAACAAGATATAGTTTGTTTACTGGACAAAATGGTAGAACTATACATAGATGGATGGATGGTTTGGTTGATTGGTATTTGTATGCATTGAAATTTAAACTGAATTTCATTTTATGGAACACAACAGATGCCATAGAATTAGCCAGCAATCATCAGCTTCGTTTCCATATCTACAGTTCTGTTGATTAGTAAAATTCTGATATTGCTGCTGCTGCTGTTGTTGTTAAAATGAAATTTAATCTGCAACAAAATGTTAACAACAATCGATGACAATGTTTGCATGATTTGAACTAATCATAAAAACCAAACCATTCTCTATAATAAACATGTAAGATTACAGTTACAACAACATCCCAGCAAAATGTGATATTACCAGGTAATAAAAAGAAATGGAATAAGAAAACTAAAATTGTAAGAACTTACACTTTGTTCAAATAACGCATTATTTTAGCATGGAGCTCCAAGGTGCCATTAATAAGTCCTTACTAAGTAAGTACAGAAATAAGTAGTAACTTGTAATATTAAAATCACTGGTTAAGTTCTAAAGAGTAATGAGTAACAAAAAAAAAAACAAAAAAATAATCATTTAAACTTTATCATTTTTGAATAATAATACACACTGTCATTGCAAGTAGTTATATATTAATATAGGTAACCTATTATTTCATAACTTTCACATATATCACAGTATTTGTAACGTATTTCTTCAGGTTTCAAATTAAAGCAAAGGGTAAGAATAAACTTTACCAGGTAATACCTGAAATAGGTCCAACCATTTACCAAGATTTTGCTGGGATTTTACCAAACCGGAAAATGTGCACACAAATGAGAATTAGCTTGTGCTGTAGATGTAGATTTTTCGTAATATAAAACATGCACAAAATAGTGCTTTATTTTAAAATAGCGTTATCAGAGGAAGGGGTTAATTAGCCCATTCATATGGTTCTATATAAAATTATATATATTATACAACGACCATGTCCACACACTACGCGTTGTTTACTTCAGTTTGAGTAAAAAAAACCAAAAAGTTTTTTAACTACGTTTGAAAACGGACTGTTAAAATCAAGTTGAGACAAGAAGAACGGTTTTTGACCACACACCGACAGTTTTACTCGTACAGTTTTACCAGTACGGTTAAAACTGCCAACAAAAAAGAACGAAGTGTGTAGTTGGGGACCGATTGTAATATTCGGTAATAACATTTTTTTTCTCATGAAAAAAGATTAGTTATGTCCACTTTGAAGGAGAAAATACAACAAAAAAAAAACTGGTAAAAGTTGACTTTTAACTGTCATCAGCTGCGTTTAACTGTTAACCGCTGCGTGTTTACACCTTCAGATGCAAATCTTATGCAATCAGATGAAAACAGCTGCTTTTGTTTGCTATTCAATATTTGTTTACTGCCAAATTACTTCAGAGATGTTTTATTTGCGTTTTCGTTAAATTGTAAGTAATGGTTTTTTGTTTGTAAGAAATCGGTTGTCATGATTTTTTGAATTATTTTAAAAAATGAAGAAATCAATCTGACTGTCAAAATTTCTAATCAGATTTTCTGTACGTATCAGACAAACTTAGTTTTCACTATAGGATTTTGGCTTAAGACTTGTGGTATAATGTAAACACCGCTTAATGAATATCTACTATATATATATTACATGGTGTATTAAATGTGTAAGTATTTATATTAAATTATGAATTTAATCTTTAAGGGAAAATTGTGCTTCATTAACATGCACCTAACGCAAAAATAAGTTTCTCCCTAATGAGCACAATTATGTCAATCAAATGCAACAACAAAAAAAATGTGGTATAATATCGGCATATCGTATTGCAACATATCATCATCAATATCATTATAATCAGCTAAAAAATGATTGAACGAACACAACTTTGGTTTTGCTGCATTAAAAAAGTACACCGAGAAAATTTCATGCGTAATATGTACGTCACCCTTCGGTTACGTTTGAATGCAAGCAAATTAGTAAATGAAGTGTTCAATCGCAGCAATGTGTTAAAACAATTTTATATATTTTGCAGCACTCAGCAGTTGAGGTTTGAATTCAAAGAAGATTTGTTTTGTTAAAACTAGCTAGTAGCTAGTTTCTAGTATAGGGTTTTCTAATAAGGACTTGACAACTTTTTTTAAAAATAAAACGCAAACCATTTGATATATTTCCAAAAGAAATGATGCCGCCGGCATAAAAACCGCACCAAACAGTTATTTTTTGTGGATGAAGTGGTGATTCATAAAGCACATGTAGATTTTCACCAAACCAATAACGCATATTTTGCTTATTAACGAACCCATTGAGCCAAAAATGAGCTTTGTCACCGAAGATGATTTTGCTCTTAAAGTTGCGGTCATCGACTCCGAATTTCGGTAGTACATTTTTATAATTTGCATACGTTGTTCGTTCGTGTACTTTACTATGATGAAAATGTTGAGTTTACTGCAAAAAAAGAACGTAAAAGTTAGTTGAGCAGTGAAATAGTGCGTTCACAAATTACATTTAAAGTTGTCAAGTACCTGTTGGAAAACCCTTAAAAAGTAAACGGCATCATTTAAAATGACATTCAACCTTTGATAACAACTTTGAGAGCGTAAAAAGAACAATAACGTCGGCTAGTCGGTAGCGTGCTAGCTTATCAATGCAGGGGTCGTGGGTTCGATTCCCACCAAAGGCTCTGGTCTGTTTTTGCTACAACGAGCCGATAGCCTTTGTTGCTAGTGCTCGGTTAAGCTATAAGGATATAATTTGTAATTATATGATTAATATAAATACAAAAACTTTGAAATTCGTAATTTTTATTATGAATAGTACCAGAAGCACCAAGTTGGCATTACTGCAAGTAACTCCAAACAGTTTATGTCAAATTAAAGTCGGAAATTTTTAGACTGAAAGTGATATTTCACTTTTTTTCGATAAATAAATTTAAAAACTTGAAGTATCTGATTTTTTACAAAGATGCTTTTAATTAAGAGGGCGGGGTAATAATTCCGTGACTTTTTGAATGAAATACAGGTTCTTGGATAAAACATCATTTTATTTCGCAACATAATCTCCTTTGAGCTCTACACACTATGTCCAACTCGTAGCCTAATTCATAGATTTTTGCCATGGGAATGAAGTTGTAAACCCAAGTGATCATTCAAAATTTAAACTATTGAGCCAGATGCCAATGGCTTTTTTCGATAAATAAATTTAAAAACTTGAAGTATCTGATTTTTTACAAATATGCTCTAAATTAAGAGGGCGGGGTAATAAGTCCGTGACTTTTTGAATGAAATACAGGTTTTTGGATAAAACATCATTTTATTTCGCAACATAATCTCCTTTGAGCTCTACACACTTTGTCCAACTCGTAGCCTAATTTATAGATTTTTGCCATGGGAACGAAGTTGTCACACGATGCTATAAGGCACAAAAAGTTTTAAGCCACTAGTTATTCTGGTTTTAAAAAATACATTTCCAAATTGTCTTAAATTGGTTAAAAAAGTACATAACATTTCCTGAACCAGGATAGCTAGTGGTTCAAAATTTGGTATGCTTAATATTTTCACATGGAATTTAAAGATGATTGTTAACAGTTGCACACGAAAAATAAAGTGTCAATCAAGTTCAAAATTGTTTCTGGTTGTGACAACCAATAAATTCAGTTGGCACAACCGTATTCAAATGTGATTGCTGAATATTTTGGTTATTCCAACCAAAGTTCTGTTGTGTTAACCGAGTTTTGTTGTGGAAACCAATATCCAGTATTAACCAATTTCAGTTGTATAAAACGAATTTTAGTAGGAAACTGAGAAAACTTTTCTCTGTGTGTGGTTTGAGAACAACGAGGACTCATCAAATAAATCATCCAATAACATTTTGGCCACATTTTAGTTGATTCTACCATAGCTTGAGAACACTTGTGTGTAGCTGCCAATTATGTTGTAACTGCAGACTGTCGACTACTGTGCACTTAAGATAAAATGGCTAGAAAAATTGAAAATTGAAACAATATGTTGTTTTTACATTACAATGTATTTTGATTTCACCGTTTACACATTGAGCATCGTAATTTTGCCACAAGTGAGGCAAAAATATTTTACAAATTCTACAACTATGTATATTTACAATTTATTTTGCTTTTTGGCTTTAAAATATATAATTATTTTAGCAGCTTTTCCGCCTTAAAAGTATATTTATGAAAAAAATCAAAGGACACAAAAATGTGTTTTAGGCAAAAATTTACAAATTGTCATTACAATCTCGCTTACGAACAGCCAAAAATTAATGAGTAGCAATTGCTTTTTGGGCATCGCGAATAAAAGTAATTAAACGAGTAAATAAGCTGATATGCCTGGTAGCTGGTATAAGCTGGATACCATGTTTTTGCTGGGTTTACTGTTGAAATTCTTTTAACTTGAATCGATTTAAAGTAGATTTGCTTTAAATCCTTAACGTTGATAGATAAGAGCAAAAGTACGGCGTATATATTATTTTAATCTGGGTACGTCAAAAATGCCGATGTGGTCACATATGAGCACATTTGGCACATTCACATATGCCATGTGCCGGGCACATTTGAATGTGAAGTGTGGTGATACATATTTCACATTTAAATGTGAAGAGTGCCAATACTAAAGACCCATTTCACATGTGGCGAATGTGGTCACATGTTATAATTTAATTAAATTTTTCAAAAAAGTACCACCTTAAAAAAGTACCATTTTTATAAAAAAATAAATGGTCTTAATAGGATTTTTAGATCATTATTTTTTACAAATTGTTCTTTCATTGCAAAGAAACATGAACATTTTTATAAGTAAATTATAGAGAAAAAAATTTTACAGAGCCAGCAGGATAGAATACTTAATGTATTCGGTTGCCGCAACACGACACTCTAGAGTATCCACGCCCTTGTTGAGTCATTGCTTTGATGATTGTCTATTTTATATTGAGTATTTGGAAACAAATTAACAAACCCGAAAACAATACACAGACTAAAATCAATGAAATTTATCAATTAATAATTATCATTTTTTTTTTGTTATGAACTTTAATTCTTAATTTATCCAGTGACAAAGCTTATGAAGCCGTTAATTTCAAGTTTGAATTTTGACATTTTTCTGCATTTGCAATATATCTGTAAAGAAACTGCTTATTTTCAAAACAATTATCTAAAGTAGAAGATATAAGCTCTCATACGAGAAACAATTTGTAAAAATAATTTCTAAAAATGTTATGATAGTTGAAATATAAGGTATATATCCAACTTTGGGCCGCTAAAAGTATTAAACTTTTAGAATTTATACATAGTGAATTTTAAAAGACCCAGCACAGATTTCATAGGAACATGGAATATCCATGTCCAAATTTTCAGTGAATCCAAGATTGACTGTTTGGTTTTTTGTAATAGGATTTCATATTTTTTAATTTCAATGGATATTTTTTAAAATAATATTTTTTAAATTTAAAATGTGACGTTTTTTATACCCTTCACCACAGGTGGAAGGGTATATATAAGTTTGTCATTCCGTTTGTAATTTCTACAATATTGATCTTTGACCCTATAAAGTATATATATTCTGGGTCCTTATGAAGAGCGAAGTTGATTTAACGATGTCCGTCTGTCCGTCTGTGTGTTGAAATGGGTTTTCCGAAGAACCCAGACATGATGAGGACTTGATTGTTTTTTATTTCTGTTACATGTGATCCATTTCTGTTTGCTATTAAAAATCAGACGGATCGGTTAATAAATGGCTGAGATATTAGCAAAAAACCAGGACTACCTCTAATTTTTCCAGTAAAATCCCTTTGTTTAAAATGTATGTAGAATTTTGAGCATAACAACACATCCATGTGTTAAAATTCTTTTCTTTCATCTCCACCTTTTATACACAAACAACACACATACAAAGATTTGTCATTTAAATAAAAACTAAACAAATCTCTAATGAACGAAGACTTTTATATATGTACCTCTATTGACGATGATTTTGTGTGAGCTTCAATAGCTCAGTTGTCTAGAGGCTATGTCACAAATACTTTTTTCTCTAAGGCCGCGGGGTTCGAGGTTCGAATCTCGGTCAGGTAATTCACTTTTTTTTTTGTACATTTTTTTTATTATTTTCTTAAGACTTTTTTTTTTTTGTTTAGTTTTGGTTTTTTTTTAACATTTAATAATTAATTTATATAAAATTTTATATTAATAATTAAAATTCTTTTCTTTCATCTCCAAATTTTATACACAAACAACACACATACAAAGATTTGTCATTTAAATAAAAACTAAACAAATCCCTAATGAACGAAGACTTTTATATATGTACCTCTATTGACGATGATTTTGTGTGAGCTTCAATAGCTCAGTTGTCTAGACGCTATGTCACAAATATTTTTTTTTCTCTAAGCCCGCGGGGTTCGAGGTTCGAATCTCGTTCAGGTCAATTCCCTTTTTTTTGTAAATTTTTTTTTATTATTTTCTTAAGACTTTTTTTTTTGCTTATTTTTGTTTTTTTTTTAAATTTAATAATTAATTTATATAAACTTTTATATTAATAATTAAAATTCTTTTCTGTCATCTCCACATTTTATACACAAACAACACACATACAAAGATTTGTCATTTAAATAAAAACTAAACAAATCCCTAATGAACGAAGACTTTTATATATGTACCTCTATTGACGATGATTTTGTGTGAGCTTCAATAGCTCAGTTGTCTAGACGCTATGTCACAAATACTTTTTTTCTCTAAGCCCGCGGGGTTCGAGGTTCGAATCTCGTTTCAGGTCAATTCACTTTTTTTTGTACATTTTTTTGTACGTTTTTTTTTGCTTATTTTTGTTTTTTTTAACGTTTAATAATTAATTTATTTAAAATTTTATATTAATAATTAAATAATCCATAAATAGGCTAAAAACATCAACATTTTTATAAAAACCCTCTGATACAAACAAAATACAAACGTTTTTATACATTTCACAGGTGGAAGGGTCGCGGGTTCATTAAGATTTTTTTTTTGTTTATTTTTTGTTTTTTTTTTACATTTAATAATTAATTAAAATAAAATTTTATATTAATAATTAAATAATCCATAAATAGGCTAAAAACATCAAAATTTGTATAAAAACCCTCTGATACAAACAAAATACAAACGGTTTTATTTCTATTTTTTGCTCCGATTTAAAAGAATTTATAAAAAGATTTTTAAACCATTTTATTTCTCACATATTAAGAAAATTTTATACATAATTTACCTTTGAGTGCAACTATTTTAGGTCATAACTTATAAAAATTTATAAAAAAAAATTATAAACTATTTTCCTTCAAATTTTTAAAATTAAGTTAAAGAAATTACAAATATTTCTAATAAAAAAGCGAAATAAAACCCCAAATGCAAATTTGCCAGCTAAATCAAACTATTTTGTAGAAATAAAACACGTGCAGTTCTAGTGATTTCTTTTAACGATTTGTTGAAATTCTTTTCTTTCACCTCTTCACCTTTTATACACAAACAACAAACACTATTCTAGAGCTGTATTATGACCTATGGATACGTCTTATATAGCAAAAGATCGAAAATCTTTAGTATAACATATTTGCTGAAAAACTCGGAAATATCGGTTCAGATACAAAAAAGTTATGCCCAAAACATAAATTTTTTTAAAATACTTATTTTCTGGAACCATAAATCTTCCCGAGTCCAAGTTTTATCTCCAAACTAAATGGTTAATTTCCTCTTAAAGGCGTCCGTATATAAATCTGTCCATTTCATATATGTCCATATATAAACTTCAGTTTTTTCCCAACCATGGTGAAGGGTATATAAGATTCGGCATAGCCGAATTTAGCCGCTCTTACTTGTTATTTTATATAATTATTATTATTATTAATTAGTCAGTAAATTTTAATAAAATAAGAACATATTAATTTAGTTATTGATATGTTCAATTCGATGCGTAGAAATACTGATGAGGAGTTTATTATTCGAGACTACTAAAATCGTTTGCATGGTTTTCACTATGTCATTTTTAATGTCAATTTGTCCAAATTATTGGCAATTGTATGAAAACGGGTTGTCATATGGTGTCATCTAAGTTTGCAGTCAGTAATGCACACGAACTGCCGTCTAAAATGACAGACAAGTGAAAACGTCAAATTTCAGTTTGTCAACAGATATGGCAGCATTTTTTATATAAAATAAAATTGACAACAAGTTGTCAATTTTTTTGTTTGACGATCGCAAGCTGTTATTTTTTTCTTTTGCTGGAAAAATTAATTGAAATGGAAATTTTTTAAATAAAGAAAGAAATGGTAATGTAATAACACAAAACGCCGCACTAGCTATAGTCATTTGTTTTTTTTTTGTCATTTTTAAATTTCTTACACTTTTTATTGAACACAAATTAATATTTTCTAATCAGCTGTTCGCTCGCCTCATCATATTTGACCTTTGTAATGAAAACGGCATGTCAGTCAACTGACACCAAAATTTGACATAAGTCTTTGACACGCTCTGCTTTATCGACTTATTGTCAGTTTTTAAGATGTAATGAAAACGCATATGACACAAAATGACGAGAATTCATTTGAGTCAGTTTTTGTTGTCAGTTCATATGACATAGTGAAAACCAGGCATTAGGCTGTATGATATTGAACCAGAGTAACCAAGACGGGTGAGAATACAAAAATAGTGTTCAAAATTTACAAACAGATGATCCAACGGAATATTACAGATCAGCCTTGTTCATAATATATTCAGATAAAATAATCTCAAGTATGACAAATAGGTTTTCTGGTCTTGAAAAAGTGGTAAATTGTTTTTACAATATTGTGAGAAGCCAAGACTTTGACGTCAAAAGAATTTTGTAGCCTTATCGATTTTTATAAAAATGACCTAAAAGCGGAGAGAAGAACTGTCTCGAATTTGAAGTTCAATATCCCAGCAAAAATAAATGGAAGTGATTCTTAAGGAATTAATTTTTCATTGATTCTAAAGTATCGTTTAGTTCTGATTTTTCTCTTCTAAGGAAGTTCTTTTTCACAACTTATAAAAATGTGATTTTTAATCAAATTAAACACTTTTCAAATCTATGACGCTACAAAAAGTAAAAAGTTTACATATTGTAGTAAAAATTTTGCAAGGATTTCGAATAGAGATAAAACAAACAACACACATACAAAGATTTGTCATTTAAATAAAAACTAAACAAATCCCTAATGAACGAAGACTTTTATATATGTACCTCTATTGACGATGATTTTGTGTGAGCTTCAATAGCTCAGTTGTCTAGACGCTATGTCACAAATATTTTTTTTTCTCTAAGCCCGCGGGGTTCGAGGTTCGAATCTCGTCCAGGTCAATTCCCTTTTTTTTGTAATTTTTTTTTTATTATTTTCTTAAGACTTTTTTTTTTGCTTATTTTTGTTTTTTTTTTTAAATTTAATAATTAATTTATATAAACTTTTATATTAATAATTAAAATTCTTTTCTGTCATCTCCACATTTTATACACAAACAACACACATACAAAGATTTGTCATTTAAATAAAAACTAAACAAATCCCTAATGAACGAAGACTTTTATATATGTACCTCTATTGACGATGATTTTGTGTGAGCTTCAATAGCTCAGTTGTCTAGACGCTATGTCACAAATACTTTTTTTCTCTAAGCCCGCGGGGTTCGAGGTTCGAATCTCGTTTCAGGTCAATTCACTTTTTTTTTGTACATTTTTTTTTATTATTTTCTTAAGACTGTTTTTTTTGCTTATTTTTGTTTTTTTTTTAACGTTTAATAATTAATTTATTTAAAATTTTATATTAATAATTAAATAATCCATAAATAGGCTAAAAACATCAACATTTTTATAAAAACCCTCTGATACAAACAAAATACAAACGTTTTTATACCTTTCACAGGTGGAAGGGTCGCGGGTTCATTAAGATTTTTTTTTGTTTATTTTTTGTTTTTTTTTTTACATTTAATAATTAATTTAAATAAAATTTTATATTAATAATTAAATAATCCATAAATAGGCTAAAAACATCAAAATTTGTATAAAAACCCTCTGATACAAACAAAATACAAACGGTTTTATTTCTATTTTTTGCTCCGATTTAAAAGAATTTATAAAAAGATTTTTAAACCATTTTATTTCTCACATATTAAGAAAATTTTATACATAATTTACCTTTGAGTGCAACTATTTTAGGTCATAACTTATAAAAATTTATAAAAAAAAATTATAAACTATTTTCCTTCAAATTTTTAAAATTAAGTTAAAGAAATTACAAATATTTCTAATAAAAAAGCGAAATAAAACCCCAAATGCAAATTTGCCAGCTAAATCAAACTATTTTGTAGAAATAAAACACGTGCAGTTCTAGTGATTTCTTTTAACGATTTGTTGAAATTCTTTTCTTTCACCTCTTCACCTTTTATACACAAACAACAAACACTATTCTAGAGCTGTATTATGACCTATGGATACGTCTTATATAGCAAAAGATCGAAAATCTTTAGTATAACATATTTGCTGAAAAACTCGGAAATATCGGTTCAGATACAAAAAAGTTATGCCCAAAACATAAATTTTTTTAAAATACTTATTTTCTGGAACCATAAATCTTCCCGAGTCCAAGTTTTATCTCCAAACTAAATGGTTAATTTCCTCTTAAAGGCGTCCGTATATAAATCTGTCCATTTCATATATGTCCATATATAAACTTCAGTTTTTTCCCAACCATGGTGAAGGGTATATAAGATTCGGCATAGCCGAATTTAGCCGCTCTTACTTGTTATTTTATATAATTATTATTATTATTATTAATTAGTCAGTAAATTTTAATAAAATAAGAACATATTAATTTAGTTATTGATATGTTCAATTCGATGCGTAGAAATACTGATGAGGAGTTTATTATTCGAGACTACTAAAATCGTTTGCATGGTTTTCACTATGTCATTTTTAATGTCAATTTGTCCAAATTATTGGCAATTGTATGAAAACGGGTTGTCATATGGTGTCATCTAAGTTTGCAGTCAGTAATGCACACGAACTGCCGTCTAAAATGACAGACAAGTGAAAACGTCAACTTTCAGTTTGTCAACAGATATGGCAGCATTTTTTATATAAAATAAAATTGACAACAAGTTGTCAATTTTTTTGTTTGACGATCGCAAGCTGTTATTTTTTTCTTTTGCTGAAAAAATTAATTGAAATGGAAATTTTTTAAATAAAGAAAGAAATGGTAATGTAATAACACAAAACGCCGCACTAGCTATAGTCATTTGTTTTTTTTTTTTTGTCATTTTTGTCATTTTTAAATTTCTTACACTTTTTATTGAACACAAATTAATATTTTCTAATCAGCTGTTCGCTCGCCTCATCATATTTGACCTTTGTAATGAAAACGGCATGTCAGTCAACTGACACCAAAATTTGACATAAGTCTTTGACACGCTCTGCTTTATCGACTTATTGTCAGTTTTTAAGATGTAATGAAAACGCATATGACACAAAATGACGAGAATTCATTTGAGTCAGTTTTTGTTGTCAGTTCATATGACATAGTGAAAACCAGGCATTAGGCTGTATGATATTGAACCAGAGTAACCAAGACGGGTGAGAATACAAAAATAGTGTTCAAAATTTACAAACAGATGATCCAACGGAATATTACAGATCAGCCTTGTTCATAATATATTCAGATAAAATAATCTCAAGTATGACAAATAGGTTTTCTGGTCTTGAAAAAGTGGTAAATTGTTTTTACAATATTGTGAGAAGCCAAGACTTTGACGTCAAAAGAATTTTGTAGCCTTATCGATTTTTATAAAAATGACCTAAAAGCGGAGAGAAGCACTGTCTCGAATTTGAAGTTCAATATCCCAGCAAAAATAAATGGAAGTGATTCTTAAGGAATTAATTTTTCATTGATTCTAAAGTATCGTTTAGTTCTGATTTTTCTCTTCTAAGGAAGTTCTTTTTCACAACTTATAAAAATGTGATTTTTAATCAAATTAAACACTTTTCAAATCTATGACGCTACAAAAAGTAAAAAGTTTACATATTGTAGTAAAAATTTTGCAAGGATTTCGAATAGAGATAAATAAGGTCCGATTGCTGAATTTCCCGCTAAAATTTAACGAACAGTAAAACTCAAACTTTGTATTGTAAACAACAACAAATGTGTCAGTTAAATTCCCAGGTAGAAGCTAACAGGAGATTGTGAAAATGAGGCTAAGGCCCGATAACTGACCCAGCAAAAAAAAAAGTAGCAAAAGAAGAGAAAAAGAAGCAGTGATTTTGATTCCGGTGTTGTGAAAATTTGGATCGGAACCAATGATTTTTACATAGGGGTGTCATAGGGTGGAAGTTTTCTTTTATGATCCTTTTTCATTGCATCTAAAGCCCTTCTTATGGTTTAGTGAAAAATTAAATCTTTTGTTCTTCCCAAATAAATTTTGAATTTTTAATTTAGATTTCTACAGGACAGTGCTGCTTTTTTGAATTATAAAGTTAAGCCAATTGCGTTTGTGCTATAAAGTTTTTGTTCAGGGAAATTAAAAGTAATCTGAGACTTTTTAAATAATCAGCCCTAAGAATCTTGTGGTTTTTGGGAGGAATCTGAGGGCTCTTTTAAAAGAAAGTGTGGTCAGACATGTTCAGTGGAAATTTTATTAATAAACAAGAGCTGCCTTTAAACACTATTCATTAGGAAATTCTTACAAACATTTTGTTGTTTTTGCGAAATTTACAAAGCTTGACAGCAGAACTGTTACTGTCAGTTTATGCGAAGTGAAATAATGCGAATTGCAATAATAAATATCTATAGATTTTTTACAAAACCACTTAAGTCTACTTTAGAAAATTTTCCAAATTTTAGTCTACAAAATTTTTTTGGGTCTACCTAAGTTATTGTACTCTTTCAAAAGTTTTTAATAAATCAACTTTTTTACTTTTTAAAAGTCTTTGTATGTAGTTTTTGAGGAATTGAAAGCAATTTTATAACATAAGTAACATCATAGCTCTTCTTAGATTTGATTGATTGATTGATTAGAACAAAATATAACTTTTTCGGTTTTTTGTTTAATCTCTGCTTATTTTGTAGGCTTTAGCTTTTAAAATATATTCTAAAGGTGAAAAAGCTTCAGAATATGAGAATTTTTGAGAACGAATTATTTTGAAGAATGTGGATCAAAAATTTAAGAAAAACTTTTTGTTTCTAAGAATGACATGTTAAACAACTTTTTGCCTTTTTTAATCTGTTTTTCTGTCGGTTTCAACACCGATAATTTTTGTTGGAAATCATTAAAAAAGTAACCAAGTATGTATTCCTAGGTATGTATTCCCACTTCTGGAGCTAGTTCTAGTTAGCTATATCTTACATTTAAGTTTAGGTAAACGGGTTCGGGTTCCATGGAATTTGTTCTAAAGGAACATGTAGAATAGATTTGGTTGGGAACCGACATCAAAAGAATTTTCTTGACAGAATTCCTACAGATTTAATATACATTAATTACATTAATTATAATATTTTAAGGAATTGGAACAAAAATTATTAATTGTATATTGTATTTCATAAAGCCTAGGCAGCATTTGCTTTGAGTTGGTTAAACAAGTTATCTGCTCCTTAAGAATCTCCTTTACTTGATTATAAACGAATTTGATAATATTTTAGTTAATGTGGTTTTTTAAGCTTTTCGTGCTATATTCCTAGCCAAAGTTAAAGAAATTAGGAAGATTTTAGAACTATTAACAAAAAAAACATATAACCGGTTAATGGACCAATTTTAACCGATTAATAACACTGTGCTACATAAAAAATATGCAGGGGTTCTCATGTTGTAATTCTGTTTTGTTGGAGTCCATAGAGTACGGAAATATTTACAGTTTTTCTCGACCACTTCGTTAAGTTTGTTTTTTATCAGCAAATGGTATTCCTAATGCTACAACTTCAATAAACCATAAGTTTGCTGTTTGTAAACGGATTTCCAAAAATAAATTACATGCACAAAACTTAGCATAACTCATAAAAAGTTAAATAGATTTTAGTTTTCTTAAGTGTTTTGGAAAGAGGCTTTAATGTATTTTAAAAACAAAATACAAGAAAAAAATATTTCCTTCCTAACTATCAGATGAGAGCGTAACGAAAATTAAAATTTGCTGCGAAAAGTGAATTTTTTCAACTTAAACGATCGTTTAAAAAATAAGTTTTGTTTGAAAAGTGAAGCTCATATTTTTTAAACAAAAAAACATTTTTAAAAATCTGTTTACCAACAGCAAACTTATTTTCGTACCCTATGGAGTCCAACAAAATTGAATTACAGCATGAGACCCCCTGCATATTTATTTTGTTCACTGTGTAATTATTTGAGTTTTAAATTATTTGTTTTGACATTAATCGAAATAGAGGCGATTAATCGAGGAATCGGTAATATTTGGGAGGAATCTGACGAATAATATTTATACCTAACAGGACGTTATATCAATCCCGCCATTAACTCTAAGCATTTTGGAAATGCTATTTATCCAAAAAAAAAAACAGTCGAAATGGACCAGTATAGCATTATTGTTCCTTAATTTTTTCAAAAAGAAAAAAATGCAGAAAAAAATTTTTTTGGCATAAAATGTTAACAAATTTTATTCAACGGATTCTTAGCTACAATATTTCCAAGTATCACCAAGTCTCAATTAGATGTTGGCCAAAAACTGATGACACCTTTTTCGAGGGGCCTACTGATTTTCAGAATTTTTAACGGTCAATAAACCAAACTGGCCAAACCGTGTATAGGGTTTTACTAGCCTTTAGTAGTAGAATCTAACCAAATGCCAAGTCCATGTATTTTTCAAAAAAATGTTATTTGTTGCATAGTGTAATTAAAAAATTACTTAAATGTTTGAGGGACAATAAACTGATCATTTGCAATGAGATTTTAATTTTTAAATTATGACCTTAAAGTTTTGTATCTAATGTTAGTATTAAAATTTTTTAATTTTTTTCTGCGCGACATGTAATACACGGAAAAATTGGTAAGCACACATGGACATTTCACCTGTAATTTTCCCTTTTAAACCAAATAAAATTTTCTGTAAACATTTTTGCGTCAAGGTTTTTAAATTTTAACTGGAAAGTTAGATCAGGGCTAAAGATGGTTATCGCTATTGTCACCGATATTTTATTTATCAGTATCAACCAGTATATCTAGTGGTAGAAATGATAAAATTGACAACTCAAATTAAAAATTGATAAACGTATGTTAAGTTAGATAAAAATTTAAATTTATTTACAATTTGGATATTTTGTATTAAAAATTTTATATTTTTTGCTCAAAACAGAAGATACTAATTTTATTAAAAACCGACTAAGTGCTGGTTATATACCCGTATTATGGGAAAGGTTTAGAAGAACCTGAGCTTTAAAATCAGGATATTCCGTATATGTATCGTTTATTATTTCAAAAGGGTTTTGAAATGGATAATGGTATCGGTTGCCGACCTTGGCGATAATGAATAAAGTAAAAATGAGGCACTCTATTATAATGCAAGTAAAATTAAATCAAAACAATTTGCCATGTTTATTGTTTTTGCTAATAATGCTTACTGAAGCACTTGGTGGTAAAGAAATTACAAAATATGCAGATAAATAGTAGTTGTAATGAATACTTATCTGCAGGACTAGGAAGTTCATCTAAATACATGTTTGTTGTCGTTTGCTGTGGACCAACGTTAACCAAGTGTCTTTAAAAATCAACAAATTTACATTAAAATGATGCATATTTTCCTATAAATGCATATTTTTATGCATATGACATTTTTCTTGCATATTTTTCTATAAGTGCATATTTATTTATTTGGCTTTAGGCATATATTCTGCACAATTAAAATCTTTTATAAAAAAATCAAAATCTTTCATTTAACAATTAAGTGATCAAATATTCATAAACTTCATCAAATGATCAAATTTATAAATATCTATTGACAATTTAGTACGTCAAGTACAACAATTAACTTTTTGCCTTACCGTAAATCAAGGTAATTTTTAAGTTTTTAAATTCTAAAATTTAAAAGACCATATTAAAAACTTTGAAAAATCAATAATAAATGCATATTTCTAAGTACATATTTTTGGCTTTTAATATAATTTTTGTACATTATTAAACTGCTATTAATGCATAAACTTCCGAGACCTACTTATCGTATC
The DNA here is from genome assembly GCA_949748255.1 of Eustalomyia histrio. NCBI lineage: Eukaryota > Metazoa > Arthropoda > Insecta > Diptera > Anthomyiidae > Eustalomyia > Eustalomyia histrio. Next base: position 73,307,716 of record OX456527.1, on the reverse strand, counting down.
TGTATCGCAGCTGCGAAGTCTTGTTATACAACAATGTATAATTATAAGGATTCTTTAGTAATGCAAAATACAAATACTTTGTTTTGAGGTGCAGCTAGAACAAATTCTTAATGAATGATTATTTTTACTGACAGCATCAATTACGTATAACATCACATTACTGAATGTGCCCGATATCTTCACATGCAATAAAATTATGGCAAGCAATTGCGAAATCGATGGCAGAGAAATGACAAAATGAAGTCAATTGTACACTCTTAAAATGTTTGTATGATTACTTCCACAAAATAGGTAAAGTTTTATGTAATTTTACGAAAATTTGGAAAATATGAACACAAAAATGTGTAAAACTGTTTTGTACTCACTTTCATATACAATATATTTTCGACTTAATGTGCCTACAATTAAACACTTTATGCCTAAAATTAGTATTCTTTTGTTAAATTACAATTTTATAAATATACAAACCTAGAATTGTAATAAACACTTTGACATTTTGAAATTGGTCAAGTACAAAAAACATTCGAACGTCCATACAAAAAAAAAACTGAAATATCAAATTTTTATATCTTTTTTAAATCTACACAGTTTGCTCTCTTAGAACTTAGAAGGATACAAAGCATATGGAAAATTACAATATGCCCTGGAAAAAGCTGCAATAATCCATTTAAACATTGCTAAATCTATTTTTTATAAAAATAAATTTATTGAGTTACGATATTTTTGCGTCCTATATTTGTTTCCTTATTATTTTCTAATGCATATTATTTTGTTCCTTAGTTACTTATTTTATTAATTACTTTTTAATCTCTCTTTATCACAAAACACTAGTTTAAGTTTTTAAGCCCAAATTCTATTTCCGACTTAGTTTTAAAAGTTCATTCTTATTCTGACTGTTGAATAATAAATTTGAATTTGTTATATTGAAAATATAAAAATCTTATGTTTGAATTTGAAATAAGTCGCGCGTTGTTAAATAAATATACGCAATTTTTAAGCATTCATAAATGCATTTTTAGTCCTTTTAAAGAAACTTTTTCACGAGCGATTTTAGTATATTTACAAAATAATTTTAAAATTTCTTTTAATTTAACGCACTTTTAAAGTAGATTTGCATATTATGTATGCATAATATTACACATAATACGTGTATATTTCTTGATTTCGCACCCAGAGGAAATTTACCCAATTTATGGCAGATGTACAGTTTCCTACTGTTTCGTATTTCTTCACAGGTGAATGTAGTATGGTTGAAATGTCGCATTATGCTAAAAATTGGTTTCCGAAAAGTTGTCGCTAGAGAGTATATAATAAAGAAAAAGATTTTGATACTTACGGTTCTCTCGATATTTTTGCAAAGTATCCCCGAAGAGAAAAACCAGGGCATTGAAAAAATATAATCTTAGTTCTTATTTACTAAAATGTGCTTTTTATTGCTGAAAACTAAAGGTAACATTCGAGGATATCATTTTGATAATAGCATACTATCATTTTATTGCATGTGAACACACCAGGTAACAACATCTATTACACCGTAGTGTAATAGCAACTACCACATTTATGTTGGAAATGGTAATAATATGTTGCAAAACAAGATATTTTTGTTTGCATTTATCAGTGACTTCCCGATTAAAAAGTTTAGATGTTACAATATATGTCCTTGTCTAAAAATATATTATCAAATATATTTACATATGTCAGTATGCATTACCATATCTTATTATATATTACATTAATTTTTTAAAATTACTAAATATATAAATACATAAATTTATATATAACACTATATTGAATAATATATGGCTTACACGAACCACATTTAATTATATATGACGTATACATTATCAAAAATATTTCTCAATATGGTATGAGATATAATTATATATGATTCAACATGGTGCAATATAAGAAATATTTTTGATATGTTATAAGATATAATTATATAATATGAGGTAATTTAAAAAAAAAAATGTAATATATAATTATATATGGTAATGCATACTGACATATGTAAATCTATATGATTATATCTTACCTTTTTACTTGGGATTGTATAAAATATATTTATATATGGTAAAATATTTGCAAACAAATTTGAGATATTGTTGTATATAGTTGCATATCTGGAGTATTTTATAAGATATAATTCGAATCCCAGCAAAGAATATAATTTTTTTTGTTATTAATGTTTTTATAAAGGGTGGTTAAATTTTAAGGGCCGATGTTGATTTTGAATAAAACACAAATTATTTAGGAAATTATTGTAATTTCTTTTTATTATGATAATATGGTATGGTTTAATTATGTATGGAACAAAATATCGGCCAAATGGCCGCCGCGACCTCGGCCGCTCACCTCCATCCGATGGTCCAAATTTTCGATGAAGCTCAAGCATAATTGAGGTTCTATGCCGTTAATGTGCCGAATTATCTCATCCTATAGCTCTTGAATTATTGCTGGCTTATCGACGTATACCGTTTCTTTCAAATAACCCTAAAGACAGAAGTCCAACGGTGTCAAATCACATGATCTTGGCGACCAATTGACATCGCTACCACGTTAGATAACACGGCCATTGAATTTGTCGGGCAAAAGAGTCATTGATTCGTTAGCTGTGTGGCAAGTGGCACCGTCCTGTTGAAACCACATATCGTGAACATTCATATCCTCAATTTCTGGCTTCAAGAATTCCGTTATGATCTCGCGATAGCGAACACCGACGGCGAGTCGATGTTGACGGCTATTCTGCCACACTATTGCGAACAACAGCAATGTTTTCCGCAGAGCGAACTTGGTGAGCATGCACAGGTGTTTTCTCATTTCATACAGACCCGATTTGCAGAAATATGTGCACAATTATCCCGAATGTGGACACATTTAGTCGATTATGCTGACCAAAAAAATCACAAAGTGCATTTTGATTTGAACGCCCATTTTCATAATAAGCCTGAATAACTTTAACGCGTTGCTCGATTGTGTATCTTCGGCCCTTAAAATTTAACCACCCTTTATATTAATATTTTTTACAAAACATTCATATTTTAACCCATTTCGAGAAAAAAAACTTAGAAACGCTTGCATTTCATTGAATTTAATTATCAAAATTCGTGCTGTGTGTTTCTATTGTAAAATTGTTTAAACGACGAAGCTCATTTTTGGCTCAGTTGGTACGTCATCAAACAGAACTGCCGAATTTGGTGTGAAGAGCAGCCTAAAGCAGTTCAAGAGCTGCCAATGCACCCTAAAAGATGCATTGTTTAGTGCGGTTTGTGGACTAGCGGCAATCATCGGTACCGTGAGGACTTGGTTGACAAGTGGTTTCAACAAGACGGTGCCACATACTACAAGCCACGAGATACCATAAACCTATTGAGAGGCGAGTTTGATGAAAAATTAATCTCACGATTTCAATCAGTCCATTGGCCTCCAAGATCGTGCGGTTTGACCCCAGTAAACTATTGTTTGTGGTGATAAGTGAAATACCTCATGTGCAGGGACAAGCCAACCACAATTGCAGCCTTAGAAGACAATATTACAGCCTTTGGTGAAATACCGGCCAAAATTCTGGAAAACTATGCCAAAATTGGAGCTCACTGATAGACCACCTACGGCGTAGCCACGAGCAACATTTGCATGAAAAAATCTTTAAAAAAAATGGCGGACAATCACTTATCGCCACAAATAAATATTTCATTTACTTTTGCAGTCCCCAAATATATTAATAGATCTAATCCCCAAATATATTGCTGAATGTAAGATCAGCTAGATACATATTACCGCAGATATTAAAGAATATAAAATTGGATATGATTAAATATTGCCCCAGATCAGTAATTTCTTACTCGGGTTTGTATGATTTTATTAACCAACACAACACAAAATAAAAGAAAATAATCAAAAGAAATTTATTAAATTGGTTTACTTACCACGACACGGTCCCGGATATGCTACCCCAATTGATCGACCAATTTTACAAATCATTCGATTAATATCACATGTGCTCTTGTATGTATTACCATCGGCGCCACAAACAGCTCTTGTTGCATCAACATCATAATCATCCGGTGTGCATTCAATTTTGCATTCTATACAATGTGGCATTGAATATTGATCCTCGACACAGGTTAATCCATTTAAACAGTTAACGTCACTACAGGTTGCTACAAAAATAATTGTTATGGAGATTAATGAGGATTGTTGAAGAGTTTTTGTAGAAATTCGACAACAAAATTTAGAATCTATGCATACATATTTTGTTATGTAAACTTTTATGATTTTCATTTTAAAATTCAAATCGGAGATTTCGAAAACAGTTTCAATGCTAGAACCGAATTTCGTGCCATTACTAACTCAATAAGAATTTTTATTGAGTTTGTAATATAAACTAACAAGTACATCAAATTATATTGCACAATTTCTTAAAAAATTATTATGATTTAAGCACATTTAATAACTTGAAAGCAGTTAATGTTTACTCTGATGAAAGTAAATTGGAAGAAGGAAAATTTAACTTGAACAATTATTTCCCATGTCGATCTACATAACAGATACAAGTTTAAATGTTTGTAATGTCTGTTCCATTGGATATACAAACCATAAAATATTAAAAAATTGGTTCTAAAATGTTAGTACTTTCTTAATACGGGTTAAAAATAATAAATTTTACTAGCTTCACTATGGGAAAGGCGAACGGTCAAAGAAGAAGTCACATGGCCAGGTCTTGGTTTACAAATCTATTTTATATGCGGTTGTTCTAGGTGGGGTAAATTACTCTTTGTCTCTTGTCACAGGACTTAAGCAAAGAAAGCTGTCACAGGACTAACGCAAAGTAACGCAAAAAATGCTATCTTAGAACTTCCGTAATACAACATGATTTATTATGATGGTTTGCATACACTAGTCACTTTTAGAGAGCTATTGTTAACCTTAAAACACCGCTACCGAAATAATATAAAAGACTCTAACAAAATTTCTAAAATTAATTTAACAAACCGTAAATCTTAAAAAGCTCATGTTAAAAAAAAAGCAAAAAGCTTATAAATAATCACAAGCACATTGGCATTACTTTAAAATACAAAATAATGATCTACTGATAATGGATGGTAGAAATACTTATATGTTATTGTTACGGAAATTCAATTCATAAATTTCCAATAATTTTTCCAAATGTTTCTTCTGTCAAACTTCAAAAAACAATCTCAAAGTTACCAGATTGCAGCTTCCGGACGGTGCTGCAACATTTTATTTATTTTTACCCGTACATGGAAATACGCCAGCAAAGAGGAAGCATTGACGATTAATTGAATTGTATATTCTGTGGAAGTATAAACTTAATAGAGTTTAAATAAAGTCTTGTGTTATTGTACTATAAAAGAATTTCAACGGTGTTTCTTATTTGCAGTATAAAAAGAACTAGATGTATTTAAAGGAAAGAAATCAACGATTTTAAAAGGTAAAACCGTAACAATATTTATTGATAAACTATTTTTTGAAAAACCATACAACAAAATATCAAATTATTATCTGCTTCCGAAAATTTTAAGATTTTAAAGGGTTTCTAATAGAGCCCCCATTACCTAGTAGACTGGTCGATCGGTATTACGGTCTACCCGGTCGGTAGCTCGAACCAAACCATTTGTACGACAAGAAATTCGGTTTTCACAATGAAGCAAATTTTTCTGTGCAGCCCCAAGTCAGAATTACAGCTAGATTATTTCTGAAAAGTTTTAGTTCATTCTGAACCAAGTCATAAAAAGGGCAGGACATGGAACTGAAACAAACCGTGTTGTTTCTATATAAATGTATGAAAAAATAAGAACTTTTTAAAATCAAGGGCCAATATCGAAATATTTTTGTTCCACAGATTAAAAAAAAAAAGTTTGCATTTTCAAGTCAGAATTACGTCTAGATTATTTCTGCAAAGTTTTAGTCCATTGTGAACCAATCAATAAAAACGGCGGACATGGGACCGAAAAATACCGTGGTATTTAAAGTGAATAAATTTCTGAATTCAAGAGCATGTATCGGAATATTTTTGTTCCACAAGCTGAAAAAAGGGTACAGTTTCATATCAGAATTACGTGTAGAATATTTCGTAAAGACCGGGTAGACTCTAAAAACCGGTCACCTTCCTAACCGGCCGGTTGACCGGTTTTGACCGTAGCCTCTAATTTCTAATGTAAAATAGCATTTCATCTATATAAACTTAAATTTTTAAATGTAAAAACTTGACATTTTAAATATTTTTTTGTAAATTTAAATCCAAATTGTTTTTTTCTATTTCTTTAAGTAAGAAAATTTTACTTGAGGAAGATCCACTATTATTATTATTTACATACAAGCAGAATTTTAAATGGATATGTATCTAAGAGTATTTTATTGGAAAAAGTATACCGAGTTTGAGTTTTATAGAAAAAGGCATTAGAAAAAGATATTATAAGTTCTGAATTACAAAAAATAATCAAGACCAACAATACGAGCAGTTCAAACAGTTCTTTTAAAGACAAAATCCTTATAATCTGCGGATTTTTCTATGGGAACGTTTTTAAAAATTTCTTGATAAATCACTTTTACAAATAGACTTTTCCATCTGTGAAAACTATTTAATTCCTGGGAACTATCTGTGACATGTCATAGGACTAGTCCAAAAGAACATGTCACACAAGTAACGCCAAACAACATATTACACGTACTTTTAAACTCATCACGAGATAGAGGCTTTTAAACCGAGCATGTGGTAAGTTTTTTAAGAACCGGTACTGTTTACACCAAACACGGGACTAGTTATTTCAGACCCGTCACGTGATATAAGGAACCCGTCACGTGAAATAAGGAACCGGTCCTCTTTTCAGCTATCTTGTGATACGTATTTTCGTAATCGGTCCTGTTTTTACCTACCACGGGACAGTCCCAATTCCCAACTGGCCCCTTTTTTTCCGCAGGGTTTTATTTCATCATATTTTAAAATTCTTAATATTAATTGTTATTGTTGTTGGTAAGTTTTTATGTTAATTGGTTTTCGTTTCTCATGAAATTTAAACTTCAATAAAACATATATTTTTATTAAAATTCATTTATTTTTTATTATTAGGAATTATTATTTTGGCGTGCTTCTAAACATCATTGCAGAAACAAATAAAAACCCTTAGAATCCTGTGTTTTTTTCCTATAGAAAAAACACAGAATGTGGAACTTTATAAAAAAACTCAGATTCTATAGAAGAACGATGAGATTTTGACGATCTTTTCCTACAGAAAACCCGTTAGGTTCTGTGGACTTTTTTATTTTAAAAACCCTGAAGGTATGATGCATCTTTCGTATAGAAATTCCCTCATAGTGTGAGGACTTTTTCCTACAAAATACCCTTCAAATTCAAATACTTTAATATTAAAAAATGCACATATTCCGGTGACATTTTGTAAAAGGAAATTTTTAATTTGTATTTACAAAAATGTTCTATGACAGATGTTTTATAATACAAACAGAATTTTGTAAATTTATAATATAATTATTATTAAACAAAATTTTCCTATGAAGTAACATATTAATTAATGTGCTTAAAAAGAATACGATTATGAAATCAAAATTTAATAAAAAATCAGTAACTTTTAAGTAGTTCGCGATTTTTTTTAATTTATACATAAAAATATATATTTGTCAAAATATAAAAATTTTCTGAAAATATCTAAATAGAGATTCAACTTGCTAACGGCCTATATAAACAAATCTCTCGAATATGTTTACGGGTCGAATAATTATTTGAAATTTAAATTATTTGTTTCCACATTAACCGAAATATAGGCAATTAATCTAGCGGTTGGTTAAGAGATTATGCGATTTGAAAACAGTAATTGGAATGCAATAACCACAAAACGAATGAGAATGTAAAATTTAATTTTAGACACGAAAAGTCGTCTGCGAGGCTATAGTCCAGAAAGAGATGAAATTTTTTCAAAAAGAAATTTGTTTAAAAATTTGATATATTTTTCAAATATTTATAAATCTACTAATGAATTGGCAGATGTGCGGGATCCACTACTGTGTTTTTATATGAAATTATTAATTTTGGTTTTTATTTACCATTATTCAAAATAAACATAATTTAATGCCACTTATCATGACTTAAATTACAGCAACCAATAAACAATCAAATTTATCATTCAATTTTGCAGTGGCACGAAACGCTTTGGCGCCACTTGTGACAACAAAAAAATTGCAATAATATTTATAAAGTAATTATGCTGCGACTGCACAGAAACCAAGGTTCGATAGATAGACATTAAAAAAAAAAGAAAAACGGAACATTCACTTTATAAATATGCAAGATATGCCAATTGGAAATTAATACTTTTAAACAAATTTCTAATGCAGCGTTTGGTTAAAAAAGAATCACATCAGGCTTTTTTATATGTCTATCAAGATCTATTGAAAATCCAGAATTTTTCAAATTAGACGATAGGGCATCCCGAACAATTTTCACTTACGAATTTCGTGACTAAAGATACTCAAATAGAGTATTCAAAAAACCGGCCTTTTGAAAAAACAGGTTTCGGTTTTCTTCGAAAAATAGAATTTTAAAAAAACCGGTTTCAGTTTAGGTTTTTGCAGAAAAAACCGGTCAACCGGTTTTTTCGGTTTTTTTTTTTAATTTGAATAAAAAGCCTATATAATTCGTTCATTGTTTTAATTACAAACAAAAAAAAAATTAAAATATAAAGTAATAAAAATAAAAAAATACATTCTTTGAAAAAAAAATATTTTAAAATATTTTTTTATTGTATTTCATTTTAACATTTTATTTATTAGTTTTAATATTTTTTAATATAATATTTTAAAAATTAATATTATAAAACTATATTCATATCAATTGAATAGAGATCATTAAGTTTGTAAATTGGGTAAAATTAGGTACGTTAGTAATTTGAATGTTTAAAACGTTTGGCATTAAATAAGTTTTTTTAATATTACATTTTAAATATGTAAAAAGAAAACCTACTTTTCAGTTCTAAAATAATATTTTAGAAATAATATGCAATTTAATTGTTTTGTTTTTAGACGATTTTTTTGTTTACTTTTGATAAAGCTAGAAGTGGAAAATACTCTTTTACTAATAGTAGATGTTGGACAAATAAATAGTCAAAAGACAATTATATAAATTTTCCAACGTTTCAGTTGTTTTGACGCATTTATCAAGACATGAAATCATCATATAATGATGAATGATTTTGTACAGTCTCTTTTTTAGGATTTTGAATACTGTTTATTGTGTTATTTAGATCAGAAATTAAACTATTTGAATTTGGAATATTCAAAGTTAAGTCTTCATCGGAATCTATCAGACTTAAATCGAAATCTTCATAACCAAACAAACGATGATAAAAGTGTTCGGAAAAAATAAAAGAGACCAAGTAACCCAGTTGGTGATGTAATTAAATAAACCGGTTAACCGAACAGAAAAGACCGGTTTTCGGTTTTCTTCGAATTTACGAAATATTCGAAACCGATCGGCTTTTAAAAATAAAGAAACCGGTTGACCGGTTTTCGGTTTTTGAATACTCTATACTCAAACGATGAGAGCTGATTATGAGGAAAATAAATAAAAATCTATCAGGGGTACTTATAGCTGGCTACCAGCGCTTGAAGCTGACGAAATTTTAGTGTTTTTGGTGATTAGTTTTTAAGTTTTGTACAAAGTATATCTTGCGCTTATTATGGGAGAAATAAACTACATTTTAAAGAAAAAATAAAAACATTTTAAAGGCCTGTATTTTCCTAAATCGCTCCTTAAGACTCATGTTGACAACCTCATTGTAAAAAAAATAACAAAATAAATTTACAGATGTATTTTTTTCCAGTTTTTGGTAAAACCATTTACCAAAAGCAACCAATTGTGCCAACTCCAGAACAATTTATTCTTTATTTTTTCCATAATCAGTTTTTTAATACGCGTTGTTTGCGAGGTCTTCCGTCGCCAAATACGCAAGTTCAAAAAGTTAGGGACTCCCTATTACACATGCCTACTTGAATAGATTTAAAACTCATTCACTATTTATTTTTGTTCTACAAATTGTGATGGGAAATCTTAAACATCCCAGCAAAAACAAACATTACCAAAAAATCGGATTAGCAATTTAAACCTTAAGGGTTGCACGAATTTCCTTTTTTATTATAAACCAAACTTTTTTATATGAGAAGTCCTAAAAGTTATTACGATAAATAAAAATAATATTATCTATGTATATGCATGTAGAGGGTTAAAAATAAGTCGTTATCAGAAGAAAAAAATAATGTTTCTTAAAATAGATTTTGAAAAATTATGATTAAAAAAAAATATATATAATTATTTTTTTTATTTAAAAGATTTAAGTAAGATTTTTTCAATTTTTTCTTACATTTCAATTAATATATTAGAACAAATTATTTAGAAATGTATATACAAACGAAATATTTATTACCAAAAATTATATTATATGTTTATATATAGTGTACTTGAGAGCCCGATACTTGGGACTGTGTATTATAAGTTATATTATACCCACTATTTGTTTATTTTTAGTTTATTAAATAATTATTTAATTTTTGAATAAATAAACATTAATAAAAAAAAAAAATTATTTTTTTATATAAAACACGGCCGTATCAAGATTTGAACCTTTGACTGTATACTCTCAGTCAAAAACATGTAATATTTCATAGCTTATTAAGCAAATGACGGGTCTGCGGTGTGGTTTTTTAACAGCCCATTCTCATGTTATTTTGAAACTGATAGATTCTTTCTGTTCGATATATTGACTATCTTCAACAATGTTGGGAAATATTGCAAACTTATTTCCAAAGTGAGTGTTGTGTTCGCAACTGCGCATTTGTTGAAAAAAAAGCTGTACGCAAGTTTGTGTAAAAAATTTGTTATGCTAGCTTGCTAGTTTACAAAAGTGCAACTCAATTCAAGAACATCGATCTCAACATCTCGGCATTTCACTCAGCTGCGTGATGAGAATTGAAGGCAAACGACTTCGTTACGGCTTCTCAGTTTGGGCCTTACAGAAGCTCCAATCGGACATCGAATTTGGTCGAAAAATCACCTTTTTTGACGAGGCACATTTTTATCTCGGTGGCTATATCTGGTGGCTTGGTTCAGATTTTGGAGTGGGGAGCCATGATTACGGACTTTTTATGGGCTTAAATTGTGTTCCAAAAATAATGAGAATATTTGTTATTTTTCTTACCATAATATTTGTCTTACCATGATATACCAAACGAAATTAAGTTTATTTAATTTTTCTTCTTATTTGGCCAATTTCTCGAGTTATTTAATTAGTTTTTCTTTATTCTAGTAAGACTTAGTTCATTTTATTTAGCTGATTTTATTTAATGCAGTGTATTTTGTTGTGTTGGAATTAGAAAAATAGGTTATGAAAAGGAGGAAAGAGGGACTAATGTTTGTCGAGGTATTGTATGGGCATATATTTGAGGGTATCCCTCAGTTTTGTTATTTCATTCGCCATTCAAATTATGTGGGCCGTTGACTTGAATTTTTTAATTTTTGTTGTTCGGGCGTCTTTTTATATTATCAAATATTTGGAAAACGTAAGAAATCTATTTCCAAAACTTGAAAGATGTTGATATCAGTCTTTTTTTTTATAGATTTTGTATATATAATGAAATTAAATGAATGGTATAAATAGGATTTTAGATCATATAATCATATTCCTTTTTTAATTTGTTTTTATTTTTATTGCAAAGAAACATGAAAGATTTATTAGTAAATTATAGAGAAATTTTTCATTAAATTTTATGAAAGATGTTTCATAACTTATTCATAGTTTCAAAGAAAAATATCATATATTTTTTTTCAAAATAACCTATACCCAAAATTGAAAAGGATACGACACATCGTTTAGTCTAATGGAGTACTACCACACTTTGATAATGAAATTTGGCCATGTCCGAGTGAAATTTCGAGCTATATCATGTTACCAGTGATTTTATAAATCAGCTTCATAATATTTTTGAAGTGTTATACATTCAATATGATGGAATTTTTTGGTTGGGAATTGATTAGGAAAAATTTAAGAGAGTTTTTTAAATTTTTATGTCCAAAAATTTTTTTAACGGAAAATTATCAGACTTTGATAGAAAGAATAAAGGTAAAAGGCCCTCCAGATTTCTATAAAAATTTCTAATTTTATGAAAAATGAAATATTTATTACGTGAGCTTGATTGCAATTTAAATTACTAAAAGTAATTAACACTCATTGTGTGAGCATTTTCCCACTTTCGGAGGACTACCGCTTTGTGAGGACACTGCTTTTAACATGCTCTTTGCTATACATTTTTATCTTTAAATTAAATTGAATTATATTAAGCTCGTGTATTTAAAATATAATTTAAATTCCTTTAGCAAAAAGGTAAGCAAATTAAAATAAATTGTGACAAAGTCCTTTTGTAGTTAATTAATAGCTCACCTCGAGAGAACTATAAACAGGGACACCCTAATTGACACAAAACATCTGTGGCTCAAGAACACTGGGGGTCATTTGTTTTCTTAAATTAACTTATTAAGGAAATTGCGTGAAAATTTTCCCTAGAAGTAGTTTATCGGTTTGAAAAAACAAATAAATTTTTGATATTACATGGGAAAAAATAAATTACTTTTTGTTTTCAAGCCTGAACTAATTTTATGATAACAATTCTTAAAAATTAGAAAGTTGTGACTTAAAAACTTAACTAAATGGGAGTTAATTATGGTGTAATTTTTGTTTAAACTAAACTTAGTTTTATTATATTTTAGAATGTCAATTTCCTAAAACTTATGTTTTTTTAAATTGATAAATTTTCAATTAATAGACTCTAGACTCATTTTTCCTAATATCAAGAATTATTAGGAATGATATGAACTGTTTCCGAGTATATAAACTATTTCGTTTTTACTCAACCATAAGAAAATTTATTCTTTTTAAGAAAAGTTTTCTGAGTTTTAATAAAATTTGACTTTAATTGAGAGAAATTTTTAAACTATTTTAAAGGAAATTTTGGATTAATTTTTAGTTTACGATATGTCTTTTTTTGAGTGTACTAAAGTTTGTTGTCTACTTGCTTCTTGATCATTTGTACAGGAAAAATTAATGGCAACCAACCAAGGCCAAGAAGAAAAGCATATACGAGAAGAGTCAGTGTGGAGTTATTCATTAATCTAACAAGTTTTTTAATAACAGCTACTGCACGCTGTCGTAAGTAATTTTCATACAATATTGATCGCAGCGATACGATGAGGGTATTTCTTTAGCATTGAATTTCTTATACTTTTTATTTGTAAACTTCCTGTATCATTAAATAAATTTCATAGGATTCATTTGAGAATTGCCAATAAATACAAATAAATACAAATAGATGATAGAGGAATATATGAATCTGTGATGCATTTGTTAAATATGAGCTCTACATAGGAAGTTATTTTAGTACATATAGCGAAGAACACCGTATATATCAAGGTCCGGTAATTCCAGAACACATTTCATTTGACTGACACGGTTGCATTACTTTCGTACATCGTACTTTACGTGTCCTTGGTTCTACGAAAACAAAAAAACATTTATTGGGTATCCCAGTTAATAATGCCGATTTTTTGCTTGAAAAATTAATTTATTATAATAACAAAATGAATTGATACATTATTCAAAGTATTGTCTATCGTTAGTCACTTCCTTTGCCCATCTTTCTGATACCCTGTTCTGAAGTGAAGCATATTCCAGTAAGGGCATTCTGCATCGATCGAAACAAATGGTAGTCAGAACAGACAAGGTCTTGGCTATAAGTCGGGTGAGCCAAAACTTCCCATCTACTGTTTTCCAAGTAGTTTTTGACCGGTCTTGCAACATGTGGCCGAGCGTTGTCATGATGGAAGATTATGGCCTCGTGTCTGGTCGAATATTCTGGTCGTTTTTCGTTGATTGCTCTCTTCAAACGAATTGTTTGGTTCAGGTCCCCTGTGTCATAATACAAAACACCCTTCAGATCCCACCAAATACAGAGCATTACCTTGGCGCCATGGATATTCGACTTCGGCGTTTATTTGGCTGGTTGGCCGGGCTTTGCATATGACTTTTGTGCTTGATGTTATCGCAATGTATTCATTTTTCATCACCAGTAACAATGCGATGCTAAAATGACTTCGAAATCGGATTTCAACGTCTCGGCTTCAATTCATATGGGAACCAATTTCATTGCTTTTGAATGAATCCCAATGCTTTTAAGCGTAGGGAAATGGCTTGTTGTGTGACTCCCAATGATAATGCATGTTCTTCTTGCGTTTGACAGCAATATTTGTCGTCTTCAAACTTTGGCGGCTGACCAGGCCTCTACTTGTCTTCTGTGTCTAAATAATCACTTTTGAATCGCGCAAACCATCCTTTTCTAGTTTTTTGAGTTGGTGCATGTTGACCGTAAGCTTGTACCAATGATCGATAACTTTCAGCAGCCGATTTCCTTAAATGAAGGTTTTTAGACTTTACCGCAAAACATCTTTTTTATGCACAAAATTCGACATTATTGTCGTCTATCGAATACTGAATTATAATGACAATGTTTGGTTTTATTGACACAAATCATATGTGATAGTTTATATTTGTCACTGATATCAAATCATTCTCCAATCGTAATTTAAAATATTTTAATTTCTGAAATTTCAAAAAATACCCTATTCAAATCATTCTTGGGAGTTTTTCATTACCATTGAAATTGAAATTAATTGACACCAATGCAAATGAAAAAAATTGCATGGTAATGAAATTTTTTGCATTAAAAATTTCATTACTAATGGTAATGAAATAGCACAAATGCATAAAAAAACTAATTATAATTGGTTGAAAAACCATTTGTTTACAGAAAATAATAAAACAAAAATATCAAATGTACCCGCATAAATAAATATTAACACATAATATGACGGTTAAATAATGGTAATGTTTTCTTTGAATTTCTTCATTAGTAATGCTAATGAAATTCAAAAACATTGTCATTGATCAATGAAATCAGATCCTTAAATCAATACCGTTAATTCAAACAATGGTAATGAAATTTATTTCATTACCATTGCTACCAATGTAATGGTAATGAAATCATCAATTAATTAGTCGAATCAATGCATTAGTGCCACGTATGATTCAAATTACTATAAATGCCCGTAATTTCACGCAATATATAACTATTGGTGTAACTACCTTTCTAGGCGGTAAAATCACTTTGGTAATCTCAACGTTTATTTTACCTACGTGTTTCTACCAATTATATTAAATAAAAATATGGCAGCATTTATGTTTTTAAAGAAATAAAATAATTATATTTTAAATATTTCAGGTAATAAGTATTCAAGCTTAATAAGCTTGAATACTTATTAAGTATTCAAGCTTATTAAGCTTGAATACTTATTACCTGAAATTTGTATTAAAAAGGTCAAAGAAATTAAACTGAATAATTTATATTTTAAATATTAAAAATAATAAAGTTTTGTTTAGGAAAACATCTTTAGAATATAGTTTGTTTCCAGGAAAATATCCTCAAAACCAAAAGTTTTAGAAAAAAATTTAATTGATATTTTCTGCCTTATAAACCAAATATTTTTTTCTATGAAAAGTCTTAAGAACTTATTTTTTAAAAGAGAACTTCTCAGAATATTTTAGCTTTTGACTGCAACAAATTTTTTAGAACCTAAGAGTTTTAATGGAAAATAGTGTACATAATTTAAACTTTTTGTCCGGAAACAGATCTTTAGAAGAACTTTTTCTAGAAAAATGTTATCTGAATCAAATATTTTTATATAACAAAGTATTTACAATAAGAAAAAATTCGTTTGAATCTTGTGAAAAGGCTTTGGAATCTGACATTCTTTCTTTAGTAGTCCTTGGAATCAAAAAGGATTTTTACGTAATAGAAACAGCTCTTGAAATTTTAAGGAATGTTTTCCAGAAAAGCAGGAACAAATTTAAGCGATTTTTTTCTTATTCTAAATATTTTTTGTAAAGAAAAAAAACACACTCATATAATTTTTTCCAGAAAAAGATCTTGGATCCGAAAGAGCTTTTCAGAGACAAAGAAAAATATTGAATTCTAAGTACTTTTCTCTAGATTATTAGAAAATTATGGTAGAGAAAAATTCTCAGACTCTGAGAAGTTTTTTTTTAGAGAAAATCGAAGGATATAAAGACATTTTCTTGAATATAAAATTTTTTATATTTTCAGATTTTGAGTTTGTTAAAGAAACATATTTTATTACGAAAGCTTCTTTTTAGGGAAAAAACTTTGGAATATAGAAGATAAACTACAAAAAAATTTTAGATATTGTGAACTATTTCCTAAAAAACTGTCACAGTTAGTGAGAATTTTTTTCTAGAAAAAAAAGTTTTTTCTAGAAACAAATGTCAAATTCTTAGAAATTTTCTGTAGAAGAATTCTCTATAGAATAGGTCTCAACAATTTTTTTATACGTAAGCCTATAAATGTACTATTCCGAAATATTTTAAAAAGCTTAATAATTTTATTATTTATAAATAAGGATATTAAATTTACAATGAACAAATGTAATTTATTTTTTTTTTTTTTTTTTTTTTTTTTTCTCAATTCTTTTATTTACAATCTATCCATTTAAGGATAATAAGTAAATTTTATAACAATAAAAACAAATAACATTATTGCTGAACTCCATTGAGAACAACAATGTGCATAAAATCATAAGGATAGTACAAAATTAAAAAATATTAACAAATTTGTACGTAAATACAAGATAATAAGGAACTAACTTCGAAACGGCAAATCTAGGATATGAAATCTTTTAAGCCTTCTAACTTCTTCTGTGTCATCAAGTAGGGCTATAGCTAACGGGTTGATATGGTTACTTAATCTCCCCAAATAGTTATCACTGAATCTTCTGATTTCATCTATAATCTTTGGAATAAAGAGATCGTCATGAATCGATTTATTTGATACAAACCAGGGAGCGTTTACAATTGACCTTAGAGTTTTTGACTGATACCTTTGTAAGATTTCGATGTTGGAATTGCTCGTAGTTCCCCATAGCTGTATTCCATATGTCCAGACAGGTTTTAAAATGGTTTTATAAATCAAAACTTTATTTTCCATGCTTAACTGAGATTTTGGGCCCAATAGCCAGAAGAGTCGCTTTGTTTTGATATTTAGTTGCTGCTTTTTTACTTTGATATGTGTTTTCCATGTTAATCTTCTGTCAATATGCATCCCTAAATACTTTATGCAATCACTTTGAGGAATTAATCTATTATTCATATATACATTGCTACAATTGCCGCGTCGTAGTGAGAAGGTTATATGTAGGGATTTGTCAGTATTGACTTTAATATTCCATTTGTCTAACCAAGTTTCAATTGCATTAAGCTCTCTTTGCACAATATTTGATGCATTGTTTGGACATATATCAGAAGCTAGTACTGCAGTGTCGTCTGCATATGTTGCAACAAGTACGTTTTCAGCTATTGGCATATCTGATGTAAATATAGTATAGAGAATTGGTCCTAAAACGCTACCCTGTGGTACGCCTGCTTTGATTTCATAAATTTTGGAGAATTCATCATTAACTTTAACGTAAAAATATCTGTCTGTTAAATAAGATTTTAGCAGTAGATAAAAAGGTGTTGGAAGTAGTTTTTTCAATTTGTAGTATAACCCAGTGTGCCAAACTTTATCGAATGCTTGTTGTACATCCAAAAATATTCCTGAACAATATTTTTTAGTTTCCAGTGTATCTCTTATAAAGGCAACGATACGATGGCATTGCTCTGGAGTACCATGTTTGTGCCTAAAACCAAATTGATATTCAGGTAAGATGTTAAATTTTTCTAAGACTGGTAACAATCTTTTCAACAATATTCTTTCAAATATTTTGGAGAATACTACCAGTAAACTAATTGGTCTATAGGATGTTACAATATTCTCTGGTTTGTTTGGTTTATATATCATTACAATCTCTGCGCATTTCCATTGCGAGGGAAAGTGATTTAGTCGCAATATAGAGTTGTACAACAATGTGAGAAATAGTATACCCCCCTTAGGAAGGGCTTTGACTACTTGTCCATCTATACTGTCGTAACCAGGAGATTTTTTACAGTTAAGTTTCTTTATCTCTTCTTTAACTTCACGAGGTCGAATGTGTTTAACGGGCCAATCCATTGGACAAGGACTATCCAAAAATTCTTGTATTTCAACATCACAAAAGTTGTGTGTATTAGGCTGGAAAGTAACTTGAAGATGAGAAGCAAAAGCTTCAGCCTTAGATTTATTTGTTCTACACCATACATCGTTAATATCTTTTATTGGTGTATTTCTTTTAGCAGGTCTCTTTATATATCTTGTTGCCTTCCACAAGCTATACTCATCGTTCCCGTTCTTTACCGGCTTAAGATTTCTAAGAAGGTTTCCAAGCTGTTCATTTTTCATTTCAAAGAGAGCAATTTTAAGATCTTTAGCCGCTTTATTAAAGATTTGCTTATCATTCGGATTCCTACTATTATGCCATATTTTTCTAAGTCTTCTTTTGTTTCTTATCATGCCTCTAATTTCTGATGTGATAAAAGTTTGATTATGGTTTCGTTGGATTGGTTTTGGAGTTGAAAGAAACCCGGCTTCATGAATTACATGATTAAATGTTTCAACTGCATCATCTAACTCTTTTGGAGATGAAATAGATATGTTAAGATTTACACTTCTTTCTATCCAAGTTTCAAATGATTTAATATTAGTTCTGGCAGTAAGAATTTTTTGTTTATAAATCTCTGATTGCAAGAAAGTGTTAAAACAAACTATAAGAGGAGTGTGGTCAGAACTAAGATCGTTAACATCAGTTATATATAGCAATTGACTAGAAATTCCAGAATAAACGGCAAAATCTAGGAGATCGGGTATCTTTCTTGGATCCGTTGGCCAGTACGTTGGGTTGCCTGTCGATAAAACTGAGTAGTTATTGTTAACTATGCACTTATACAGCTCACTTCCCTTAGGATTAACTAGTCTAGATCCCCACCATGGATGCTTAGCATTAAAGTCTCCTGCAGCGAAGAATCTTGGCCCCAAGCTATTGAAAAAATTATGAAAATCTTGGCATTTGACTGAAAATCTGGGAGGAAAATATATGGCTGAGAAAATTATGCTATGTGAATCGCATTTAACTTTAATGCAAGCAGCTTGAAGATATGATTCTCTTATTTCATCTTGAGTTTCAAATTTAATTGTTGATTTAATGAGTATTGCAGCCCCAGCATGTGCTCTATCATCAGGATGGTTGGCTGTTATTAGTTCATAACCATAGATTTTAAAAAAAGTTCTGCTGGTAAAATGTGTCTCTGACACTAAAAGAATATCTATATAATTAAGTTTAAGAAAGAGCTCGAGTTCTTGTTTATGGTTGGAAAGCCCATTAGCATTCCATATTGCAATATTCAAGTTCAGTTGCATAATTTTGCTACTAATATTGTCATCATGCTTAAAAGCTTGTTTGTTAATTCAATTTGATTTTGTATTAAGTTTTCGAGCTTTTCAAACGAAGTTTTTTGATTATTTTTCAAAACATCAGAATAAGAAATGTTATTATTTTCACTAGTGTTTTCATAAGCTGTATTATTATTTAGATATGGATAATCTTCCTTATTATAATCAAAGTTAACATAATTACGTCTATTAACGATATTGGTTTTTAACTTTCTTTTTAATACCTGCTTATAGAATTCACAGCCTTTATAGCTAGCTGGGTGACTTTTTAAACAATTAACACATCTAGGAGGTGCATCATTGTCTTTAGTGCAATCAGCCGTTAGATGACCTAATCCGCATTTGACGCAGTTAACTGGTTTCCTACAGTAGGTTTTTGTATGTCCGTATTCTTGGCATCGGTGGCATTGTACAATATCATTAGTTTTCTTTGGTGGGACAATGTTGACAACTGCATTATTAAGAATTTTGATGTCATATATATTTTTGTTATTTGGGCTTGGTTCTAAATCAATATAGAACATTGGAAGAGGTTCTTTTGAAATTCTACTATGTATATTTGAAACATTTCGAACTTTGTGGCCTAGTGATTCTATGGCATCTTTTATTTCATATTCTCGTGTTGAAGGGTGTAGATTTTTGATTACAGCTCTATAGGCTCTTTCTTGTTTTAGCTGATATGTATGAAATATAATTTTTTTATCGTTTAAGAAAGAAACGAGCATTCGATATGATTGAACATCTTTAACCATTATCCTTATTTGTCCATCTCTTAGAGATTTGTAATTAAATGATGAGGAGGAAATTATTTTTGAGAAACTTTTTATCATTGCTGATATATCAGCAACATTCGGAATAATTATTGGTGGGGGCTTTGGTAAATTAATTTTCGAAGTTTGTTCATCATCTGATTCGATTTCTTCATTTTCTTCTTCATTATTAACTAAAGCAGAAAATCTATTATAATTTTCATTATTGCCTGTAAAAGCTGTATGATGGGAAGTGCTATCATTGTTGTTAATATTATTTGAGCTTCTACTGTTGACATTTTTTTGCGTGTGCTTATAATTAATATTGTTTGTGTTTTTTAAATCTAATGCAGGTGCATTATTTTTACTAACTGTTAACAAGCTATTATTGTTTTGATTATTGTTTATATTTCTTCTTTTATTCAAAATTGTTTTTGGGGATTCACTTAAATGACGTTTTTGTGCTTTGGTTGTTGTTACAACCTGCCAGCTTGTATCATCATCTTCACTACTATCATTGCTATCATCCATGATGATAGCAATTTAAATTGTTATTGTTTAAAAGAATTTTATGTATTTATTTTTTTTTTATTGTTTTTTTTTACTTTTAATATATTTTTGTGTGATCTTGTAACAAGACAGTTATTTTTGTTTTTATTACACTTTACACTTTAGGGAGAGAAGAATTTTGTACGTTTGTACGCAATCGCAGTCAAATGCAGGAATGTAATTTATAAACGTATTTCTTGTTTGTGTGGTTTTGGTTTAAATCGTAATTTCGTGACATTCTGCTCATACTTATTTCATACGAATTTTGTTGTTGAATATTTTAAAAGGCTGGTATTTTGCCATATTTTTTTTTGGCATATATTATGTAAGATTGATGAAGTAATAATAATCACCCTTATTCTAGTTGTCGTTATCAATGTCGTCGTCGTTTTTGAGTCAACATCACTTTGCTTCGACGTCGACATCACTTCGACACCAAATTGGTATTCTATAACAGTGTTGTAACGATGTTGACAGTTTATCGATTTAAACAAAAACACATCTCTAAAAATTGAGTCGGCAGATTTATTTTGTTTATTATTTTTGCGAAAAAATGTTTTTAATTGGAAAGAAGACTACTCAGACAGAAATCCAATATCTTTAACCTGCCGGATAACAAGTGAGTAGCAAAATCAAAGTCTGTTACTTTAAAGAATATTAAGTTTGAAAGTTACTTTCGGCTGAATAAAACAGCCTTCAAAGATGTGCTGGAAACAATAGCACCTAATTTGAAAACCGGAATCAAGTCCAAATTTATTTCCAAAACAATAAATTTGGCAGCTACATTAAGATTGTTAGCCCAGGGGCACTCAGCTGTTTCTGAAACTGTAGGAGATTAACCACAGCTTTCTCCAGCGGGTTCAATATAAATTGTTTGAATCTTCCGCCACCTGTAGCATTACACTCGGCTTTGTTGGCTACCATTTTTTTTTAACTTTAAATTTTAAACCTCGCCAAACAAATAATTTTTTTTATATTTTTCTAATTCACTTTATATGATCATGCTTTCTTTACCTTCTGCAATCCATCTCCAATTTTTTTCGGTGGGCCAAGTGCATTTAATATATAATATAATATATTTCTTCCCATTGCTCTTTAAAATTACTTGGAACAGTGCCTCTGCAAAATCCTATTGCAAGCGACGGATTTTCATCCAACTCTTTTATGAATTTTTGAAACTGGTTTGCGTTCGTTACCTTCATTTTTTAATTTTTTTCCGTTTTTTTTTTAGTCATTACTTTTCCTCAAGTCGTCACAAAAAATTGTGTCGACAAAATCAGAGTCGTTTCAATACAATATCGGCGTCACATTTTCTTACAGAATATCAAATACTTGTCGACAGTTATCGATTATTTTCGATAACGACAACGGGAATACAAATTTCAAAAAAACCCCAAGACAACATTGTCTTGTGTCGATGACGACAACTAGAATAAGGGTGAATATCTTGAGCAGTTGATAAATTTACTCTCATTCCCCTTGAAAGTGTAGGAAAACGGCGTTTCCAAACACCAAAACATCTTTCAATAAAATTTCTTGTTCGAATCTGGGACTCTTTGTATAGTTTTTCGGCCATAGTTTCAGGATTATCTAAAGGTATCATTAAATGCTTTGAAGAACTGTAGCCTGCGTAACCTCCATTTCCAAGAATCAGTTGATCACCACTTGACCCAGATTTAAACATAAACTTTAATCTACCGTTATTAAATATTCTACAATCATGAGTAGACCCTGACTAGCGGCTAACTACATCCGTAAAACATAAATCAGCATCACAAACACCTTGAACATTGATAGAAAAGTATCGTTTTCGATTGATAAAAAGTTCTGCATATTCACCACCTGTATAATTAAAAACTATTAAAGAAATATTTTTTAATTTCGGATACGTGAGTGCAATCTAAGTCTCCGACACAGCTGAGACATTTCGCGATTTTATAGAGCTTGCTTTGTGAGTTCATAATTTCTTCGACGGTAAATGGATGTTTCACATATAAATCGTACAATGTCTTTATTGCTGCAGAAACTTTTCGAATAATTCTGCTAGCTGTGGATTGATGGATTCCTCCAAAATCTGCTATAGCTATTTGGAAGCTTCCTAATGCGTAAAATCGCAGAATAAGCAACAATTGGAGGCTAGGTGAAATGTTTGTGTTTTTGAAATGCAAATATTTCTACCTTATTTTTGCTCCTCTATAACATACCGCAGTTTCAATACGATCCCTCAATTGTAAGATAAAAAAATATTTGAGAAACCTCTCCACTCTATGTGTGAGTTTTGATTAAATTTTTTTTAGCACCGTTTTCGCACTTTTCTTGGAAAGCCTTAATCTTTTAAGGAATTCCAAATCATTTCACATTTCAGAATATCCGCTCTTACACTAAAAGTATGCGATACTATTCGGGAGTTACTTTTTATGAAATACCGCAAATATATTAGCTCCTGCTGTTCTATATCCATTTTAGCATCTTTATTTATTAACTTAATTTTTTTTTTAATTTTTTGATAATGAATTTGAGAGTTTTCATAATTTATTTTAATTATTTATTAACATAACATATAAACCAACCAAAATCGATAGTGTAAAATACACTACCATTTATCTGGTCGGTAAGGCTTACCAACGAGTTTAAATTACCAAATTTGATTTACACCATAGATATCTAAGCACTGGTGGATATCTAGTGCTTGAAATTACGGGCATAAATCGTTTTCCAACTGCAAATATGTTTGATAATAACCCTGGAAAATGATTTTAGAAACAAAAAATAAACAAGTGTTTTTTTTTTAATAACAATAAACAAATGAAATATAAAAAAAGCCTTTCAAAATAAATAAAAGCGTTAAAAATAAAAAATTAATACAACTAAAAGATACAATTTTATGTACAATAGAATCCGTGAAAATAAAGATTGGTGTAGCCATTCATACACAGAATAAAATTTCAAAATTTTGTTTGTTATATTAAACAACTTTCATGGAATACTTTTGTAAATACACATATTTTTTTTTTTTAAAAAAGGCACCAACAATGGAATTTGTAAATTTAAAAAACTTTTTGATATTTTTTTTGTAACTTAAATTTTTATTTTCAAGGGATTTTTATGTGAAAAATTACAATTTGCAAACATTTTAAACGAAAAATTGTTAGAAACCGAATTTTGACAAATATTTTTAATTTCTCAAAATTTTGTGATAGTTTTTTCTGTGTATATTGATATATAGGCCTTAAAGTTAACAAGTGTGAGTATTAAATTTTTGCGTCAATCAATAGGCTGTTAAAATTAAAATATTTATGTTCGCAGGAAAATATAAGCATAAATATTTATTATTCCTGGTCGTTCAAAACCGGCGTAAATGGTGCTGGTTATGGGATAATATCAAACCATTAAAAACCAGATTCATTCTTATTGAATTCCTATCGCAGTTTAGTAAGATATTTTGAATTAAGTGATTGAATCTTAGCAATCATTCGCGGCGTTAGATATTTTATGAACTTTTTCTTCTTCAAATACAAATCACAAATTTTGGCTTGTTTTTTATAGAAAAATATTGTATTGATCTTATGTGTACACATAAGATTTAACCAAAATGTATTAATTTTGATTCTTAAAAATAATGGAAAAACTGTGTATGTGGTCCATCTTAAATCCTCAATTTATGATTGTGCAGTAAATAATTAGCAGTATCATTAAAGAGATTTAATAAGATCACGATATATTTTCAACAAATATTGAGTTTTTTCTCATGAACATATGCTAAAATTTTTCTGAAATTGTGAAGGTGAAAATACCTGATACTGCGAGGGCGGATCAATAAGTCCGTGACTTTTCGAACTTCCCTCGTAGTTATATGAAATGCAATACTGCTCCCATCAAGTACCACCTTTTAAAAGACTACTGTCAAATTTTGAGCAAGTTCCGTCGTTTACTTTGCGTTTAACAGCAAGACTTTTCGAGGTCTATAAAATATAATTTCATCGTTGGGGCTAAATCTATTTCTAAATCTAAAGGCGGCAGCCATCTTTCTCATACCCAAGTGATCATTCAAAATTGAAACCTCTGAGCCATGTGAGATGCCTATGTCTTCCACAATCTATCGCATGAAGTCTTGGTAAAAATCGATTTTAGGAACTTTTTGTGTGAATAAATCACATAAGATTCTGTTAAATTGTTTACGAAAAAACTAATAGAAATTTGGAATTAGTTTCTAAAGATTTTTAAAACAATTTCTAAAGAAACATTTAAGATTTTCAGTATTAGTTAGTTATAAAAAACCCAGGGATTCTTAAGTTACTGAAAAATAATATTTTATCGGAGTTTTTAAAACAAATATTTATATATCGATATCTAACAGTCGTTTTTATGGTAAACGACATGATTTTGAGGTTAAAAACAAAAATTCTCAAACCTATTCTCAAAGGTACTGTTTGAAAATAAAGCTTGTTATCAAATCTATATTTACTCAATTTCAATAGTAACCAAAAAAGAGAAAAAATTTTAAATAAATTACGGAATTGGTAGAAAAGATTTGACATGTATTTTACTGATGCATCAGTTCTTAAAACAACGCTTGAAAATAAATAACGAAAACCATTTGGTTTAAATTAAAAGTAAGTATGCCGGTTTTTAAATGAAATATCATTACTTTTAAATGGTATTTTTTGTTATTTTAAATTACAAAGAAAGTGTAGTTATCATAAACGTAATTTATGCTGGAAAGTTTCAATGCAACAAGTAAAAAACCAATTGTGGTAAAAATTATAAGAATTTCGAATAAAATAATTTAATAAATAAGGCCCTATTACTGAGTGTGCCGTTTTAATTTCACAGTTTTACGAAAACAAATTGTGGAAAAACCTAAAGAAAAGACGAATTTCAAATTTCTAAATTGACCGCACTTGCCTTGCCCACCGTTGCTATATATAATACATATTTAAACTACCATACTTTCTACAGTCGAACTGCTATTTGAGCCCTCCGGTTTATTTAATAAAGGTTTTTTAATCAAAGAAAAAAAATAACATAAAACTAATCTCTTAATCCATTTCGAATTTCCGAATTATGTCTTTTTTCAGGCAGTGTTTTAGGTTGTTAAGGGTTGTGCTGTCAAAAAAATTACCGCAATTCAGGGTCAATTATAATTACATTTTAATAATATTTTTTCAGATAAAAATTCATACTTACTTTTACAATGGCCACGATATGCTATTTTCAAATTTGAATTGTCCGTCCGACATGCTCGTTTCCTAATTTGACACTCTGTTTTGTAAGTGCGTCCATCAGTACCACATACTGGATTTGTAGATCTTATATTATCAGCATTCTTGTTTTAAATTGAAAAATAAAACAATATTTGAATAAAATTGGATTACTAAAATATAAAGCTCTGATCTAAAAAATAGCGCACATTGTATTACATTTTTTAATTACTTTGTAAAACAGTTCTAAGAAAACAGTTTTTGGGATTTATGAAGACAGATTTATTGGTAATTTAAAAATGGAGATAACTTTTTCATAACTTTGTAGAGAAATTGAAAATAGGTTGCATTAGTTGTTTTTAATTACTTCAACAGGAACTTAAAACTAAAATCTAAAAATCGTAAAATATTTTAAAATACACAGAAAAAAAATCACAACTTTGAAGTTGTTTAAAATATTTGTTAAAATTTACATTCGATTTCTAACAATTTTTTGTTTGAAATGTTTGTAAATTGTTAGTTTTCATGTAGAAATTCTTTGAAAATAATGATTGAAGTTACAAAAAAATAATAACAAAAACCTTTTTTTTTATATACAAATTCCTTTGTTGGAGCCTTTTTAAAAATTATTTTATTTGTATTTAATTTTTTTTATGTCTATTGATTTTAATTTATATTTTAGCCTGTTATTAATATCTTATCTACGCAAAAAAATAAACAATTTAATTATTTGGTCTTGCTAGTTTTTACCAGTCGAACATGTACTATAAACAAACAAGTGAACACTTGTTTAGTATGAAAACTTGGAGGGAGGCATGAATCTGAATTGGCGCTGGAACGAATTGGCTGCGAGGGGGCACTGATCGACACATTCTATTGATACATCTTGAAGAATACCGTGGGTTTATATGGGTCATGTGACAGCTCTCTTAACATCATGAAGTATAGAAGCCCAGCAAAAACATGGCATCAAATATTTACCAGGCTATTTATTCGCTTAATTACTTTTGTTCGCGATATCCCAAAAGTAATGAGTGGTCATTATTTTTTCTATTGAATCTACGAATTATCGAATTAAAGAACCTTTGTCACAAAAATTTGCCCTTGTCACAAAAATTTTTATTTTTATAAAATTTTGTTTAGAAAATACAAATAAATTTATTTTGTTGTAAATAAGTAAGTGAATGTTATTAGGTGGATTATCGACAGTATCTGGGTACGCTACAGGTGGAAAATTTCAAAATGAAAACAATATTGTATTCAAGTGTAAAAAGATGTCTTAAAAATTTTTTTTTGTGCAGTTACTTCAATCGCGATTTTAACTAAATTGGATGTGATAGAAAAGATTTACAACGAAATTAAAAATATATCTCTAAAAAGCTAAACTGTTTTCCTGTATTTTAGAAATGAAATTTAAGTAGATACCCCATATTACATTTTTAAAAAAATATGTGGTAGATTGTAAAAAATCTACAATAAAATAAAAAAAAAATTATTCTAAAATTATTTTTTCAGTGATTACGGTATAATTGCAAAATTATTTATATATATATATCCCCTCGATCCTATAAGGAGCATAGGGCCTCAACAAACTTCTTTCATTCAGTTCTGTTCATCGCAATAGTTTTTGCATCACTCCAGCTTTTATGCATTTTTATAGCCTCGCTATCAATTCGCCTTCGCCATGTATGTGTATGTCGGCCTCCTCTGCCACTCCCCTGAAGGTTCGGACAGTGGCTTACGGCGTGTGTGTCCAATCCAGTTTCATTTTCTTCTCTGTATTTCTACACACAACGGTATTTGACGTGTTTCAGCCCACTGATTGTTGTTTGAGATATTTCGTGGCCACAAGATTCATATAACTCTTCGGAGACATTTTTTACGAACACTTGCAAAGTGTTAATGTCTCCGGAGGCCGCGTTCTAGGTTTCACAGCCAAATAAAAGAGTTGATTTTACATTGGTGTTGAAAATGTTGATTTTAACACGGCGTTACATTGAAGACGATTTCCATACTTTACTGAACTGGCCACAAGTTTGTGTGGCGTTTTTATTTGGCTTACAATGTTTTCACTAGACCCACCTATTCAGTTTATAAATGCTCCGAGGTAAAAGAATGTTTCAACTTCTTATTATTTTTTATTTTTTATTAGAAAGAGATTTAAGTTTCCAGAATTTATTCGCAAAACTTTGGTCTTTTTTATATTAATTTTGAACTATTTCTCTGATTTTCTCTGATATGTAGGTGAGACGGCTAAGTTTAGCGGCCATATTGTATTTGTATTTATTAAATTGGTTTTTCTAGTAAAACAAGAGACGATATTTTATAAATTACAGTACTAGAATCAGACAAGTTATACAACAGTAATAGGCTTAATAGTAAAAAAAATAATAAAAATATATGTATGTATGTATATAAAAAAGAATAACATGTATGTTTATAAAAAACGCTTATGAAAAAAATTATATAAGTAATTTTCTAAACTTTATTGCGTTGATAGTGGTGTGCAAATTATTTAGTAGTTGGTTCCAGAAGCGTATAGTGAATATAAAAAATTTACATTCGGAAGCATGATCACGATAACGAAATAAAGTTATCGGTTTGCCTCTTTGGCATTTGTAAAATTGTTAACGATCATAATGATATGTTTGTTGCTTTGTTATAATAACCTTATGAATAAAAATACAGTTTTTAAATTTAAGGTAGTTGAAAAAAAAGATGTTAAAAATATCAGTATGTATAGGTATTAGAGAGAAGGCATATATCGTCTGCATATTCGAGGTCCTTCAAACTTTTTGTTCAGCCCCCATACGGTCCCACGGTTCCCCAACATTGCCTGGTGCATCACACTATCCAGCGCTATATTGAACAACAGTGGATACATCACACGCCAGTGCTAACCTCAATCTTACGACTAAGGATACCATCATGTAGAATTAGGCAGCTTGCCCCAGTGTACATATTTATTAATTGGATGACTTTGGGTGGTACCTATTTACATTTAAGAGCATTCCAGGTAACATTATGGGCCAGGGTGCGAATAGCCTTTTCGAAATCAATTGGGATACAAAGGTACAAAGGAGACCTCCATTCAACTGACTGCTCAACAAATACTCTCAATGAGTTTATATGGTCCACGCACGACTTATTAGAGCAAAATCCAGCCTGTTGTTTTCTAAAACTTGACATTAATTCGTCAGATAACCTGTGGTCGAAAATAGTAGATGAAACATATGGAATATAATCCTCGATGCATTTAATTCTTCCCCGTCAAAATTGGCGACAAAAAAATTCATATCCAAAATCGCGGAGAAAAAAGTTTTTATAATTTGCTTAATATACTAATACTTAGCAAAGTTTGTTGCTTCATTTGGTTTGACACGTTTTGTTTTGTTTTTTATACCCTCCACCATATATGGTGAGGATGTATATCAGTTTGTCATTCTATAACCCAATTAAGTATATATACTTGTGCTCCTTAAATTCTTATTATTGTGTTTATAAGATCTTTATCTAGGGTTTAGTAAGGCAGCCACGTATCTCAAAGACTACTTTTTTTGGAGGCGAAGAAATGTTTTATAATAAACTTGTGACATTTTTGAGTTACAATCTGCTAAGGTCAGACAAATTAAAAAATTTGTATTGAAAAAAAATTTACATTTTCTTAAAAAAAAAATTATGCAAAATTGCATTTTCTAGCAAAAATGAGAATTTTAATTTGAAATTTATAAATTCAAATTAATATATGATCGATCCACTGTGCTTCCATTTGATACGCATATACATCAGAGAACTGCAAATGCTGATTGCAAAACGTTCATACGCAATCAACACAAGAATAAATATGTGTTTGCGTTCAAACGTTGAATATACTCCAACACACATATTTGTTAATGATTTTAAATCGATCAAACGACGTGCAAATTGTTGTCACTGATTTATAAAATCTGTCGTTTTTATACCATTGATTTTATTCTGTTCGTTTGAGTCAACAATAATTATTTTAATGTAGAATAAATCAGAAAAAGCATTAAATAACGCGTATGTGTGTATTCATAATTAAAACAAAATAGTTTTTTATCTATAAAAAGGGGGTGGTTTTGCAAAAACACATTTCATAAATTAGGGTGGGTCTAAAATCCGTTTTTTTAGAATTTTTATTTGTTCTTTGTGAAATTTTTATTTTTTAAATTTAGGTCGATATCTCAGGCTCTCCCAATCCGGTTAAAGTTAAATATTGCCTTATTTTCCAATCAAAATAAATGAAAAAAAAAATTTAGACAATATATAAATTTTTCCGAATTAGGCAGGCCTGAGATATCGACCTAAATTTTTTTACTAAAAAAATATTTTTATTTCACAAAGAAAAATATTTTTAGTATTGTATTACTAATAAAAATTCTAAAAAGCGGTTTTAAGTCCCACCCTAATGTAACTTTATAAAATGTGTTTATATTTTCTTTTGATTATGAATACACTCATACGCGTTGTTTGTTGTTTTTTCTGATTTATTCAACGCTGACTTTTTGTTGAGTGATTACATTTGCATAAAACATAATCGATAGATGATTCACACTGATCCCAATTACGCGTTCAGTAACATAATGCTGATTTTATTCTACAGTGAATTTTGTTGAATTATTAAATGTGAACAAGAATTTTTGTGTATGATTAAATCAAGAAAAAAGTTGATTTTGCAGTTCTCTGATATACATGCAAAATAATGGTACACTGGTAGTTTATTTACTATTGTATTTATCATAATATAAAATGATGTCCTGCAAAAAGTAATTTTGCAAAAATTTTAATATTCTAAAGCAGGGGTGCCCAAAAGCTCCTTATGGAAGAGTAAACACCAATACATTTAAAGAATAACTAATTTTTATTCAATATTTTTTATTGTAAAAACCAATACATATAAAGAAAAAAGAAAAAAAAATATTTCATATCATACGTTAAAAAAAACCAAAATCTACATTGATGATCGCTGTCGTCAATGTTTACCAACAAAGCATACAAAAGTGTTGTTGCTTTGCAATTGCGTGTATATAGTGAAGAACGACAAAAAAACTAATAAGGCAAAGTTGTTTGTGTTTTTCGTATTGCTATTGCTGAGCGCTCTATGTGTATTAAAACACACAGCCTATAGCTAAGAGCATTTACAAAAACAAATGAGCATCAAGAGCATAGGGCTTGGACACCCTTGTTCTAAAGGGTTTCTAATGTAAAATAAGATTGACTTATGAAATTAAGTTTTTGTATGCCAAAAGGAAGTATTTAAAAGATTTTTTTTATAAATTTTAATACAAATTATTCTTATCGATTCCTTTAAGTACGAAAAATTTTCTTGAGTAAGGTCCACTATTATTTTATTAAGAGTAACTACTTACTCTTAAATGCTGTTAAGTCAATATTTTCACTTTTTTTGTAAAGAGAAGGTAATGACCACTCATACATTTTGCAACATCGCGAACAAAAGTAACTAAGCCAGTAAATAGCATGGCATAGTGAAACCCATTGTCTGTTACATACTCCCTTAATTACTTGGTAATGTCTGTTTTTTCTGGGTATTAGCGTCCCTGCGGGAAAAACGGGATCAGTTGGGAATTGAGACCTGTCCCGGGATAGGTGAAAACTGAACCGGTTCCGAAAAAACATGTCACGAGATACGTGAAAAGAGCACCTGTTCCTAAAGTACCTATCACGTGACTGGTTTAAAAGTCACGACTTGTCCTTTTAGACCAGTCCTGTGACATGTCACAGAAGGCAATTGACCCCCTCCTAGGACAAGCCCATGTTAAAGTGATCGGTCCCGTGACCGGTCCCTATCACAATGAACCGGTCATGTGACGTGTCCTGGGATAGGTCCTTTTCCCGCAGGGGTGGTAAACATTTTACAAAAATTATTATGATTTAAAGATTTTTTCTTTAATTCTCCTAATTTTAGTTTGTCATATACTAAAACAATTATTTCATTCAATTACTTTTTTATAATCTTAAACTCTTGTAAGTCAATTTTTAAGAAAAAAGCTATTTCTTGTGAAATGAGCGTATTTATCAGGGGTGGACACTTATTTAACGCCAATGGCCATATTAAGGTTTTCAATAAATCATAAAGGGCCGCATCATAATTAGGAAAGTCAAAATATATTTCGTCATCAAAATTTTAATGACAGCTGACCTACCTTTTTTAATTTGAATATATACTTAGTGAATTTTTTTTCAATTAATTACTGCAACTGAATATTAATTTTCACAAAAAATTCGGTAATTACAACTGATTTTTAGTTGTAATTTAAAAATTTTAAGGAGTCACATTTGAATATGCTTGTACTAACAGAATTTATTTGTTACAGTATCTAGATTCTAGAATATGCTTCACAATTCGATTGGCACTAACAGCGGTATTCATAAAAATTTTAAACAGCATTTCAAATCAATTTTAAGCAAAATTTGCTAAAATTTTATTCATAAACGAATTTTAGCTTAAAATACCTTTTTTAAACCTTGTGTAAATAAACGAATTTTAAAATTAGTTCGACCCTATTTTAAACCTATTTTCAAATGACATTTTTGATTTGTGTTTATTATCATTTTTAACATTTTTGCAAAAAATTGTCATTTAATCAAATGAATTTATTTGTTTTTGTTTAATACGTAATGGACATTCTATATTTGATCAAATGAATTGGTAAGAACCATTTTGATTTGAAAAATGTGATATTTTTAATTGTATTTTGTTCATAATAGAAAGTATGGCCAAAATTTAAAAAAATCGTCAACGAAAATTTACAAAAAGAGGATCGACCCGTTTTCAATTCTGGATAAAGAATTTGAGCAGAAATAATATTTTTTAATATTATTTATTAAAATTAAACTAGTGATGTGTTGTTTAAACAAAACAAAGAAAATAAAACCGGTTATTTGAATACTTTTTTTATTTACAAAAAAATCATTATCTATGTAACACTTTTACTGGGCATTTTGTTATGACTGTTTTTCTCTTTTAATTTAATAAACAAGTTTTCATAAATTTTTTATTTTTTAAAATTTTTTATGAAAAATGACAAAAAAAATACATAGAAACGAGTACCGTATGGTTTAGTAATCATTGATTTGCATCATTACGATTAGTGTGACAAATAAAAAAATACAGTGTTGCCATCCTCAAGTTAAAAATCATTTAATCGTTTTTTAGTTAAAATACTGATTATGAATACGAAATTTTAATAAACCTTTTTTAGGCTTAAAATGTTTTTAAACTAAAATGTATTTGAAACTTGAATTAAGATTTCTTTATGAATACCGCTGTAAAATATTTATGTGTAAAAACAGCAGTATATGAGTATATGGTTAGCCTCTAAATTAACCTTTATAGTGTGAAACTTATTAAAGTTTTAAGTTAAAGCCGAGGAGTGAATTAGGTTGTCTAATGATCTGAATGTGGGAAAAACCCAGTTTTTTGAGATCTTCAGTTTACTTGACTGAAGTCAGCCGGTCGTAAGCTTTGGAAAAATGGTTTGAGGATAAAAGTGGAATAATTCTATGTCCTATTTTTGAAGGAACATAACTTTGTTTTAGTATTCCATTGCGGTTTTAAGATGCTAAAAAAACAAGGAACTTTAATGAAATTATGTTTTCCATGCATGTTTCTTTGATCATAAACGAAGCATTAGTATGCAAAAATTACTCAAAGAAAAATATAAAACATTTTTTAATAACCGCCTTGTGAGTAAGAAACTTTATCGGAACCCTCTAATGTGTGTATGAAACTCTTATATTAAATGTTTTTTTAAATGATTAGTTTGTTCAAAGCAACAGTATCAAAAAAAAAAAAAAAAAATTCAAATTAATATATTTTTTTTTATCCCAAACAAGGGTACAAAATCTCTTTTTATAAACAATAAGATTGCTCATAAGGAGTATAATCTTTGTTGTATGTGCTGTATTGTGCGATTTGAATCAAAATTATTAAAACCTAATTAAAAAAATACAACAATATACTATATTGCACCTAAGCTTAGTGTGATGTGTTTAAGTGTATTAACAAAAAGAAAGCCCTACAGAAAACCGTTGTTAAAAAGAAACGAAAATTTTAGCAATTTAAGTAAAAAAACCTTTGGCGATTTTTTTGTTTTGCGAGATTTTCTAGTTTTGAAGATTTTTTAAATTATTATTAAATTTTATCAACAATATTTATTAAATTTTATCGATTTTTTCGAATTTAATCGAATTTTTCGTTTTTTGTCGTTTTTCTAATTGTGGCGATTTTACCCAATTTAAGAAATTTTTCCCAAAAAAGTCGTTTTTCAATTTTAGCGATTTTTAAAATTTTAGCGATTTTTTTGAACTTTAGAGATTTTTTTAATTTTTGCGTTTTTTACAATATTTAGCAGTTTTTTTTATAGTTTAAGCGATATGACTTCGCACATCAAGATGTGCATGTGCGATTTTTATTTACAGATGCACGTGGGCAAGTACAAGATGTGCGAACATGGGCGAATAGGAAAAAGTTTCAATAATTTTCCATTTTTAATACGAACTTCCTAAAATTCTATAATATTTTTATTTAAAAACAAACACAATGTAACTATCACAAAATATCGAAACACTACTTTAAACTTCAATGAGTATCAAAATTTTTATTATTTTAAATAACGATGGGCGCAATATGCGGTGTTTTGTACTTAAGTAACCAAACTTTAGTCATAAGATTTATGATCATGAGTTTGCCGAAGTGTATGTCCTATTTTTGTACACGACTCGGATTTAAAGGGTATCTTCACTTCCGATTACTCTGTTTCAACGTATGTAACACAAAAACTAAAACAGAACTTGGACTTGATCTCTCTTTTTGATAAACTTGGAATACTCAAGTTTTGTTTTCTTTGAAAGCAAAATGCAAATTTTTTTTAAATTTTTATACAGTTTTCCAAAACAAATGTGAACTTTATGATTTGGCACTAATTTTTATTGGAAATCTGAAGACAAAAGATTTTTTTTCATAAAAAACTTTTCAAATAGGTAAAACAATTATTATCCTGCCCTATAGTACGATTTAGTCCATACTCCGAACGGTTATACCTAAGCCTTACTATATAGGCGCAAAAATTAACATATACAAAGCTGCCTAAGTACTTATTGGACAGATGGTTATTTTTATGAAACACACTGTATTCGTTGTTAAGATTATTAAAATCACCTACCGTTATGGTATGTTGTTTATTTGGAAATCCATGCAAATCAAATTGATCCAAAATACCATCAAACAATGCAGTCTGATGCTGATGCTGTTGTTGTGTCTGTTGCTGTTCTTTATTATGCGAATTCAATGCCGAATATGTTTTATCATTGTTATAGCTAGTTGACGTCGTCGTTATTTCATTGAGATCTTGATGTTGACGATGAAGGGAAACACCTTCGCCTTTAGCAGACATTGTTGTTACTGTTAATGTAGATTCCGATAGTGAGCGTGCTGATGTTGCAGACAACGATGATGATGTTGATGGTAATGAGGATGACGTAGCTATTTTACTTCCGTGATTTGCTAAATGTTGACTACTATAATGATGATCAGAAGCAGACATTGTGGAATTTACAAGAGTGCTAGAAGAAGACGAAAATTGGTGTTGTGTGTGCATTACTGGAGTTGTGGTGAATACTGTTGGAGTTGATGTTGTTGCTGTTGAGAATGGTGATGATAAATTGAATACTGTTGTTTTTTTTACTGTTGACGATACACCAGTAGCAGTTGCAGCTGCACCAATTTTCGATGAATTTTGTAAAGTGTTGGCATTTGTAGTTATAGTACCTGTACCAGAGCCAACTATTATGTTTGTCATAGTGGTGTTGTTTAAATCCTTATTATTCTTTTGGTATTTATGGTGTTGTTTGTTATGTTTACGTCTACCATAATTTTGCTGTTCCTGTTGGTGGTGGTTGTGATGCGAATGTTGTTGCAGCTGGTGATTATGATGATGATGACGACGATGATGTGGAGTAATCTCAGCATGCCGTCCTTTCTGGTTAGGATATTTAACGCGGGTATTGTTATTTGATTGTTGTTGTTGTATTTTGGTTGTTTGTAAATCACGATAATTTTTGTTCTTTTTGTTGTTGCTGCTATTTGGTTTTATATTAGTTTTAAGCTTATGTCTAGACGGGGACTGGTTTGAAAATCTTATTGCATCATCATTGTGGTTGTTGTTGGTGGTGGTTGTGCTTTTATTGGTCTCTTCATCATCGTCATCATTATCATCATTGTACTCTTCTTCATCATCTTCTTCATCGTAGTCTGAGGGATCAGTGTCCTCGTGGTGACCGTGATTGTTGTTTTTGTTGCTGTTGCTATTTTGCCGTCTGGCATGTGTTGTTCTTACATTGCTAAAGATTTGTAATCGTCTAGTGGTGGGCTTTTCCGTATGTTTAACATTGGCGGTTATCAATAGTCTTGCTTTGCCTTTTGGCTCCTGGTTTTTATGTTTTGGTTGATGTTGTTGGTGGGTATGTTGTTGCTTATTGCTGCTCTGCTTATGTTTCGATTTTTGTTGTTGTTGCATACTTATGTTTATTAGCTTTCTTTGGCTTTGATGATTATGTACCTTTTGTTGGTGTCGATCCCGTAGTGTCGTTATACCACGACTGTTGTCGACATCTTTGCTATTTTCTAAACCTAAATTAATATTGGTAATTTCACTACTTAAACTACGTATATCGCGTGACTGCTGTGATTTTTCTAACTTAAATTTAAAGGCATTCGGGCTACTACTGGCAGCAGTATTTCTTACTGCACCATCACCGCCACTGTTACCATCACTGACATCAATAAACAATTTGTGATGCTGTTGTTGCATTATATGTCCTCGTTGTTTATGTTTTCTTTTTGCAGCACCACATTCCGGTGCGCATATGCATTTAGGCCTCCCTTTACGTTTGACGCATTTCTTATTCGGTCCACAATTTACGTTTTTACAACTTTCTGAAAAACAAAGAGTAAATTTTAGCAAACGCATCATCACCTCACACTAAATTAATTTAAGATGAATTACAATTCTAGCGACAGACGGTAACAAAAAATTGAAATCTTGTTTTTGCTACATTATTGAATTTTAATTCCTACTCTTTGACAACCATAAATTTTTATCTGTCGCAGTTAATTTTTGCGAATTGTTATTGACTAACCAAAGTTATGTTATTACAGTCAGAATATAAAAACTAGATTACCACAACCAAACCATTAAATTGATTTCATATTCAGTTGTCGGTACGAATCTCTTTTCTCTATATAGTTATGACTCCAAAAACTATCTTCCGTGATTCCCTGGCTAATTCCCATGTCAATTGGTAAATAAAAAGCCCTTTGGTACTTAAATACCAATGCTTGGGCAGATTTTTAAATTATAGAAGACTTAAGCACTTTTTCTGTGGTGCAGTGGCTAAAGACTCAGCCTGCTAGTCTTAGGGTTCCGAGTTCAATCACATAAACATTTTTATTTTTTAATAACGTTTTTTATTGATTAAAATTATAATATTCAAGTTTGTAATTTGACTAAGAAAAAGTTAATACAGTTTAGCCTAAAGGAAAAGCAATGGCCTGACAAACGGAAGGTCGCCGACGTAAAAATTTTATTTAAAAAAAATTTTGTGGAACGCGTTTCCATTTGTAGAATATCTATTTAGAGAATGTCTATTTATAGAATATTATAACCTATACATATAAAAGCAATTAATTATTACAATAACAATTTGGAAATTGCAAATAATATTCGGTAATTACAACTACAAATCAGTTTTCTATGAGTACTTACATGGAAATGTCAAAAAATTAGGTAAAGTTTTTTTAGGCTTTTGAGAGTGTATCCATAGGGCAAAACTTTATTAGGATAAAAGTTTTAATGTTTTTGAGCTATCTCGCTCTAGCATTAGTAGTTTATGAGATATTTGCAATTTAGTTAGGTAAAATATGATTTCTCTGGGGGTGTTTTAAAAAAAAGTACTTTTTGAAAAAATTACTTCTTTTGCAAAATACTTTTTTTATAAATTATTTTTTCTTACCAAGAAGCACTTTTTCGAAAAAATTATTTTTATAAGTATGTAGATATTTTAAGTTTGTTTTTCAGAAATATTTTTTTTGTAAAAAGAACTCCTTGGAAAAGGTATTTTCTGGGGAAAAAATTTAAAGCGGCACTATTTTTGAAAAAGTGCTTAAGTCTTTTATAATTTAAAAATCACGCACCGACTAGTTTTTCGGGTAAACCGATCAACCCGGGTTTTCGATTTACTTGGTCAGACCGAAAGACCGGTTATGATAACAAGTCTGACCGGGTAGACGGGCCTTGAAATATTATTTTAATTTTTCCGGTATCGAACCTGGGCATTCAGCTTCATAGTTCACACTCTATGATATATTTGAATATTTTGAATATTTTATTAAAACATTTGAATATTTTATTTTAATTAAAATTTATTTTTTTAATGTTTGCCTTTTCCCGGATTTCAACTCGGAAATTCGGAGTGCTGGGCAGAGTACTCACTACAGCACAAATTTTGAATTTTTTTTTGAATTAAAGGGTGCATGCGAACTGGCTTAATAAAATCTAAACTAAATTCACGTTCCAAAATTTTTATGAAATTTTAAAATATTTTTAAATATTTCTGTCAATTTGTATATACTTAGTTTAGAATTAATTTGGCCACCTCGCACATGGCCTAAATTAGTTTTTGGAATAAAATAATATAGTATAAAACTCGTTTTCAATACAATCCACTAAAACCCTAATTTAATAATATATTTAATCAGGATATCCGTATTTGTAGTTACCACTTTTAAATATCGAGAATTTGATAAATTTGATAGATTTTACTAATTTTCTAGTACATTCATTAAATAAATGGTTGATTCTACTGTACACAAGTACAAAACAATGCTTATTTTTAAAGTTGATTGGAAATACCAATAATCGAATACAATGATAGTTTTATAGTTCCTTTTCCCTCTTTTTAATTCCCAATATAATATTTTTGCTCTTTATTAATTACATAAAACAACATTCTTACAAATAAATGTAAATTTTTTTGATCGAATTGCAACCAATGTTTTCCCTGAATGAAAAATTTTTACATCTTTTGCCGCACTGTGTGCAAGCTTTTCAGAACCTGTTTAATGACAAATATATTTTTATTACGAAGGCAATCGGCAAACACTTGGTAAAACTCGTATGGATCATTTTGAATTACAGATATCAAATTGTCTGCATTACAACCTGCACCCTTGTAGGGGATAAAAGTAACATGTATGCTCTTAGCTGTTTTTGTTTATACCCTGTAAGAAGTGTCTCCAAGTCACCACTTTTGTCGACTATTTCGGGTGACTTTTTGGTGACAGTCAACAAAGAGTCTTTACTTTTCACATTCCCTATTTTTGGTGACACTGTCTGCTGCACTTTTTACATTCCTTTCTTTGCATCTGCAAAGCTGTGCTTCTTTTTTATTTATTTTTATTGTACATGTACGGTAGCTGCGTGAATTAATAAAAATATAAATAAAAGCGAATTTTAAAGGTAAATAACATATAGTTTGAACAAAATAGATAATGAGCAAAAGCAATTACAAAAGACTTGTGAAAAAACAAATAAAAATAACGATAAAGAGGCAACAATTTTTAGTGAAAGTTTGTAACTCTAGACATTTTGTAGAGCCTAATGAAGATTTTACGAAGCGTATGGAAAATTTTGTACAGTCTTTTAAAGATGTGTCTTATCCAAAATTAAATTTGCGCGAAAAACTTATTTACTTTAATGAAATTTATAAAAAACTTTTTTAATAAAATATCTAATTTTCCGAAATAAATGCACTGTTTAAACTTTTTTTCTTCCTAGTGTGGAAATCCGGTAAAAAGTTCCAAAAGTGTAGACTAGAATTACTAAAATGTACTAGTGAATCTCTAGTTCCAATGTTTACACCTAGTCAATAGTTGTGTAGATTCGCAATCACAAGCACATGTTAAATGTTTACAGCAGTGAGCGTTGTCTGGGGCATAATTATACAGTAGTACTGATGACAAAGTCAATAGGCAATCAGTACAGTTTCACTATCGACATTTCCTTCAGGGTATTACTTATATGGTTACGAGAATGGAAAAAGTAATGTGTATAAAAATAGATTTTTAAAAAAGAGGAGTTTTTATTAAAAAAAATATTACAAATATTTTAAACGTTATTAAAAATAATGTGGTCATGATGGGAATCGAACCAGGGAACTCTGGTTGCCAGCCAAGAACTCTACCCACTGAGCTATCGACGTATATAGTATTTGATTGCTTTAAACTGAAATGAATTGTTGCGCTGCGTTTTTTCGCTAGTGTTGTCAAAACAAAAAAAGTAATGTATCTAAAAATAGATTTTCAAAAATATTTGAATTATTACTTTATACTTATAAATCATATAGTACGTAATCAATAATGAGTAACTTATTACTTTATGCTTGCAAATAATGAAAAAGGTAACGAGCTATCATTACAAGGTAACGCATGAAATGAACGCATTTATTGTTTATTAGTTATGCCCAATACATGGTATTAATTTAAATGCAAAAATGGGGAGGCTGGTTTGAGGGTCCACAGCTGACAATACCACCACTTTATCTGTGTTTATGCGGGAAGCTTTCAACATTGGCTTCTGTCATATCCATACAAATTTGACATAAGTATCGTTAAGCGTTAACACTAAACGTTGGTTTAAGTCAAATTTATATGACAATGACATAAGCCAACTTTAATAGCTTGCTGCATAAACACAGCTTTTGCAGACTTTTGTTTAAGCGTTAAACCGTTCAGAGTACCGCTTATATTATTGTTCGGTACTTTATAACAATTAAGATATATTCCTCTAATTTTGTGTAGTTAACTGCCTGTCGAATTTATTGTAATTCAGCTCTTACTTTATTATTAGTTGTTAGTTTTTCTGTTGATCAAAATAAAATAATCATTTGTATTTTTTTTTTTGTTTTTGTAGCTACCTAAACATGGTGAACATTCCATGCCGCCTCCAATTGCTGTCGCAAAAAAATACTCAACATTTGTTGGTTCATGATCAGTGTAGGCGAATTCTTGATTGGCGCCACAACATTCACTCTTGCTAATATTTAATGAAAATATTTCGTTACATTTTCCATTGGGTAACACCGTCTGCCAACAGGCTCCAGCTGAAAATAGTGTTCAATTCGTACATGAAAAATTAGATAAATAATACAATCAGGCATAATTTTAAATTATCATTTGTATTAAAGGTAAAGAATAATGTATTAAAATAATAAAATATAAACTAATTGTAAACAAAAAGATAAAACTGAAATTTAGTTTTGTTTTTTAAGTAAGCATCAAATTTAAGCTAATTTAAAAATGTTTTATGAAAAAAAAAAAAACGAATATGATACCAAAATTTTTTAATAATGTACAAAGAGAAAAAAGCCTAAAACTTGTATGGTAAAAATTCAAAATTTATAAAAGCACTCTTATAAGTTTTTTTAACTAAATTTTCAAAAGTTTACATATGTAACATTTTTTAAACGTGGCAGAATAATTTTCATTGTGTGTTTAAATAAAATTGGAGTTTAAAAAGGAAGTTTATTATACAATAGTTGGGCTTAAAATATTTTGTTTAATAAAAGGATTGTAGTACTGACAATATAAGAAATGCCAAATCGACGTTTCCAAACATGAGTAATCATGTGGAATGTTACTAAATCCACGAACGCAGGAGGGGATTTTAAATTTAATGCCGAATACGGAGACTGAAGCATCTATTAAGCCGAAATTTCTTTCATTTTTGTTTAAATGGAAATGTTTTTTAAAACTCGATGAAAATAGAAAGAAAAATATATTTGAACATAGCTTTGGTGGAACTATAGCAGATTAGGCTCAGACTTCATGTCGTAAAACAATTATCTTTATCTAGGAGTTACTTATGTATGGTAATTGCTAAACAGAATTGTAAATAGAATACTTGAACGGTTGTCTAAAATTTGAATCATAAATAAGCATACTGCACTATATTTGAAGTACATTAACAACTGCAGTAATCAGTTAATGTTTACTGAAAACAATTGCAGTAACCAGCAAATTTTTACTGGTACTGCATTTTTTCAGTATCAGTAAGAATTTATTGTATTTCATATAAATTTTCTTTCAAAAATAAAACCATATCACTCAATTTATTTTCCGTTTGAATTAACATTAAAAAAATGAAGATTTTGCTTTAAAATATTAACTAAATATTTAATTATATATTATTCAATGTTAGCTTTTCTTAACACAAGAATTTAAAAATTTACATCACTGCCCAGCAAAAACAAACCCTGTTACTATATACCAGGCTATTTACTCGCTTAATTACTTTTGTTCGCGATGTCCCTAAAGTAATGAGTGGTCATTACATTCTCACTTACAAAAAACACAAAGTAATGGGTAGTATTACCCTCTCGCTTACGAGCAGCCAAAAAATAATGAGCACCCATTACTTTTTGGACACCGAGAACAAAAATAATTAAGCGAGTAAAAAGGCCGGTAAGTAGGTAATATCATGTGTTTTCTAGGTCAGTTTTTGGCTTCTGGAACGATTCACAATCCCAGCGATTAAAAACAATCGTTCTACAGGTGCAAATGAGCAATGGGGTGTTATATTTTAGAAATATCTTTTTAATAGCAGTGTGATTTTTTAGACAATTTGTCGTCGTGTCTCGTTCGGCCAGGTATAAAAATGTTTCCTGGAGATAATTTCCCGAAAAGTAAATGGGTATTTGAATGTCAAATCGCACAGCATTCAGATTTGTCATCTCCGATTTTAATGAAATTCACAGCAAACATTGTAAATGGATAGTGTTTATCAAATTATTAACATTTCGACCACAAACCCTTTCGGTTTACGAAATATGACGTCATGAAAATTGGCAAAAGCGTCAAAATATAGAAAAAGTGTCCATAAAAAGTCGCCCATAACTTCTAAAGTATATAACCTAAAATTTCTATTGGCAGCATTCTAATGGTACCATTTTAAAGGTGAAAAGATTACTTTTAAAATGGCATCCCAAAAGTCTTTTTGTATTAAAAGGTTAAAGGCAATTTTTTTAAGTTTAATCTTCAAAACCCATATCTCAAAATCCTATTTTTTAAAATTCTGAAAAAAATATATGTTAAAATTTAGGGCCTCTCTACAAGTATAGCAAAATTTTAAGGTAGAGATTCATTTGGTTCCTGAGTTATGAAAGAAAACGTGGTCGTAAGCAAATATATCTTGACGGTTTCATACGAAAAATCTTTTACATGCGATGAGTGTGTATGTGTGCATAATGTTTTGTACACATATTATGCATGTTTTCTTTGTACACTTAAGCTAGCAAGTTATTTCATTTGTATGGAGAATTAAGCGAGTACTAAGCGACTAGTTCTTAACTCGCTTAATTCTCCATATAAATGAAATAACTTGCTAGCTTAAGTGTACAAAGAAAACATGCCTATTGTTTTTGTGTGTAAGCTTTTGAAAATGAACTCGTCGATGAAAATTTGCTAACGACCACGTTTTCCTTCATAATTTAGGAACTAAATGAGTTTCCACCTTGAAATTTTGCCACAAATTAAGATATACATTGGTTTTTAACATATATTTTTTTTCAGAATTTTTAAAAATTTTATTTTGAGATAAGGGTCTTTGAAGATTAAACTTATAAAAATGACATTTAACCTTTTAATACAAAAAAAAAACTTTTGGCACGCCATTTTGAAGGCATGGTTTTCACTTTTAAAATGATACCAACAGAAATTTTAGGTTGTATGGTTTAGAAGTTATGGTCCATATCTTTTTCGATATT
This sequence comes from Eustalomyia histrio, assembly GCA_949748255.1. Lineage (NCBI taxonomy): Eukaryota > Metazoa > Arthropoda > Insecta > Diptera > Anthomyiidae > Eustalomyia > Eustalomyia histrio. The sequence continues at coordinate 73,263,846 of OX456527.1, read as the reverse complement.
TTGACGTTTTTGCCAATTTTTATGACGTTATATTTCGAAAACCGAAAGGGTTTGGGACCGAAAGGTTAATAATTTAATAAACACTACCCATTTACAATATTTGTGGCGAATTTCATTAAAATCGAAGAAGACAAATCCGAAAATGACAGTTTTCTGTGCGGTTTGACATGGAATGACCCAAATATATTATACAAACACATATATTAATACAAAATTTAACGGAAAATTAAGTGTACAATCTTTACAATTACTTTCTTTACCGAAATCTAGAAATGATTTTTGGGGTGTTTGAGGCAGAACACAAGTTTCGGCATCGGGTATTTGGCCATTAAATCAAATTTTAATTAAAATACTCGTAGCTAAGTCTTTATTAAGTGCTTACATGATGTATTTCCTGTGATGAGAGTACATTAAATTTTCAAAAATCAGTAAGATTTTACTGGTAATGCAAATTAAATTTCATTATCAATAAAATTTTAAATTGATTATTGATTTTTTTAGTAATCAATTAAAATTTACTGCTAATGCAAACTAAATTTAAATTAAAAAAAAATATTCGTTATATAGCAACAAGTTTTTGTACTAATTTTACATATAACATTTCTGAAATTTCTGAATTTTTGTAAAAAAAATTCTAAAATTTTTGCTTATTTCGATTTTTTCTGGCCACGTAGATTGTTCTAATTTAATACACTATCATAAAATTATATAAATATGTATGTACATATTTTATTTTTAAATTTGTACACGCGATTTATACCACTGTTGCTAGCTCAGCACGAAACACTAACAAATTGTTCAAAAAATCCACTTTAGTTAAAAAGTACTGATTATTTTTTAAAATTTCTGGTTTTATTGGAAAGGTTGTACTTTGTTATTAAAGAATGGAACACAATATCATTCATATGACTACCATGACTGGGTCGGCAGTACCTCATCCGATCAACCCAATTTTTCAAAAATGTGACAAATGCTCAGTTCCTGAGAACGATGACGAGTTGATGTTGATGGATGTTCTTGGACATTCTCAGCCACAGCAGCAATGTTTTCGATTGAACACAATGGAAGAAAACGTACACATGTTGGTTTGTCCAATAACGATCCATTTTTATGAACTTGCTTCACAAATTGACGCACAAACTGAAATGAAGGCCGATCTCTTCTCGAAAATTATTCACGTAAATTTCTTACAGTTTGCGTTAAAGACACTACTTTCAAAGTAAGTTTTTAATATTTCCAAATTTTGTTCTAGCGTTTAGCGTCCCATTTTGTAAATGTCAAACGTAATCCTGAAAATTAAAATTAAAGTCAAAGTAGTTTAATTTAAGATTTAAATGGCCCACCCTATACTTCCCAAATGGACTAAATCGGGTAGTATGAAAAAAGGCACTATCGTTTTTAGCATTTAGCGACAGCGAATCTTAAAAAACGACGTGGTCAGATGTATTATTTTTATATAACCAGAAACACACAAAAACCGCACTAAAAACTTTTAATTTTCACATAGTAAAAATATTGGTTAGTTATTATGGTTACATTTTCCTTGGGATAAATGCTTAGCATTGGTTAGTTTCCCATAGTTAACTTAAAGTTAACTGCTTGAAAATAGTTAATGGGGGTTAGTCTGATTGAATTTGTGTATTCAACTAAAAAATAATTATTTTCATTAGCATTGTTTTTCATAAAGTTGCTCCACTGCGTACAAGATGCTATTCTCCATAAAATTTTCTCTAGATGGACTAAAAATTCCTACGTAAAAAATGTTTTAAAATATTTCAAAAAATATATATTGTAATGTTTTTTTAACCCAATACTTTAATACTTGTTTTTTAGAAAACGTTCGAAAAAAGGAGTTAAATTATATTATTGGTTGTTTTTACCTAAAAAATATGAGCATGGAGCTAATTATTTAGGTGTCGTCATAGAGAAAGTACTCGTATAAGTATAGAGATTTCATGGTAAGAAGCGGCCAAATAAAATTTTGTGCAGATTACAAAGGTTCGGTAACTATGGGAAAATTCAGCAAATTTCCCTAATTTGTCCCTTTCTGCACAAATCTGGGAATCTCGTCATGGTGTGGTGCATTTCAATATCTTACATCCTCAAAAAGCATCGTAACTATCACCTGATTTTCTTTGCTATTTAAAAAAATAATACCCACTAACCCTTACTTTATTCATAAAAAACTTAATTTTATTTTATTGTACTACACCCTCACGATGCAAAAAAAAAGTACTCTTGGTTTTTATATGAGCAGATTACAAAGGTTAAGCATTCCCGTATCTAAAGGGGTTTGGAAAATTTTTTGATTTTTGTGACCAGATATGAGCAGATATAGTACAAGATTGTAGCCATTTGAGTCGTTTTCAAAGGCAGAAAAATAAAAATGTGTATACAATAAAGGTGTTTTTTTTATTATTTTCTTATTAAATCTGATGGACACATTATTTATAATATCCAGAGCAAATTGGACCTGATTATATACGGTGCGTCAGATCTGTCTAGATCTAATAAAATCTGCTCAGATCTGATCTTAGTCTTTTAGTTAGTTTTTTTCAACTCCTATTGATTTTTCTGCAAGACCACAATACTTGTTTTGACGAACTTCTGTAGGAAGTACGTAGAGCTGGGAAGAAAATATAATTGCTCAATTTCGCGTTCCGGCGAAGTCCATATATGAAAATAGCTTAAGTACAAAGGCGGTCCCAAAAGTAAAAAATTGTATTTGTTTACAAAAAATAAAGAAAAGTCAGTAAGTAGGGATAGTCGTTTTCTCTACAAGTATTTATAGATATGAAATTCGAAAAAAAACAAATATATTATTTCCGTATACACAATTTCCAATTTAATATCAGATTTATCAGTTAATTTATTTATTTATTATTTTCATTTCAGATGCTATCAATTTAATTTCACATATATTAATTTAATTTCAGTTGTTATTATATTAATTTTCAAAATAAAATCCTTAATATCTGAAATAAAATAAATAGTTTATGAAAATAGTTGATAATTTCTGAAATTAAATAGGAATTAAATAGCTCCTTCGTTGTGTTCAGTTCTGTAACGACTTATAAACTCATTATATGTAGCGACTCTTTGGGTACCTATTGATAATGCGTTATTTGCACCCCTTATCTTACGTATTATTATGCACTTTATAAGCAACCAGTTATTAACTACCTTTAAGCCACCAGTTTTTATTATATGAATTGCAACTAGTTATTTTTGCGTTACCTATAACTAGTTATTTTAACCTCACTATTAACTAGTTGTTTTACTCCCATAAGGTAACTAACTACCTCCAATGATATCCCTATGTTAAAATAATGACCTTAGCAGGCAAACTTCAACCAGTTACTGCTCGTTCTAAAACCCATTATTTGGCAAATCTCTTTTTGCTGGGTAGATTTTAATAAAATAATTTTATTAATTATACGTTTGTTTCGATTTCTTCTTCAAGGCAGTTACATTCAATATTTTCGCCTATTATATTCTATATTTAGAAATGAAACTCTAATAAATGTCAAACAGAAAGAGTAATCCAAAAGAAAAAAAACTAAAAAAAATTAATAAATAATGAAAGCAAGAAAGTTAAGTAAGATAACCTCTTTAAGCTTTTAAAGTACGTTTTGATAAAAACCAATAAATAAAAAAGTATGTTTTGTTATGCACCATTTTTAAAAAGTCGATTTTCTTGTTGAAAAATAATCAAAATTAGTCTAATAAGATTTTTTCTAGTATCTTTAAACCTAAATATCACAAAAATAATAAAAAGCCAATTTCTCAAAAAATGCAAAAAGTCACGTTTTGTTCTGCGACTCCTCATAAGACATATTATGATATGACATATTATGTGTTAAAAATTTGCGCCAGAGGCCTGTTTAAATGAGAGGAATATCTCATGGGAACACAGCAATGCATTTCACTATTTATGACTTCTCTGAAATTAGTTATCCACTTATCAATATGTTTACTATTTTTTACATTATCAATATTGGGTTCAGAAAGATATCTGTTGAAAAATCTATCGCAATTGAGTCAGCATTGTTAAAATCATATTTAAAAAGCTCTTAAATTATTATAGCAGCTAAACAAAAAGACCTTCATGGGTTAATGATCGGAACTTAAGTCGTTTATTACTACTGCAGAGAACATTATGCCTGGTATGTTTGTCAAGAATATACAGAGTGGATCCTTGCACGAACATACATGGGTAGGTTATTATTTTAATTAAAATGAAAACTTCACTTATTTTTCTAGTTTGCACATTTTATAAAATCCTAATCAGATTTGCAAAATCTTAACTCATGGTGTTATTTTAAATTCCACCTAATTTATTCCATCGAAAGAATCACATCCTTTACATTTTTTTTAGATAATACAATCTGATAAATAGACTTATTAACATTTTCCTTTAAAATTCGTTAATCGAAATCTTTGTCGAAACATGTAATATATAAAATTAAAGGACATATTTCATCATATTTAAGTGTTGCAAAAAGTACTATATTTAAATTTTGTATTTTTAGCAAACCTTTTTAAAAAATTAAATTTTGCTATAACAGACCTTTTAGCAAATATTTCTTAAACTATATTTTGAGATAGTATGGTAATAATCGTGATGAGCATCCCAAATCCAATGCACGAAATTTTTCGGATTGTGTTGTACTGTTATATTAGCGTCAAAACATTTTAAATTATTGAGTTTTGAATTGTTCTTCCCAACGATTCATTATCTACAAATATCGAAATTAAACTTGACTAAAGAAATGCGGCACAAATGAACTTTGTCGGGCGTTTCTAAAAAAATATGATCCCCTCTGGAATAAAAAAAAGAAAATTTTTTATCTCCAATGTTTGGGGCCGGGGCCTGTGAGATCCCCCAGGGTCCAAAAACTGGTACGCGTAGTAACATATAAGTGTGGGTACTCAAATGAAACGAAATTTTCTCAGGATCTCAAATATGCATTTTGTTTCACAGTTTCACGATCCATGGTATATGGCTCCCTCTAGGTCCATTAAAGACCCCCTTTGGGGTCTTGAAAAATGTACTTTATTAAAAAAAATAAATATGTGACCTCCTCTGGAATAAAAAAATATTTTTTCTTCCATTTTTGGCGCCGGGGTCTGTGAGGCCCCCCAGGGACCAAAAACTGGCACGCGTAGTGTGGGTACTCAAATGAAAGGAAGTTTCCTCAGGATCTCAAATATGCATTTTGTTTCACTGTAACTACGCGTACCAGGTTTTGGAAGATAGAAAAAAATTCCCTTATTTCAGAGGGGATTATATATATTTTTTTATTTCATTGGCATTTCAGCCAAAAATACTTAGGCATTTGTACAGGGACAATAGGTTATTTAATCCAAATAAGGTTATTTAATCCATTTAGAGAACTTTATCAAAGACAAGAAGTAAGTAGGAGCCCCTAGTAAAAAACAATTGTCTTGCACAATATTTAATTCTATCCAACTTGATATTGTTTAAAATCTTCTGTAATATTTAACTGATCTTATTTAATCCGAAAAGTGGCAGATCATAATAGATCCAGCAATATATTTGGGGATTAAGTTAGATCTTAATTGATTTGAGAAACGGCAGGTCAAATTAGATTCAGCAATATATATTTGGGTATTGAGAAGAATCCAAACTCATCCGAAAAGTGGCAGGCAGATCAAATTTAAATCAGCAATTTACGATGTTTGGGATTTAGAAGGATCTAAATTGATTTAAAAAATGACAGATTAAGTTTGATCCAGCAATATATTTAGGGATTTAGAAAGATCCAAATTTTTCAGATCAAATTTACTTTTCGAACTTCCCTCGTAGTTATAAGAAATGCCACCTGTTAATAGACAACTGTCAAATTTTGAGCAAGTTCCGTCATTTACTATGCGTTTAATAGCTGTTCGGAAAAAAGTGAATTTCGAGTGTTCATTAAACATTATTGTTTGCGAAAAAAAAAACCGTCAATCAAACCAGGGATAAGCTTGATAAATACTATGGGGATTCTGCACCATCGATTTCATTGGTAAAAAAGTGGTTTACTGACTTTCGTTGTGGTCTTACAAGCACGGAAAATGCCGAACGTTCTGAACGCCCAGTTGAGGTCTCTACACCCAAAACAAGTGAAAAATTTCACGATATGGTGTTGGCCGATCGGAGATTGAATGTGTGATAGATTGTGGAAGACATCTCACATGGCGCAGTGGTTTCAATTTTGAACGATCACTTGCGTATGAGAAAGCTGCCGCGTTTCCTCACAATCGACCACAAACGGAATCGTGTGACAGCTTAGTTTTCATGGCAAAAGTCACGGACTTGTTGATCCGCCCCCGTATAATAATAACTTTTGGAGTTGTATAAATGGTGATTTTTTTGCTATTTGGATTTTCAGTGTAAAAAAAACATTCGTGGCATGTGGCATTGCCAAAATGCTCAGTAAGGTTTGCCATTTCACCATCAATAGACTTATAAACGAACAACACTTGCAAATCATTGAATTTTATTATCAAAATTTGTGCTGTGTGAGATATATGTTTATATAATTTTTGGCTAAATGAGTACGTCAACAAACAGAATTGCCGAATTTGGTGTGAAGACCAGCCAGTGACAGTTCAAGAGCTGCCAATGCACCCTCAAAGATGCACTGTTTTGTGCGATTTGTGGGCCGGCGGCATCAGTGGACCATACTTCTTTGAGAACGATGAAAATCGCAACGTCACAGTCAATTTAGTAAGGTACCGTGCCCAAAATGGAAGAATTGGACTTCGTAATCATATGGTTTCAACAAGACGGTGCCACATGCTACACAGCACGCGATACCATGAACCTATTGAGAGGCGAGTTTTGTGAGCAATTAATCTCACGTTTTGGGGCAGTTCATTGGTCGCCAAGATCATGCGATACGTGAAGTTTCTCGTGTACAGGGACAACCCAAACATAATTCCAGCCCTAAAAGACAACATAACAGCTGCCATTGGTGAGATACCGGCCGAAGTGATGGAAGAAGAATGCCAAAATTGGAGCTCACGGATGGACCATCTACGGTCTAGCCGTTTTTTAATTTTGAAAACCCAAAACGTATAAAAAATGACCCTTTATACATTAGAAACAAACATTAGCAATTTCAAAGGTGCTAGTTGACATTGGAAATCAATAGCACTTATGAATTTGTTTAAAACATTATCATGTTATAAATATCGCGGACCACGAAAATTAACTTTTCAAAAAAATTGTGTTCAACATTTTTGAATATGTATGTATATGTAATTTAAGATTTAAATATCGTATAAGCAAAATAATCGCGATATTTCACGTCACGTCGCACCGTGATAGAAGTTGGAGGATTTAAAATCGGAAATTTGATAAAAAAAAATTGCATTAACCTGTGATCCATATTTGTTGTTGTAAATTTTCCATGTGCTGATCACAAATCGGGTACAATTTTTGAAATCGCTCCTTAGGTTTTTGAGAATGCATGACAAACACGATTTTTACTGAAAACTAACATGCGATATCTAAAATACATTTGTGCGATTTAAATACTGATACTGAAAGAGTAGAATATATGTATCCAAGTTTTTAAAAACAATAGTAAAAAAATTCCGAAATGATTATCTACCCAAATATACACAATTTTACTTTTGAAATATTACGTTTTGCTGGCCACCCTAATGTTAATATAATAATTTGATAATATTTATGCATAAATTAAAATACTATAATAATAATGATATGATGATGAAAAGCTCACTTTTAGTTTTCTTCATAATCGTTCCTCACCTGTCGTACTGCGTACGCCGAATGTAAATGCGATAAATAACGTCAAAAGCAAACAAGACAGTGTATAGTTGCGATTCCACGATGTATTGACACATTCATCGACCGATTGACAGATACTTGCACTTGTTACACTAGAAGTGGTTGCTGTATTAGACGGCGCTGATTTTATATGCATTGCGTGCAAATGTTGATGATGTTGGTCGTGGTGCTGGTGTTTCTGCAGAATGCCATGGATATAATGACGTAATGCGACTGACCATTTGCAGGTTTCATAATTTTCTTGGGCAACTGATGATCTTGTTGTTGTTAGTGATGACAATGATGACAGCGAAAGCAACGATGTTGTTGTTGTCGCTTTTATCTGGTGATGCGTTTGTCTTTGACACCATAAAAGTGTTGATGTGATTGTTGACACTTTGTCATAATTGTGTTGTTGATGACTTATTTCATCGCTAATAATGTTGATGTCATCACTGGCGTCGTTTTCTTCGTTAGCATCTTTATAGGCTTGATAATTCTTGTTGATATCTTCATTATAATTTTTGATGGCCTTCTTTCTCTTCTTCGCAATTTTTATCTGCACGATAAATTGTGTTATCATTCTGCTGTTACTGCTGCCATTGTTAGATGTGGCTTGTTGAATGATTAATATAAATATTCTTAGAAATTTGCTAAGTTTTGTTTTAAAAATGGAAATTCTTTTTGAAATTGTATTATTCTCTTCAGTTACCGGAAGTTTATACATTTGTTGTTGTTGCAGCATTCTCCTCTCACTGTTGCACATATTACATCTTCGTTTGTATTTATAATTTGATTTCAAAAATGTTATTATATTCATATTGTATTGGTAATTTTTGGCATATTTTCTATTCATTTTTTCATTTAATTTTAAATCTCCTCCAATATTTTTCATAATTTTCCTATAGATTACTCACTTCGCCAGGTAAACTTTTATATCCGTTTACAGTTTGATGTGTAATAAAACTGAAAACAAATTAATATATATTATTCATTAAGTGGGAGTTCCAGTTTTATAGTCAGTAAGATATTTTACTAAAATTTAACTTAAGTAAAAAGTTGTATTTGAAAATTTCACACTTAAGTAAAATTTAGGTAAAAATTCAACACTTAGGACCAGTACTATATTCAGCACTTTTTAACACCTTTTAAACTTGAGTATTTTCGGTTTTACAATTTCTAATCTTAAGTATTAAAATAAAATTCTGACATTCAAATTTTGATTAAACAACAAAAGAAAGTTCATAAAAAATAATAAAAGAAAAGCAAAAAATTTCCAAATATGTTTTGAACCGAAACTTAAAAATTTAAGAAAATGTCGAAAAAATTTAAATTTATAAATTATATAACTTTATTCGATCTTATTTTAATATTTATATTAAATTTTTTTTTTAAGCTAAAGATCTTTTTTTTTTATAAAATTTAGCGAAATATCGAAAATAAAATTAGAAATTTTATAAAAAAAAAGATCTTTGGCTTAAAAAAATTTAATATTAATTTAAATTTATTAAAAAAAAATATCTTGTGGTTGGAAAATAAAAATTTGGCTTCTGAAACACAAAATTTGATCAAAATAAACAAGAAATGATTAAAAAACGAATTCTTTAACTGAATTTTATTTTAAGGTAAAAAAATGTAATTAAAAACTCATATAGAAAACTTATAAGAAACAAAATGCAATTTTTATGTAATTTTAAAAAATCAAAATTTTGGTGTTTTTAATTAAGTGGCTAATATTGTGATGCAGTTTATTTTCCAGCTAGGGTATAGCTCGGCTGTCCAGGTTCGCTAAAGGTATTTATAAGATGCAGTTTATTTTCCAGCTGGGGTATAGCTCGGCTGTCCAGGTTCGCTAAAGGTATTTATAAAATAGTACACATGATAACCCTACCCTTTACAATGATGGTCGACAATACGACACGGATTCAGAGGAAACCACGTTTTGGTGCGAGTTTTGATCGTATATGATCGGCACTACCCGAAGATAATATTTACCGAATTCTAGAAAGAGTTTCGGCTCGGCTAGTTGGATTGATTAGCAACCAACGGGGATAAACAGTAGTTCCCGTACTTAAATAATACGACTAACTACAAACGAGAATATAAAGCGGTTCTCGTGTTCAAATAATACGGCTGGCTAACGACGAGAATAAACAACGGTTCTCGGGTTCAAATAATACGACTAGCTAGTAACGAGAATAAACAACGGTTCTCGTGTTCAAATAAACGACTAGCTACTAACGACAATAAACATCGGTTTTCGTGTTGAAATAGTACGACTAGCTAATAACGAAAATAAACAACGGTTCTCGTGTTCAAATAATACGACTGGAATAAACAACGGCTCTCGTGTTCAAATAATATGACTGGCTAACGACGAGAATAAACGGCGGTTCTCAAGTAGCGCGAATAAACAGCGGTTGTCATGTAGGGAGGCAGGTAATACCTCGTTCCTGAGTCGAAGTATTACCCGATTTGTCCCTCGGTTCTAGCTCCCCTTACAGCCTTTAATTTTCACCCTATATATAAATAATTTTCCCAACTTGATGAGAATTATAAGCATAATATTGGGTATGGGCAAAAGTTGTAATACTGGGTATAAAAACTTGTTCATTTAGGAGTGCTCTTAAATTTTTTAAATTCAATTTATGATACCTAACACAAGACCTTAGGAAAAAAACTTAGTAAACATCAGCACTAAGCGCTAAATATAATATGTACCAGCCATTTGACCAGGGTAAGTTGTGACACACAAGTGGCCACATTCACATAAAAAAAATTATGTGTAAGGGCGAATGGCACGTCCGTACCGTATGTGCAAATAATAGGGCACATACACATTCGAATGTGGCACATCAGATTTAAAATGTGGCGAATGTGGCCACATTTGGTGCACATGCAATTTTTATAAATTTACACATTTTTTAAAAATATTTTTTTTTTTTCAAAAAAGTCCCATAATAAGAAAATGAACAAAATAAAATTTTGCAAAAACAGAATCCATATTTATAACTTTTCATAAAACGTGCATTTATATTGGGTATTCAAGTTAATAATGTCGATTTTTTTGCTTGACAACGAGTATTTCCCATATTTCTGGTAGCATATGGATTCCGAGCATTCTCATGATGGAAGATAATGGCCTCGTGTCTGGACGAATATTCTGGTCGTTTTCGTTGATTACTCTCTTCAAACGAATCAGTTTTGTTCGGTCCAGGTCCCCCAAATACAGAACATTACCTTGGCGTCGGCGTTGATTTGGCTGGTTGGCCGGGCTTTACATATGACTTTTTGCGCTTGGGGTTATCGTAATGTATCCATTTTTCATCACGAGTAACAATACGATGCAAAAATGATTCCTTTTTGTAGCGTTCAGGCAGCATTTCCGACATGCAACGTCGCCATTCAACGTCTTTCGGACCCAATTTCCTTGCTTATGAATTAATCCCAATGCCTATCTTCACACATTTTCGGCTGACCAGGCCTCTCCTTGTCTACTGTGTCGAAATCACCACTTTTGAATCGCGAAAACCATCCTTCACAAGTTTTTTGAGTTGGTGCATGTTGACCGTAAGCTTCTTCCAACAATCGATAACTTTCAGTAGCCGTTTTCTTCAAATGAAAAAAGGTTTTCAGACATCCCCACAAAATATCTTTTTTTAGGCACAAAATTCGACATTGTTATAGCGATTGTATACCACATACATACAAACATACATACATTTTAAGGCATAATTTTAATAAATAGGAAATGTGATTAAATGTTTATACCAACAACAATAAAATACATTAAAATAAAATAACCAACTTTGCGCAACCTATACCCTTGTTACAGGTTATGTAGTTATATGCTTATTTGTAGTGTTGGAAAATAAAAAACAATCAAAATGAGTACAAGTAATTACACTCATAATAATCTATAGGATAAATACACAAAAACTGTGGTTCATTTTTTCCAAAGATTTGGTTATTTTGACATTACGAAAATTTTTTAATATATACAAATGACATCGTAAATAGTAGCAAATTTTTATTTCTATATTTTACGAAATTTCATAAAAATACTAAACATATTTAAAAAAATATAAATATTTTGTTAAAATGCAAAATAATTTTGTGCAAAAACAAAACTTTGTTTGTATTATTTACGAAATTGGTAAACTTAAGAAAGTTATTATCATCAGCTGAGTACAAAAATTTTGTGATATAACAATTTAAAACTAAAAATAATTTACGAAATTATTGTATTATTTACAAAATTTATAAATTTATAAAATTTGTAATATACAAAATATTTGTATATTGTACGAAAAATACATTTGTATTTTTAAGCATGGATTATTATGAGTGTAAGCACATCTGATCGAAAACTATAAATAGATAACCATCATAAAAGGGTGTACAACCTTAGTAATTTGGTTTTGCTTTTGAAAAATCATATATTTTTTATAAATACATTGTTAAAAATTTATAACAAAAATGATTTTTGCAAAACTTAAGGTTCTTCAGGAATATTTTGTAAATACCAAAATATTAAAAAACTCTTAGGAATTCTTGTGTTCCAACTGCTAGTTTTTGAGAAAAAGTGCTAACTATAATGACTGAATTTATGGGACTACATTGTTTATTTACTTATAATAGGATTTGACCCCACTAAACGTTTTTTTGTGGGGATACGTGACATTTTAAATATCCTTGAAGTCTCTCATATACTGGGACAAGACAGCCGTAAATTCCAGCCCTGGAAGACAACATTACAGCTGTCATTGGTGAGATACCGGCCGAAATGCTAGAAAAAGTATGTCAAAATTGGAGCTCACGGATGAACCACCCACGGCGTAGCCGCGGGCAACATTTGCATGAAATAATCTTTAGAAATTAAATGGCAGGCTTTTATTTATTACCCCAAATAAATATTTAACGTTCCAAATTGGTATTGCAGAAAATATGTCCATAATTAAAATACGATTTAGGTCTGGAAATAAGAATTAGTAAATAGTAAATTGTCCCGTAATAAAATATCACTAGAAATTTAATGTCCTCAAATCGGAATTTTAATTCTGGAATTTTATAGCTTTTATATTAAACCCAGCAAAAATAAATGGAAGTGATTCTTAAGGAATCAATTTTTCATTGACCCCAAAATATCAGATTTTCCTCTTCCAAAGCAGTTCTTTTTCACAACTTCAAAAATGTGATTTTCTATGTCGGGTAACTTATTTTAAAAACAAGCAAGGTTAAACATTAACCACAGATATTTACATATATTTTGAAACAAGTTATCAGGTTTGAGTCAATTGTACAAAATTTTAACAAACAATTTACCAGATTTTAAATTCTTAAATCGTAGTTTTCAATACAAAATTTAAAAAAATTATTTTTGTAAATATTGCAAAAATTTCGAAGAAAGTAATTTAACAAATAGGCCCGATTACTGAATATCCCGTTATAATTTTTCCAACAGGCAAACTCAAACAACAGCTACAACAAATGCGTCAGAATAATTCCCAGTTAGAAGCTACCGACTAACCGACTAAGGCCCAAAGAACTTTGAATTCAAAATTTATTTGGGAACACCAAAAGATCTCATTTTTCACTAAACCATAAGAACTGCTTTAGATGCAATGAAAAAGGATCATAAAAGAAAACTTCTACCCTATGACACCCCTATGTGGAAATCATTGGTTCCGATACAAATTTTTTTGCTGGGTAATAAAAAAACGCAGTCACAAAAACTTTAAATATGCCTTTTCACTAAAAAAATAAAAGTGTTGTATAGTAAATTTGCCGGAAAACAAATTGTACTAAATTTTCACTAAAATTCATTGTCGTGAAAAACATAAAAATAAAAAGACGAAATTCAAATTTCTTCCAGGGCCGCACTAAAATCGAACTCTAAATGCTCCGAAATATGTTTAATTAAAAAAGTCTGGAAAAATAAGAAAATCAAAAGCTAACAAATTTGCGACCGTTTTTTAAATTTGTTTAAATAAACAATTCTATATTATTTTACTTATTTAATACAGTCAGTGGCGTGTCTAGGGGGCCCCCCTGAAATTATTTTCAAAATACCATTTTTTTCAATGTTTAGTTTTACCAGACTTCAGGGAAATTTGCGCATTAAGGAGAAAAATTTGCTTACAAATCAGTGAAATTTGATTAATTTTCTCTCAGTTACCGAGCCTTGTAATATGTACATAATTTTATTTTGCCGCTGCTTACGATGGAATCTCTATACTTATCCTTCCTCTATATTAATTATTTCAACACTCGTAATATACAACCAAAAATACATTTCTAATTTTTTAAAAACTTTTTTTATAGTTTTCTTAAAAAGTAGTAATTAAAGGTTGATTAACACGTCGACTACCCTTATCGGCTATTACTCAGTATTATTATAATTTGATTTCTTTTTAAAATTCATATTTGAGCCAGAAAATATAATAATTTACTATTATATTAAAACAAATTTAGCTAAACGTTAATTCAGTATTCGTATTTTAAGTTGATTTATAGCTAAACATAATATTATACACATAGTATTATGAAAATCTAGCACTTTTGTCTAAAAAAATTAGATGTCTTTAATATGTAAATTATACCTTATTAAAAATACAAAATAAACTTAATTTCAAACAAAAATATATAATTTTTGTTTTTACGTTTTAAAAATTTTAAAAGTTTTTTATTTGATAAAAGATATAATTTTATATGGTTATATGGTTCCGTATGTAAAATATTTTTGATATGATATAATATATAATTAGATGTAATCAAATGTGGTTCATGTCAACGGTTTCGAATCCCATTGCACATTTTTCCATTATAGGGAGGTGTTTACTAAATGAAAATGCAATTTTAAAGAGTGTGGGGTCCAATTTATCTCCTTTCCACATAGAAAAGTCTAGGCGGAAATCGATTAAAAATTTCAAGTGTTTATATTGGAAAAATATGACCTTTTTTAGTTTTTAGGATTTTATTTTTTTCGACCTCTTGTGTTATGATCAGTATAAAATTATCTTTTCATAAGCTACATAACTTCAAAATCGGTTAAGAACTCGCCAAGAAATAGCAAATGCCCCAGACAAATTTTTTTCCAAAAATCACTAGGTCATGAAATTTGATGATACTTTTTTACACTTTCCGAAATAGTTTAATGCCATAATTGGTTTTTGCTCTCTATACTTATAAATACTCAGATATGAAATATTGTTTTATTACCAGTCTTTTAACCCGTCGCGCAGCGCAATAAGGTAAAAAACGCATAAAATTTTGGCATAATTTTTAAAGCCCCATTTTCGATTTTTAAAAAAAACTGTTTAAACAAATTTTAAAAAAACGGATTTTGCACTTTAAAGGCTTGCTAAATACATCTTAGAGATGAAGTATGCCAATTTTGTTTTGTTTTCGAAAATACGATTATACGGTCCGTTACTGTTCCCTATATGTTTTAGGGTCCGTAAAAGTGCCTCAAAACAACGGATTCAAGATTCCGTATTTGTCCGTAGAGTCCGTCAAAATGTTTCTTGGGTACATTTTGTATGATGGTTAAGAGTTCCTCTTTTTTATGGAATGCTAATTGTATGCATGGAAAATTGTGTGTTAGATATTTTTGTGGTTAAAAATAACTTTTCAAACCTGTTGCCATTGTAGTAAAAAAAATTCATTTTCTTCACTCTTATGCAGAACTTGAAAGAACGAATTGTTTTTAAATTGAATTCCTTAATAAAAGAAACTTAAAATAATTCCTGCGAATGAAATTAAACTTAGTTAACTCAATTTTCGCTCAACAAATTCTTTCCCTACTGAATACATTCCTATTGAATTGTGTACTTAATTCCCCGCAGGAATTAAAATATTTGTTCAATTCCCTTAAGGAATTAACTTTTTTTTGTTCGCTTTAGAGATTAACGTTTCCATTTAATTTCACAAAGGAAACAACTTTTGGATGGGATGGTTCTTGGCTTGTCAACATATACTTTTTTCAACATATACTTTTTCACATATTTCATTTCGTTAATTAATTCAGTAAAGAGTATTTTTACCTTTTGCTTTACTTTGAAAGTTTAAGTAACACCTCCAAATATTGTGATACATAACTATTTATTTGAAAGTTAAGAATTATTGACTTATCAATATTGCATACATATCTATCAAGAAATGAAGAAGCTGACAGTGAATACTGAAATTCAGAAAAACCCAATTATAATTTAGAATATACAAATTGTAATTATAAATTTCTAATTGAAATCCAGAAAATCCTAAATGTAATTTTTAAAAGCCCAACTGAAAGTATGAATTAAGATTTCATTTATATTATGATTTCCGAATTTCAATTGAAGAGTGTGCTGTATCAAAACAAAAAAAAAATGCCGAACCTTTTTAAACTTTTGTGTTATATCTTTGGAATTTACAGACCAATATTTTGTTCTTAGGACCGAAGATAACGTATGCGGAATGAAATTGCAACAAAATATAATATGTTGTAGTTTTTTCTAAAACTAACGTAAATTTTATTTCACTTTTTAAAAAAAACAATACATAATATTAATTTAATGTAAAAAAAATTTGGTCCTATCCGATCCGCTTTGCGGCAGTTTTGGGGAACTTTTTCCATAGCTGTTGTAAATATGGATGTTGGCATTTTGAGGAGTTCCTTTTTAATTTTTTCGATCAGATTTTTTGTATTTCTCGGTCTAAAGCCACCAGCATAAACTCTTCGCTTTAAATTAGCCCAAAAATCTTCGATTGGACGTAATTGAGGGACATTTGGTGGGTTTTCCTCTTTATGAACATATGGTATATAAAGTGTGTCCATAGCTTCTGCAGATTTCCGAGCGTAATGACAGATGCTAAGTCTGGCCAGAAGATCACATTTAGGCCTCGATGCATCTTTTCTATAAAATCCTTCACTTTTGGCAAACAGTGCTCAATATATCCAATATAACCAGATTCAAAAAACACTGGTTCCGACATCCCGTGCGGACTTATTGCAAGATAGAGTAATACTTTCTTAGGGAATTTTGTGTGCTCCAAATATTTTATTTTATTATCAGTATGTTTCTTCCCTTCGAAAAAGTGCCTTCCCTGCCATTCATTGCCATCTAGTGTAAAATATGACTCATCATCCATGATGCAAATTATGTTGTTCTTTGCGTAAAATACATTTTTGACTAAACTTCTTAATCGTTTTCGTTGGGTAACCTCCTGCTTTTCGGAAACAGTCGGCTTTTTCTTCTTGGACCTTTTTTGTATTCCCATATCATTGAGGTACTTTTTTACTGTTTTTCCATTACACACCGATTTTCTCCTTGCTCTACAAAATGAGAAACAATTTCCGAAGTTTTCCAATTAGTATGATTATTGAAAATATTACAAATTGTTTCTCGACGTTGTTCTTCTTTTGTCAACATATTAAAATAATTAAATGTCAAATTATTGATAAAATTGTAAAAGCAACTTGAGAAAACATGTGGTTATTCAAATATAACGGTAAAAATTAATACCTTTAATACTTTTTCTTTTCCAGCGTTGCAAAATTTGTTGCAATTTTATTCCGCATACGTTATGAAGAAAAATTTAAAAATAAAAAAATTCCAATGGTATTTCTTAGTAAAAGTTTAATAGGTTTTTGGAAGCTTTCATTTTCCGATATTAAGGTCGTACGTTAGGCTTGTAGGAACTGAGATCTGGTGAACCTGGTCAATGGCCCTTAGAGAAAAACATTGGTTCCCTCGAGAAGAAAACATGGATACATCATACTTTAAAATCCGGCTGTAAAAAAAGAAACTGTCTTTTAAAAGTAATTTAGATTCAAAGATGTACCGCGAACTTTTTCCTGGTACAGTCTACTGTGCAGTGTATTGTAGACATTAATGTGGAGTACACAAATTTAACTAATAAAGAGAAACATAAGAAATTTTATTTAATACAGAATTTAAAAGTCCCCAATTTTTTTTTTTTTCATACACAAAACTCTTTTCCGCTGCAGGTGGTAAATAACAGTGAAATTAAAATATATTTTTTCGGTTTATGGAATTATGTCTTCTCCTAATTAGATTTTTAATCGGATGCACCAAGCCCATAGGTAAATTCCAAAAATATTTAATGCAATGAGATGGGGACTTTTAACTTTACTGGCTCTTTTTAATTTATATTTTTTCCCATCATTCGTTACACTTTGTTTCTTTCCATCTTTAAGAATACTTCAAATTGGCTATTATACGAGTTAATGACAAAAACAAATAATATTAAAATAATTCGTGAATGCAAACCGAATATAATTTTTCTTTCTGTGATCTAACTCGGATACTTATTTTAAAATTAAGTATCGAAATATTACTAATAGCTGTTAAGAAAACTCGTAAAATTTTATTTTGATATAAAATTTTGATGAAAATGTGTAGTTTTTTTTAATTTAAATAATTAACAGTTACGTATGGTAAAACACATAGAAGCAAACACGTTAAATTAATAAAATTAGAGGTTTGAGGTAATTTAAAAAAAAAAATATTGTTAGTGAAAATACTAAAAATTATCCCACCCCGAAAGCAAGCGCTGCTTATATCGTAAGTGAATCATATACAATTATATCTCATATCATAGTAAAAAATATTTTTGATAAGGGACGAGGTATTATTGTATCTCAAATATGTAACTGGTATGATATATAAGTATATATGGTTCTGTAAAAGCCATAAATAAGTATAGAAGGTTCTGAGTAAGTTATTTATAATTATATATGGTCCTTCATAAGCCACATATAATTATATTTTGTGTTATATATAATTTTAGATGATATAATATATACCATATCTTGTCATATAAATTATATATAGTTTTATAAAGATCAATATATAACTAGATGTGGTTACATATGGCACAATCAAAAATAATTTAAAAAAATAATAATGTAATATTAAATTAGATATGGTAATGCATACCAACATATGTTTTTATATATGATAATTTATTATATAATATATTAGATACGGCAACATATAATTATATTTAAACTTTTGTACTCGGCCAATATGCATGGGCAACAATAATTTCGACGATAGTGAGTTTTCCTTAAAAGGAGAAGCTCGATATTTGTATATGCTTAATTTTTTAATTATTTCAATTTTTATTTTTGTAAAAAGAAGCAACACCCACGGAATTCATTCAACTATTAATGTTTTGCTTTCTTTGGAAATGGAATAGAGAAAATATAAAACCCGGCAAAATATGAGGGTCTTTAAACATGGCAAAACTTTAAATGCCCAACATGATAAACCTTTAAACGGTTATATGTTCGCCATCTGACTGAGAGTTAGCGAAATTCTTTAAGATTTTTTAGTCCATAGCCCTGTTATATTATTTTACTTCGGTGGGGTAAATTGCTATGGGATTAAACCCACAGTGTTCTGTGTAACAGTGCAATGTGCTGACCATTACACCAAAACGCCCTCCTAATTGAGAGAAAATCTGTTTTTAGACACCCCTAAGTGCGCCCTTTGCAACAATTTTATGACTGTTTTGTTGCGGTAGTCTCGTGATATGATCTTTTGTCTTAGGCCTAAAACAAACCCATGTTATAGTGACCTGACCCTTTCATATAAAATACCGATTCAAGGACAGATCCCAACCCAATGGACTAGTCACGTGACGTGTCTTGCGACAGGTCCCTCTCCCACAGAATATATATAAACTCTTTTCATTAGGACTCAAACAGCCTAAGGTGAAAAGAAGTTAAGTTCTTGTGGACATTAAGCGAACAACTTAAATTCAAGAAATTAAAAGAAAAAGTTAATTCATTTTGGGAATTATAAAAAAAAAAATAAATTCTTAAAAGAATTAAGTGAACGTTTTTATTTAGTAACGAATTCATTGCACAGTTGAATAAATGCAAGAGGAATTCATTCAGTAGGGTTATAGTTACTTTACCAAAAGCTTAATTACCTTGATTTTAATAAATTCCTTGATTAATGAACTTTCTATAAAGAATCAGAAAAATATTTAAGAATTCCTTTAAGATAAATCGAATGAATAAAGGAAGTCATTCAATTCTTTAAATTTGGCCACGGAATTAATTTTTGAAATATATATAAAGAGTGGTTACATTTTAAGGGCCGATGTTGATTTTGAATAAAACACAAATTATTTAGGAAATTACTGTCACTTCTTTTTATTATGATAATATGGTATGGTTCAATTATGTATGGGACAAAATATCGGCCAAATGGCCGCCGGCGGCACACCTCCATCCGATGGTCTAAATTTTCGATGACGCTGAGGCGTAATTGAGGTTCTATGCCATTAATGTGCCGAATTGTCTCATCCTTTAGCTCTTGAATTGTTGCTGGCTTATCGACGTATACCTTTTCTTTCAAATAACCCCAAAGAAAGAAGTCCAACGGTGTCAAATCACATGATCTTGGCGGCCAATCGACATCGCCACCACGTGAGATAACACGGCCATTGAATTTGTCGCGCAAAAGAGCCATTGTTTCGTTAGCTGTGGGGCAAGTGGCACCGTCCTGTTGAAACCACATATCGTGCACATCCATTTCCTCAATTGCTGGCTTCAAGATCTCGCGATAGCGAACACCGACGGCGAGTCGAGGTTGACGGTTATTCTGCCACACTATCGCGAACAACAACAATGTTTTCCGCAGAACGAACTTGGCGAGCGTTCAAGGTGTTTTCTCACTTCCCACAGACCCGATTTACAGAAATATTATCCCGATTGTGGACACATTTGGTCGATTATGCTGACCAAAAAAATCACAAAGTGCATTTTAATTTGAACGCCCATTTTCATAATAAGCCTGAAAAACTTTAACGCGTTGCTCGATTGTGTATCATTCCATGGTTCAAATTGAGTTAGACTGAAATTGAGAAATGTCAAATGAAATGCAGAAAAAAACTTAACGTTTAGGTGTGGTTCACATTCAACATCGGCCCTTAAAATTTAACCACCCTTTATTTAGTTTAAAAAAAAATTAATTAGCGAATTAATTTCTTCGAAGCTCTGCAACGTATGCAACTCAGTATCTGTTTTTTTTTTTTTTTTTTTGACAAAAAGTCATAAAAATATTGCAAAAAAGCAAATCCTAATTTGAATAGATGAAAAAATTCGAAATATGAGACATTAAGACTTGTTTTTGTTGTAACAATTTATGACATCGTTTGGATGTATTTTGCTTGGTATTGGAATTTAATGTAAATACTCTTTTGTCTTGCAAATTAATAATATTTTTACCCTACACTGCCTTTCGCAGTAAAGGAATTTTTTGATTGCTAGACACGAGGTTGAGCATCTAAAATTTATTGGTTTACAAATTTCTTTTGAAATAGAATTTACTCCTAAAGGTAATTTCCTGTAAATGTTGCAATTAAATTTGATTGTTAGCATTCTGTTAAACTCGTAATAATTGTCGGTCTTTGCCGAATATAATTTTTTACTTGTTGGTAATATGTTAGTAAGTGTGTGTTAGTTACTGTATACATTTGTGCGTAGTTATTTGTACATGCTTGTTGTCGGTAATAGACTGCAGACAACATGCCAGACATGCATGCAACAATTGTTGTTAGAAATGCTGTTCGAAATTTCAAGTGAGATTCGACTCTTGTAGCCATCGTCGTCGTATGCATTGCAATGCATAGAAAATTGAACGTGACTCAAGTTGTTATTTTTTATTATCGCATAAAAAATTAAAAAAAAGTTCAATATCTTCTATGGCTTGACAACAGACACAACAACGTCCTTGAGATGTGTATTCATTTCTCTTCCATAAAATCCAACAATTTTTCATGTCATTGTGAGTAGAATGTTCAGGTAATTTCTACTAATAAAAACGACTGATTCAGTGTATGTTCACAATAATAGAAGGAAAAACAATTATAACGATCATATCTTTAATGTGCATATATTTGTACATGTCTCTGAATTTTCGGCGAAACAACTTACATCGATTTTCCAGAGGACACTCGGTCATCTATTAAATATCTGAATTTCATTAAGATTGTGGTCACCCTTCCGGATAACTTTCTTGTAAGTGAAGGTACACTCACAATATATTTTCCGTTACTGACTGTAGTTTATTTAAAAAGAAATACGTAAAGTTTGTTTTTAAGTAAAGAATCAATTGAAATTCATAGAATTATATGTTTTTACTATTGAATCACTAGGAGTTGATATTTTCTGTTAAACGTAAAATTTTATGTTTTCTGTTTCTAAAAACAGAAATTCATATAATTCCTTTTTATTTATATGTATTTTCCTTTATTCGATCTTCAATATTATATCATATTATTCCTTCAAAGCGAGTTCAAGATCTTTTTACAAAAATAATAATGATTATTTATTATTTTCTTCCAATATTTCGTCTCCATATTGGGTGACTTCTTCAGGGAAATAATATAATTTTTTTAACAATTAAAACTTATATATATATATTTTTTTTAAAAAAGTCGGGAAATCATAAAAATACTTTTTGACAATATGAAAAATATAAATATCATATGACGCAAAAATATTTTAAATTTAAAAAAGATAAGGAAACAAAAATGTTTTTACAAATATTTAAAATGAAAATATTACAAAGAACAAAAAACTATTTGAAATACATATATTATTTAACATTAAAATAATTAGCTTACTTCTTATTCACTAAATGTCTATTTTATATAATTATATATTCGGGATTTTGGAAATATTAATGAGACTAAATTGATTCTGTACTTGTTTGATTTTATATAACTATATGTATATTTCATTATTATATATAATTATATCATATCTTATTAACTAAGAAAAAATGTAGCGAAATAACTATTAAATTTAAAACAAAAAAAAAAACTTTAGAGTTGTTCAAAAAACAAAGTTTGAATTCGCAATCTCCACAATGTTGTCCCTATTCTTTAATGTCTAAAAATTCTGTGCCGGGTTTCAGCAAAATTCCTTTCTATTTTGAGGTAACACAAAAATTTACCTTTTAAGAATTACTTATTTGTCTTTAGAGTAATTCATAAAAAAGTAGGGTTGACTTTAAGTTGAAGTACTTTGTTTAAATACTATACCCTATAATTTAACAAAAATTTTACAATATTGTCTTAATGAATGTGCATAAAGGGAATATGAGATTAAAATTTAAATAAATTCACGAACTTTTAAGTAGTTCGCGATTTTTTAAAAATTTATAGATAAAAATACATATTTTAGTAAAAATATCAAAATTTTCTGAAAATATGTAAGTAAAAATTCAACATACTAACCCCTTATTAGAGTAAATATCTTAAATCTAATCTTAATTTTTATGAATATTATCAAAATTAAAAACAAATTTGTGTTTTTTATATTATTCGCGGTTTTTGAGACCTCAGCAAAATTCGTTTTATGAGTTTTTTGTTTTCTAGTTTTTATAAACCTCGCGGTTTTTTGTTTGTTAATAGCGACTTTCAACCTCAACAAAAACAAAGAAAATTAACGATTTTAAGCTAGGTTGATACAGGGCCTTCGATCCTGCAAAAGATCTCTTCAGACCCAAAGTTTTTGAGAACCTAGAGCCTCCAAAAGAAGGCAGACCCAGTAATTTCATATCTAACTAATACAATTGCCATCGATAAATCCAACTTCTCGTACTTTTGCAATTTACTTACCAAGACTTTCATTAGGAATGACATTGTTTTTAATTCTTGAAAGGATAACAGTTATCCTTGTAACTGAACGTAAAAGTCGACTTATTTTGGTTTCTTGCTATTATTTAGTGCATTAAAATTATATATTGTCTCACGTAAGAAGAATTTTGCGCAGAGGAAAATATCTTGTTCAAAATTGAACATTTTTTGTATGAAATTTTAGCGAAATACGCGACTGAATTTAATTTTCATTTCAAATGGAACATTTTTTGTATGAAATTTTAGCGAAATACGCGACTTTGAATTTAATTTTGATTTCAAATTCGTAATGTTCACACAAAAATTTATTAGATATGATGAGTCGCGAACGTAATAATTATATTTCATTTTTCTCAACTTTTAATTCATTTAAAATTATAGAGCAAGAAAAAATTTGCGTTTCTTGTTTGATAATGTCCAGCCTTACCCAGTCTTGACCGTGTATAGGATTCACGTAGTTTTTAGGAAACAACGAATTTTTGACTACAAAAGCCATCTAACATATTAACTGTGTGCGAAACTCCAGGTGCTTTGTATAAAATGGTTTTGAATTACTTGTCATACACTATGTACGAGTTCTGCACACCCAAATAAAATATAAAATCTTACCTTCGATTTACGATCATATTCGTAGTAGGACTGAAAATAAATAAACCTTTCTTACTAAACTAATCGCTTAGAAGTTTCATAACACTGTACCTCTTTTGGCCTATATCAACAACGCATCCCATTCCCGTGTTAAATTGCATTACCATGCCAAATGAATGCAAACTATTGGACAAACTGAAAGTTAAAATCGTGTTTGCTCGTTTCAAAGCAATAACTTAGTACATGCGTTTCTATGTTTACTCTGGGACATATACCTATGTGCAATGATTTTTCTCGTAGAATGAGTAACAATTTTTTTAATATTGACAACACTTTAGTCTTGAAATTTTGCGTTTCCGAGTAAGAATGCGCAATAAAATTTGAAAAATTTCCAGCGGAAAATTTTTCGCCGCCAATGGGTTAAAAATTGTAATTTTTTAAATTCTACTTTCGTACAAAATTTAAATCTGTCACACTCCTGATTATGACGCTCTTCAACAATATTTTTTTGCGTGAGTACAAAAAAATAAAAAATACATTACTTTTTACTTAAATTAAAACTTAACCAGTAATATTTGAAAAATACGCAAACAAATTAAACCAACATTTTCTTTAATTAGTAAAGCTCTCTTATTATCGATCTGACTAAATATTTGGTACCGTAGATTCTTATACAGGAGACCAAAGTCCTTTACAAATCAAAACCCGCATTTCCTGGTATTTATAGTATTCCCAGTAATGACAGTTCTGTTCACAGTTCTTGTCTTATTCCCGGCAATTCTGGGATTTCATGTTCTAGCGGTGATCTTGGTGATCCAGTATTCCAGGGAAAACCAGTATTCACATAATTTTATAGCACAGACTTATATTTTAACTTTTTCAGTGTTTTTGGCACCTAAAGTCAAAAAATCGAATCAATCTTCCGAAATGTGGTTCTTTATAAAAAAAAAGGTTACAAATTGTGACCTATTTTTTAAATGTTGTTGAAACTACTAAATGGATTTGCAAGTTTAACCTCACCATATATTTATTAAAGTGTCTGGTAAAAAGAAAATTTATATGTGTCCAAAATGTTTTTTTTTAGCAAAAAAGGAAATTTACGACATGCTTAAAGTTATCTTCAAATTTTCCGACATGATTATACTCGAGTGAAAGGGAATTTTATGTAGAATTTAAATTTATAAAAAATATAAAATATTTTGAAGTCCTATGAAAGTTAAAAAAATAAACACTAAATCTCGGAAAAGCGACTTGATGGAATTATTTTTATTGCAGATTCGGGCTTAGGAGAATTAAAAATATTTATGGAGGTTTGTACAAAAACTTAGTCGGATAACGTAATTATTTTACTGCATAAAAAATAAAAATTTAAGAAAGAAGATCTAAGATTTAAATTAGTCTCATGTTTTAATACTAAAAAGTGGGGCTAAAAATTACATCGTTTTTCGTTTTTGGAATTTTTCATGATTTTTACCAAATAAATATTTATAAATTAGTTATCAAATAAAAGGCTAACAATTGTGAGATAGAATTAATGACATGCAAAATAATTACAAACTGTAATTAAGATTGCACAAGTCTGACTATTGTTTAGCCCAAAAATTTGCATTTGTAATTTTAACAGTTTCTTTTTGGTGAAAAGTTATGTTTAAGTTAACTCTCAAGTATAAAACCCACCGATATTTTTTTATATCCCGAAAAAGTTGATTAATTCCCTATTCAATCATACAAAAAATAAATTGATTATGTTTTTTATGTTTGAGTTGTTTCTAATTTAAAATCTTTCTGTGGCATGGTGACCAAGTAATTATAACATATTCCCATAATGAGTTGTCTGTAATTTTGCAAAGAAAATTGAAAATACATTCCATGAGTTAAAAATAGAAACAACACAAGGCAAGCCAAGTTAGTGTTTGCTTACAATTAAATATTTTTATGCTCGTACCAATTTATATAATTTCTGGAATGCATTGGACACTAAAGCATTGGTAGTGGTTTGCTGTTTTGATTTCTTCTTTAACGCATAAAAATATCTTTGACTTGCTGATTTCATGGAACTAAAATAAGCAGCCAAATCGGACACAATTTGTTGTATAAAAGTGTCTGCTACGTACATACATATAACACAAACAGTAAATAATGTCGTCAGTAGGTCGTTAATTGTTTAAGAGGAAAATATAATAAGGACATTTTAGTGACATTTACGACAGTTTTTGTTGTATTTAATTATAAAACATAAATTAGTGCCAGCACACGACCAACATATTCGAATTATTGGATGTAAAAGTATTTAAATGCATTCAAACATACGTAAACTGTCTGAGCAATTATTGTACTGATACTTGCTGTAAAGGATATTAATTTACAGTCAAGTACATTAACAGGAAATTCTCCAAAAACTTGTGTTTTGGAATTCGATTAATTTTATTATGTAAACTAGAGAAATGCAAAATTATAATCAAGTGAGTTAAAACTGAAGTTAATTAAGTTTTCTATCTTTAGTCGTGTACGTAACACAGAGCTGCAGTGTTAACAGCTTAGGGGATTTATCCCCAAATTGGGGATTTTTATTTCCTGAATGGGGATAAAAATTTCCGTTTGGGGATCCGGGAATTTGTTGGGGATGACAACAAAATTTAAGGGGATTTTTGGGAATAAAATATTAAGAATATTTTTATCTCTAATTTTTAATATGCTTCTTTTAATGTTTTTAATTTATGGTAACAGTGTGAGTTGTAAAGTGTCAGACTAACAACTAATTGTCATTATACTTTAAACTTTTTATTTCGTAAATTTGTGTTTAATTTTTATAAATAAAAGTTCTACACCTCTGAAAAATAATGTAGGAGGATTTTAAAACGAATTTATGAAATGTTAGTTTTTCGAATATCCAATAACCCGTAAATAACAGTAAATTTACAAAGCCAATATACTAAAAGGTAACTAGGAAAAGATACTTTAAGATATTTTTTAAATTAAGGTCCACTTTTAAAATTGTTACTGCTTTACGATGTTAAATTTTTTAAGTTTTTTGTTTTACAAATTTCGAAATGCAAATTATTCGAATCATTAATATCTTAGCAATCTGGAAAGCTGTTTCAAAATGAGTGATTATATGTCAAAATCATATATGTCTTTGTTTTTTAAATTATGAGAAAATTTTCGATTATTTACGTTTTGCTTGGTTTTTTAAATGAACCGCTTTCATAGGAAAGAGTGAAAAAATATGTTTGTGATTAAATTATAAGGAATTAATAGTTGACAAAATTAAAAAATATCCCTCAAAAATTGAGTATAGGAATTGAAATCACTATAACATATTTCAGAAAAACCTATTTAAAAAAATTTAAAAGTTATGAGAATTTAAATTTTTTGTTTAAAAAAATTAGGTGCCACTGGAAAACTCTTGAAAAAACAACTTCTTAAATAAATTGGCCTTATTATAAGTGGCATTGTTGTTGTTCGACAGTTGTCGTAGTCATTCTCGTTTTTACTATTTTTTGTTATTATGCTAAATTTAGAGAATATTTTACAGAAAATTTACAAATTTTTGTTGCTAATTTTGAAAAACCGATTTGCTACAATTAGCAAAAAATTTTCTAATTGTAAAAAAATTTATTTCTAATAATTAAAACTTATACTTTCAAACTTAAATAGCTTTAAGATGTTACATAGGTTGAAAAAAAGGATCGGAAGTGGAAGATACTTTTTACAACCGACTCATGTCCAAAAATCGGACACCCACTTTAAATAGTACTAAAAAGTTTTCTTAGCTCTAAAAATTAGCCTTAAAAGAATAAAAATCCAAAAAATTGACTATAAAAATTTTTTTCAATACAAAAATTAGCAAATTAAATCAAAATGATAAATTCGTTTATGTTTTTACTGTTTTAAAACCATTGTATTTTTTTTTTTAATTTGGATAAAATAATTTTTGAAAATATTTTAGAAATTTCAAAAGAAGTTCGCAGCTTTGAATAATTAAGTAAATTTGTACATTTTTAAAATATTTTTTTATAAATACAATTTTGTCTATATTTTATAATTCATTGAGTTTAGTTCACTAATATTTATTAAACATATATGTTAATTAGAGCTAATTTATTTAAATAAACTTTGTACAGAATTTTACTAACGTTTAGATAGTTTATTATCAACTTTCCTGCTATTTTCATTCCACTAACATTTAGTGAAATAAGTTTTTTTTTTTATGTATCAACACTCAGGGGTTGCCCCCTATGAATGCAGTGCATTGTCAGGAAAATAGCTTATGAGGAGCAGGAAAGAGGGAGTATTGTTTTTGAATATTAGACTTGAATTTCCCTATATTATAGTTGTCAGGGAAGACTTCTGCGGGGATTACGACTAGTTCGACTTATAAACGAATTTTCCCTGTAATGTGTTGTGCAGTTCACTGGACAATCCACCACAAGTGGTTGGGCTTTACTGGATAAGCGAGTATTCCGGACAAAAATTAGGGTCTGAGGGATAAATTCACTTATCTTAGCAGAGCATATCCCATTGTAGTATCGATAGAAAAGTGTCACGCAGACCACATTGCGACGATGCTCCAATGAATCAATAAAACTGGATATCCTACTGTCATTGATAAGCGCCTAAGCCCTTCTTTAAATACGGTCCAAAAGTTCCAAAATAGACCTTGAAGCACCTGCCCATATATGGGAGTTTTATTACAACTTTGGCCGGATATAGGTGGTATAGATAGTAAGGAGATCGTATGGGGTGAAGTACTTCTTGCACCGTTTTAAAAAACCTAAATACTTAAATGCTTCTTTCGACACTTCAAAAATGTGTTTATTCCAACGGATATAATACTGAAGTCTCATGCCCTGAACATCAAGAGTTTCCGATTCCTCAATATCGATACCCTCCAATTGGACAGATGACGCTGGAGACTCCACATTCCTATGAGTAATCATACAACATTCGGTCTTATTTGCATTAAAATCCACCCTATTTGTACGACCCCACTCTGAAACTAACGAGAGGTCCCGATTAAGTGTAATTCATGATCTGCCTTCTGACCCCGACCTCTAAGAGCTTGGCCAGCGATCGAAGGAAAATGAATGACAAATGTTACTATTATCAGCAAAATAGTAGATAGGGTTGAAAGTTAAACCAAGAAGGTCATTAAGAAAGATAAGAAAGAGAGAAGGAGAAAGAACGGAAAAGGAGAAATCATTACCGACACCAAAAGCAATTAGTTTCGATAAAAGTACGCGTGCCATACACGGTCGAACGCTTTAGAAATATCTAAAGCAATCATGTTGTTTTCACCGAACCGGTGAATGGACCTGCTCCAACGCTTGTTTACATTGAGATCTCCAAGAACATTTATAACTGCACGAGTGCGGAAGAATATCTTAGGCATAGTACACAATACTCGTTCGTGCTCGGGTAGTGGTTAATAGCTTTCCAGCAAGAATCAGTTTCCTGCTAACATTTCAGCAAAATGGTTAGTTTTGTCAACAGGTTCAGTGAGAAATTGATCACCCTTTATAAGAGTTGGGATAGCTGAATTAGCATTGTTCGTTACTCTTTTAACGAACGACCAAAAACTCTTACTGCCCCGAGGGGCAGAAAGGACTTTAGTACGAAGACACTGTTCGTAAAGATATTTTTCACGTCTAAGTATTCTGGAACAATTAGTTCTTGCCTGTTTGCAAAGCAGTTCAGTATCAACATTTTTATTAACACGCCAATTTATGAACGCTTTCTTTCGGGATCTGACTGCTTTTCTGCAAGTCTGGTTAAACCAACAATGACCTTTTGGCTTAGGCGAAATGCGCTTGATAGGAATGAAAGATTTCATTCCAAGCATTATAACATTTCTGCAGCGGCATCGAAATTACTGTCGAGGAAACAAAGGTTCCAATTAAAATGCCGGAAAAATCGTTGAGGTCAGCCCAACGAGCGTTCTCGTAAATAAAAACTGAACGTTTAGTAGCTGCCGACGAAACGTTATAAAACTCGTAGAACGAGAAGCGGAAACGGTGCAATGATCCGAATTACCGAGAGGTGCAAGAATCTGTACTTCATACTTTTCAGGGTGTGAAGTAAGAAAAAGGTCGAGATTATTCTGATGTTCACCTTTAACGCACGGAATGCGCGTTGGTTCACTCACAAGTTACACCAGGTGGTTATGCGCGGCGAAGAGCTCTGTGTAAAGGCCTTCGGGAGTTGTATGACTCAAATGGCGAAGCCAAGAAGAATGGTGGATATTAAAATCGCCAGCAACAACGATTTCACAATCCGGGAAATTCTCAAGGATTCTTGAAATTGAATCGGAAAGGGCTCGAAGCCGTTAAGAGTAGCCGCCTTTCCATGTTTGGACTCCTATATAAGAACCCGAAGTGAATAATGTGTGGCCTGATAACGAACTTCACCCATAATGAGTGTATCATTACAGTCTGTATCATTACAGTTCAAATGTTGCTGATACTGGTACACAATATTGTTTTTAATGTACAATGCAAGGCCCCTATGAGAAATAAAAAGAGGTAGAAGGTGGTAACCTGGTATATGGAAATCCTGAGTCGCACATAAAGCCAGAACTTTTGGCATATAAAGGCGATTATGGGCATAAACAAAGAAAAAATGCGCCCTAAGTTAAAAAAATAAAATAAAGAATTCTGATTTTAACTGATTTTAACAGATCAATTTTAAATTGCACTTTACGGAAACTTAATAAAATTTTAGAGCGCTTACTTTTCACCTTCATAATTTCACTTCTAAAGTTTTTTACGTTATTTGTATCAAAAACAAAAAATTTTTAGGTTATTGCACAGCCAAACGGCCAAAACTACATAACTTTTATATGGCAAATCCTGTGTGCCGAACGCTACATTCGTAGGCGTTTTTGGATTAAAATATAGAAGTTTCTTGGTCTTTCAAAACATATTGTTTAGTGGAATTTAAACGTACTTTCGAATGGCACAAAACTTAATTTTTTTACAGCTATTTGTTGCAAAATAATTGATCACAAAGTTTTGTGACGCACGCTACAAATGAATATAAGAGAATTCTTTAATAGCTTATTTGTAGACAAATTTTTTATCGTTTTTATGCAAAAGCCGTGAACCCTTTGTGACGCACGCTACGTGACGCACGTTACATTTTTTCTATTAATACATAAATAAACACAATTGAATTTATTTTAACCAAAAAATTTATTTAGTTTTTTAATAACATTTCTTAATACGAACTTTTAACATTTTTAAGCAATCAACTCAAAGGAAGTGCTGTGTAGCCTTTAGGAAATTCACAAGACAATTTTTAATTTTTTTTCTAATTCCTTAAAATTCTAAATCATGTAAATTATATTTTCATGTATTTCAAGAAAAGGTTGCATTTGTTTTCGATGTCATAACAGAAAATTAATATTTTAACTCTTTAGGAATTCTGCCAATAAAATTCTTTTGAAATCGGTTGCCAGCCAAATTTATTCTACAAATATTCGTAGAACCAGAATCCGTTTACCTAAACTTAAATGATAAGATACAATATTACTAACTAAAACTATCTCCAGAAGTGGTTCTAGGAATATCTGGTTACTTTTGAAATAATTTCAAACAAAAATTAAGTTAAAAAACAGATTATGTAGTGCAAGAAATTGTTCAACAAGTCGTTCTTAAAAACAGAAAATTTTCCAGTTAAATTCCACTGTAAAACAATTTTTAACTTTTTCCAAAATAATGAGATTCCGATGACTGATTCTTGTTAGGTTAGGTTAGGTTAGGTCGAAAGGAGGAAGAAGCATCGAAATGCAACCTCATATCGCTACGATATACAACTAGGCATCTGTTGGGCCTGCTGTGCGCTCCCTAAGAACATGGAGATTGTTAACGTCCGGTTTCCAGAAACCTGGTTTCCCGGACGTAACTCCTCAAGGTTTTCCAGTCGACGTTCCTCAGGTATTCCAGGTCCGATATAACATCGCCCCCGAGGTGCCTGGATCTTAATTCTGCAAATGCCTGATAGTGGCAGAGAAAGTGCTCCAGCGTTTCGCTCTCCTCGCCACACGCTCTACACTCGTCAGAATCTGCCAGTCCAATCCGGTACAGTTGTGCCCGTAATCCTGCATGACCAGTCAGAATACGTACCATCATACTGACCTCGGACTTACTTCCATTAAGGAGGCCTCTTGTCCTCTTCTCGTCTGGGCTACCCCACAAAATCCTAGTGGTCCTCGCCACCGTCCCGTTGTTCCAACAGGCCGTGTGGGTTTCTCTTGCGCACGACTTTAATTCCGCTTTCGTTGCCTCAAACGGTTTTGCGTTCGTCAAGTTAACTGCCTCGAGTTCTCTTCTCCCGACGGCAAGTGTATTGGCCCTTTCGTTCCCGGCTATCGCCGAGTGGCCCGGTACCCATATAATATGGATCCTGCCCCCAGAGGAAAACTCAGTAATGGCTCTTATACAGTCCAGCAAGGTTCTGGACTTAACCCTACTAGCTGATATCGCCCTTTGACTATCGGTAAATATGTTAGCGTCTACTCGCCCCATATTCGATTCAATCCATCTCACACACTCCGTAATAGCACGGACTTCCGCTTGGAAGCTGGTGTTGTGATCAGGAAGACGGTAGGATATCTCGGTCTCCGGGTTCTTAATATAGACCCCCATACCCGTTCTGTGTAGCAACAGATCCCCACGGGCATTCGCCCCAGAGTACCGTTCGACCATTCTCCCCCATCAGGGATCATAATCTCGCAGTTTCCGACAATTTCCGTCTCCGGTATGCGGTCGGGCATGTCAGATGAGTGTGTGTAACCGGGCAACGTGCACAGTATACACTGATGTTGTGCTCTGAAATCACCTAAATATAGCTCGCCAAGAGATAAGAGGCGTTCGGCCGCGAGAGCCGCCTCGTACATCACCTGCGTTTCGATTGGTGGTATATCCAGTAGTGTCTCCAGAGCCTTGGTTGACGTGGTGCACATTGCCCACTTATACCCAAGCAACACGTACGCTGGACCCCCTGAAGTGGTCTTATGTTGCACCTTTTGTCCAAAGAAGTCCACCAGATTATAGAGGCATAAGTTAAGATCGGTCTTATTACGCTCCTGTAAAGCCACTGTATCATACTCGGACTTAGGCCCCATTTCGGGCCTATGGTCCTCCTACCTACCGCCCAACACCGGCTCGCCTTGTTGGTTCTATCCTCTATGTGGTGTTTCCATTTTAGTTTCCGTTCAAGGATTACGCCTAAGTACTTAACCCTGTCGGTCACTGGTATCGTCCTGCCTGAGAAACATGGTTCTCTGTAGACAGGAATTTTCGTTCTCCCCGTGAACAGACATATTTCCGTCTTCTCCGGGTTAACGTTTAGGCCCCTAGGCTGAGCCCAGCCAAAGGCCGTGTTTAGGGCCATCTCGGCCCTTCTGCACAAATATTTCGGATCCTTGCCCCTTAGAAGTATTACAACATCGTCTGCATAGCAGACTGGTTCGAATCCCTCTTCGGTCAAGGTCCTTAGGAGACTATTTATCGCGGTTACCCATAGCAGTGGAGAAAAAATCGCACCCTGTGGCGTTCCGCGAAGTACCCTCCAATCCTGGATCTCGTCTATAAGGTCCTCAGAGCAAAAGGTCATATCCAATACTTCTTCCCTGATCCTATTGACGATTCTTGTTAAAGAGTCCAAAAAAAAAAACCTGTTTCAGCGTTTTGATAGTTTACATCGGAATTTCATTTTAGAGGCGGTCAAAGTTTCGCAGCTCTGGCCTGTTCTTGCAGCATATCGGTATATAAAACTATGTTTTCTTTACATTTAAGGTGTAGAGTATGTTTAGCAACTTTGTAGATAATGGTATGACAAATATTTTTGCATGATTTGAACTGTAAGATCATATTTGAAACCATATTTTTCAAAAAATTGATACCTTTTTTTAGTTTTAGCTGTTTTCTAAAAATGTGCATTGTTGGAGGGAATTCAAAAATTCGGCACAACAGAATTTAAGCCTTTGTTTTTACTTGTTTATACTAATTTCAATGCACAAATAATAATAATAATAATATTTGTAATTTTTTAAAGAAGTTAGTTTTCTTTTCAAATGAATGCATTTGGCAAAAAAACATAGAGAAAAATCAAATAAAAAAGTTTTTTATTTAAAATAATTGAGTACCGCTGATGATACTCGTAGCTAAAAATGACAAAGGAAAAAGATATACTGTACTAAAAGTAGGCATATGGTTTAAACGCAATTTAAAATTTTTGTTGGTCCGAAATCTTGCTTTAAGGGTGAAAACTGCATGGAAGTTTTTCCTAATCACAAATAAAATCAATTGCCAAATTCCCTAATAAACAGTTATTAAATTAATACATATATATTTTTATTATTATTTTAATTAAAATTCACGGTACATGTTATAAAATTTAAATATGAATTAAATCGAATTATACTCACAAACTTCTTTCGTAGCCTTTCTGATAATGCGGGTCATTAGTTGTGCGTTTAAACCATCTTGAAGTCTGAGTGAAATGATTCACTTCAAGGTTCTAATCAAGTGTCTGTACAAAATTCCAATATACATATTGGTAAAAATTGCATGCATGGGAGCTCCCGACAATATTTGGTTGGTTAGTTAGTTAACAAAGTTTGAGGTAATTATTTTTAATATTTCAATTTTCGTTTAGCATTTTATCAAAACATGAGCTTGCCAAAATATTAAAACCGTTGAAAACTTCAGCAAAAATAACAACTTTAATGGTAGATTTTCTTCAAGAAATGTCACATTTTTACGAGTTTTTTTTAAAGAATTTCCATTAAAAGTTCCACCATATATTAGTTCTTTTTGAATACTACTTAGCCCAATCAAGTGGAAAAAACTAATGTTTCATCTAGCTCGAATGAAATTGGATTGTAAACACAATTTTTAAAAAATTGTTGCTTCCCATTATCAAACCATATTTTACAATTTCCGCGAGTGTTTCCAAATGGCATTTCGAATGGATTTTTCTACTTCGCACCAACTGCACAGAAAGCCCAAAACTATATTGCCCTATTTCCCTATTATTTGGTAAAGCCTGGCTTGATAAATTTAGCATATCAAATAGAATTGTCATGTTTTTAAAATTTTACAGAACTTTAAAAGACCATGACTTGATTTCGTTGTGAGATTTTTTTTAGGAATAGGTTATGTTGAAAGGTGAACTAACGTTATTTAACACCATATAAATATTTTCAGTTCAGTGTTTCTTATTGTGACAAACGAATTTCTTGCCAACCGAATGGGTTGTTTGGAGCCGCCAATATATTTGAATTTTCATTGAAGCCATATATTTGAATTTTATCAGGATAACATTCAGTTGCGATCTGGCTATTCTAAATCTTAACTATAATAATAGTTTTAAATCTTTTTAAATTAAAAAAAATCAACTAATTTTCAAACCCTTTCTCAATTTGTATTTCGATTTTGTTTCTATGCCATATTAATTTTTTTAATTAAAAAATAGTCTCTACATTAAAGAGGATTCATACTTCATGTATAGTTTACCAATTTAGATTAGGAAACAAATTGCACATTCTTTTGTGATAAGTATGGAATCAAATAACGAAGGCGGATCAATTAGTCCGTGACTTTTCGAACTTCCCTCGTAGTTATATGAAATACAACACTGCTCCCATGAAGTACCACCTGTAAATATACTACTGTCAAATTTTCAGCAAGTTCCGTCATTTACTTTGCGTTCAACAGCAGGATTTTTTGAGGTCCATAAAATAAGCATTTGTTTGATCAATAATTTCATCGTTGGGTTTAGAAATAGGAAATAGTCACTGGTTTGGAAATAGGAAATAGTCACTGCGGGTTAAATCTTGAGAATAAGGCGAATGAGGGGGCAATTTGTAGTCTTCATCATGGATTTTTACAATGGAAACTAAGCTGTCGCACGATTCTGTTGGTGGTCGATTGTGAGCAAATGCGGCATCCATCTTGCGGAAAGCTTTCTCATACCCAAATGATCGTTCAAAATTAAAAACCACTGAGCCAAGTGAGATCCCTATGTCTTCCACAATCTATCGCACATTCAATCTCCAATCGGCCAACACCACATCGGAAATTTTTTCAATTGTTTTGAGTGTAGAGACCTCAACTAGGCGTCCAGAACATTCGGCATCTTCCGTGCTTGTAAGGCCACAACGAAAGTCAGTAAACCACTTTTTTTCCATTGAAATCGATGGTGCAGAGTTCCTATAGTATTTATCAAGCTTTTCCTTGGTTTAATTGACGTTTTTTTTCGCAAAAATAATTTTTAATGACCACTCGAAATTCACTTTTTTCCATTTTTAAAAAATTACGGAACTAGCTCAAAATTTGACAGCAGTCCTTAACAGGTGGTACTTGATAGGAGCAGTGTTGTATTTTATATAACTACTAGGGAAGTTCGAAAAGTCAGGGACTTATTGTAATAACAATTTGTCCCATTCTGTCAAGTCTTTTGAGAAAATGGTAATGGATCTTATTGGAAAATCTAAAAAGCAGCCATTGTTGACCCCCAATGTTATTGTTAATTATTTTTACTTTTTTCCCCATATTCTTGCTTTGGAATATAATTTTAAAAATATGTTTTTGTTTTAGTTCTTTAAGTTTTGTACAATATTTAAATCTCTACTATGTTAAGATAAAACTTTGTAGTCAGTTTTGGCCTTAAGGCTTTTTAGATTTATATTAAATTTGGGGTCCGTTATGTCGTTTTAAAATAAACAATATTAAAGCAGTTCACAGGGTGTACTAAGTATTGAGTTGTTGTATCTTCGTGTTAAAAAAAGTTCTTAAGTTTTCATTTCACTATAACTACGATTTTCTAGTTTTTTAGTATACTATTCTTAGTACACTATTTTTAGTACTCTATTTCTTAAAATTAAATTTTTGAGTTTTACAAAAAAAACCAAAAACAATTGGCTCGTTATTTAAAAATTCGCAGAACTGAAACCGGGTTTTTTAAAATTTTAACTATTAGAAACAACCTAAAACCAGTTTCGAAAAATTGTTGAATAATCGATCACCATATTATATTTTGTGAATATTTTTTTAAAGCTGGCAATTTGTTCACCTTTTTGGAGCATTTAAAATTCATAATTAATATGTTTGATAGCTTTTAAATTCATAATGGATATGTTTAATATTAACTACATTTTGATTATTTTTGTGTTGTCAAGCTTCTCTCCGCTTTTAGATCATTTTGATATAAATTTATTAGGCTACAAAATTCTATTGACGAAACGTCAAAGACTCGACTTTTTGCAATATATTATAAATTCTTTAACACATTATCGTGACCGGATAATCTATTTGTCAAACGAAAATTTTCACCAAAAATCTCTCGATTTTTGTTAAAAAAATTTTAATTTTCTTTTTCGTATATTAATAGTTGTAGTAGTTAGCGCCGCAGCCGAAAATTTTGTTTTTCATACATTTAGAACAAATATAATTCTTAACAAGTTTCAAAATTGCCAAGCTCTAAGACGTAATGTCATAGAAAACCATTCGCTCTAAAATTTTATAAGATCGTCGGATGCTGCAAAAACCGCATATTGGAAATTCTTGGCTCTTCCATTGTTACCAGCAATTTAATAAGAACAAGCTGGGAGGACACACTCATGGACAGTGAGCAGAAATTTAGTTAATTCTTGAACAATTTTGAAAGCCAGTGGTTGCGCATTACTAAATATTTTAATTTAGGTTGCCCCAAGTAACTTTAATGTTTAGAAAGAGTACATTCGGACGTTATTGATACCTTGCAATATAAATGCCGTGCATAAGCATCATTTATTTGTTTTGCATATTTTGGGGTTATTTTTCATTTCATCATGTTTGGCGTCATTTTTTATTTCTTCGTCATATTTTTCATCACATTTTTAGTGTTAATTTTCATTATGAGGGTCATATTTCTTTGGGCCATTTTTCACAACGAATTTTTAAAAATAAAAACAGCACAGATACCATGGGAATGTGGAGTAGCCACGTGCAAATTTTTAGTCAAATTCAAAGACTATTTCAAAAACGTAATTTATAAAGCACCAATTAAAATTCAAGAACACTAAATTAAATAAAATAAAATAAATATTTGTTGAATTTCAATAATTTTTTTAATTGCGTTCGGTATTTTTTAATTTTAATTGATCTATTTATCGATTGCGAATTTTTGTAATTTTTTTAATTTAAAATGTGTTCCTTTATTAAGGATTTTTTTTTAATTTTCATTCTCATTATTGGTCAATTTTGCCTATTTTTTTTTTTACAAAAAAGATTTATTTTTTATCTCTTTAATATAATTATTTGTTTTCGTATATGGACTTCGCCGAAACACGAAATATAGCAATAATATTGTATTCTCTGCTCTACATTTATTAACAAATACATAATTTATTTGGTAGATTTTGTTGTTTTTAATATTTGATCAAATTACAAAAAGAAAAATTTCAAATATTTTTATAACAAATATTTTTGTTTACATTTAAAAGAGAAAAGCAAAGTATTACCAAGACTTGGATTTTTAACCACTATAACTACTTTAAGAGTCTATATAACTTAAGTTGTTAATTAAATATTTTCAATTTTAAATACACAAGTTTTGATATAAAAATAAACTCAAAATTCTGAAATTTTGGGGATTCCAGTTAAGACTAAATGTAGTATTTGAATCGTAGATTTTTAATTAAAAAAAATTATAAATTTTGAAGAACACTTTTTATTTTTTGTTTTAAAATAAAATATACAAATTAAATAATTCCACTTTATACAAATTGACAAAAGATTTTAAAATTTTTTTGACAAAATCTGAACAATTTTTACAATTTAATAGATATTTAGATACCTGAATTTAGTTTAGATTTTATTTAGCCAGCTCACTCACACCTACACAAAATACTAGATTTAAAAACAATAAACGATATATATTTTTTTCTAACGTTTTTATTATTTTGTTGTTTTGCTGATTTTTAAACACAATACTGAGTAATAGCAGATAAGGATAGTCGATGGTTTAATCAACCTTAAATTAATCTTTTTTTAGAAAGCGTTCAAAAAAAGATAAAAGGCGTTAAACTAATTAAAAAAGGTAATTGATCGGTTTTTTAAAACTTAAGTGTATTTTTGGTTGTTTTTACCCAAATAATATTACGAGTTTGGATATAATTTATAATAGAGGAAGGATGAGTATAGAGATTTCATTATATTACAAGGTTCGGTAGCTGCGAGAAAATTGAGCAAATTTCCCTGATTTCAAAGCAAATTTTTCTCATTTCTGAACAAATTTTGAGCAAAATCTGGAAAAACCCAATTTGAAAATTAGTTGGAAACAAAAAATACAAGCTATTTTGTATATATGTATACTAAACATTTTTTTTTTTGAAAATAATTTCGGGTGGCCTGGGCTCCCTTGACCCGCCACTGCCCTCACCACGCATGGTAGAGGTATAAAAATTGTGAATAAAATTATTAGCTTTTGGAACTTTATGAAAAGAAAATGGATTTGTGCCTCCATATAAAATATGTATTCAAAATATAATAAAAATAGGAAGACCTTGGCTCCGAGTTTTTAAATGCCTTGGAATTTGTGACATAAAATGACTTATTTTTTCGAAGTAATTAAAAGCGTTCTATTGTTAATTCTTAGAATTAATATGAAACTAAAGTACGGTTCATTTAAAATTTGGACGCATTTAACTCCTCATAAAAAGATCATTTATTCTGTTATAAAAATATTAAATAATTAAAATTAAGTTTCTGCATTTCGAACAAATTTTTCGAAATTTGTTTTTATGATCCCCATCAACCGCTGCACATCTTTCCCAGCAAATCCACACATTACTAAATAATGTGTAAAGTAATTTGTAGCCATAGGGGCTCATAGATCACTTTACACCTTACTTCACTGATGAATTTTACAGGCGATGAGCCTCAAAGTAATGTATTACTTTAGAGGTGATAATGTAAGGGGTTACTTATATGGTTACGAGAATGGAAAAAGTAATGTGTGTAAAAATAGATTTTTAAAAAAGAGGAATTTTTATTCAAACAATTATAACAAATATTTTAAACGTTATTAAAAACAATGTGGTCATGATGGGAATCGAACCAGGGAACTCTGGTTGCCAGCCAAGAACTCTACCCACTGAGCTATCGACGCATATAGTATTTGATTGCTTTAAACTTAAACAAACATACATTACCCTTTTGCTTACAAAAAAAAAGCACAAAGTAATGTATCTAATAATAGATTTTCAAAATTATTTCAATTATTACTTTACATTTATAAATCATATATTACGTAATCAATAATCAATCAGTAACTTATTACTTTATGCTTGCAAATAATGAAAAAAGTAACGAGCTATCATTACAAGGTAACGCATGCGAATATCGCACTCATTACCAAAGTTTTGCTGAGTTTCTTTGAACTTCCGCAGCATATCTATTCTATTTTTTCACATTATATCTTAGTTTTGAATAACTCCGCCACCCTTTTATTTATTTATTTTTTTTAATAAACGCCCAATAATTTTCGATCGGGTGAAGTTGTTTTGGTATAAATTTGTTTCTCATTGTAACATTTCATGGTGGTATTTGAATAGTGGCATGATGCTAAATCCGTTCTAAATATTACATGGGATGTGTGATGTCTAATGAAAAGTAGCAATTGATTTTCTTCTCTGTATATTTTAGCTGTTTTTGAAGACGATGTGACGAACGGTCTATTCTTTAAACCACAACTGCAGATATTGCTAAACCAAACTTTTTTTTCAAATTTATCAATCCTCTGTTATTTGAATTTGGAGTTACACTGACGTAGATGAAATATAAAATTTTTGACCAGTTAATTGTTTTAAATCAGTTTTTACGTATGTTTCGTCGTCCGTAATATTGCAGCCTTCAAATTTAGTATTAAGTATTTCGTTGTACAACAAAAAAGAACGTTTTTTTGCCACTGATTCTTATTTAGGTATTTAATAACTCGGTATGACTTAAATCCTGCTTCAAAACGAATTCGACGTATCGTACTTTTAATAGTTTTAAATTTAAAGATCGATCAAAGTCAGGTAACTCGGAATTGCTTTGAATAGATCTCCTAACTTTGCTTTTAATTTTATATCACGTGTTCCTCTATTTATCACAATTTTTAGTTTTCTTTCAATAATTGTATTTTTAAAACTCTACAAACAGTACTTTTGCCTATTTTTAGTGATTTTGCAATCATAGAACCTGACCTTCTCGTATTTTCGATAAATTTGTGCAAAGTTCTTTCTCTAGCCTCTTTTTTCAGTTCGTGAAATTTTAACACATTCAAAGTAAAACATTTTAAACTTTGGTGAAATAACGGTACGACCGTTGTCAAAAAATATGTTTAAGCTTGTTGGTTTTTACACCAGGTTCGCTGCAATGCACGGTACAGTGTGTACCAATTTTAAATGAACCCTACGATAGTTTCGAAGGCGTAAAACAAACAAAAAAATTATAGCTTGAGAAGTAATTTGTATTGTTTATTTTGTTGTCATTTTTAAATTGTCTTAGGTTATGTTTTATAATACTACAAATATAAATTATATGTAACATATGTATATCCAAGTAAATAAATAAATTAAATACTGATAGATACGAGTACTATATGACAAACGTTGGTCACCACTAAATTTTGAATTGGCCCAGCAAAAACTTTCGTTTCATATAATGAAACTTATTTTGTTTGTACATTTAGTTCGGCGTCATGTGTATAGTAGTTATTTTTTTTGGCGCAGTAGTTTTTCTTAGTAGTCAATCTTACGATGAACTTCATATTCAATTACAAAAATAATGCGACAAGGTCAACTACTTGTATTTCAAAAAAAAAAAAAAAAAAAATAAAATAATAATAAATAAATAAAAATAAGAGTCTTATTATTTATGAACTACTAACCACTTATTTTGTAAATGATTAATAGTATAAGGTAATTAATTATTTTTTGAATTTTTGCAATGCAGTGGGTTAGAAAGTGCCTTTTTTATGCAGCGAATATTAACAAAATTTACAATTTTTTATTTAAATATTTAGTTTTCACACCGAATTTTATATTATGAATTTTATATTATGAATTTTATATTATGAATATGCGCACCCATTGCTCAGATTTTGCTGGGTATTGCAACTGTTAGATGTCGCAGTTTTGCTTAAACAGACAAGACAATCCTAAAGGTCGTTTCATTTTTTATTTTATTTTGTATTTACATTATTTGCAAAACACTGTTATCCGAGATTTTGAAGTCTAAATTGAAAGTCAGCAACCTCTTGAAATTGCATTAAAACTACCAGGAATGATATGAGACTCTTTACATTTTTTGCAAGTACAAATACGTCTGCGTAAGTCGTGTTTAGAATTTAAACAACAAGAATAAAAATTCTATGTTATGTCTGGTTTTTTAATGTAATTAAATTTATTCAGAGTAGAGCCTACGGTCAGAACCGGTCTAACCGTACGACCGGTTAGACTGGTCTTTTACACCGGTCGACCCTTTTTCACGGTCTACCCGGTTAACCGGGTTGTAGTACTTTTTTCAAATGCACGCTTTGGTACTTTTAATTAAATAATAGAAAAATTTACACTTTTTTTCGTTTAAAATTTTATAAAAATCAATAAATTTTAAAAAAATCTATAAATTTTATAAAAATCCATAAATTTTACGAAAATCGATCAATTTTTTTGTACGAAAAAAATATTTAGTTTATAAAGGCCTGCAAATAGTATTTCTAAAGTAATGGGTAGAGTATTCAAAAACCGAAACCGAAAACCGGTCAACCGGTTTTTTTATTTTTAAAAACCGATCGGTTTCGAATATTTTGTAAATTCGAAGAAAACCGAAAACCGGTATTTTTTGTTCGGTTAACCGG
Source organism: Eustalomyia histrio (assembly GCA_949748255.1). Taxonomy (NCBI): domain Eukaryota; kingdom Metazoa; phylum Arthropoda; class Insecta; order Diptera; family Anthomyiidae; genus Eustalomyia; species Eustalomyia histrio. The sequence goes on along the minus strand of OX456527.1, from coordinate 73,220,903 downwards.
TTTTTTTAATTACATCACCATTTGGTTTACTTGGTCTCTTTTATTTTTTCCGCACACATAATCGTTTGTTTGGTTATGAAGATTTAGATGTAAGTCTGATAGATTCCGATGAAGACTTAACTTTGGATATTCCAAATTCAAATAGTTTAATTTCTGATCTAAAATAACACAATAAACAGTATTCAAAATCCTAAAAAAGAGACTACAAAATCATTCATCATTATATGATGATTTCATGCTATACCTTGATAAATTCGACAAAAGAACTGAAAAGTTTGACAATTTATATAATTGTCTTTTGACTATTTGTCCAACATCTACTATTAGTGAAAGAGTATTTTTCACTTCTAGCTTTATCAAAAGCAAACAAAACAAGTAAGAGCGGCTAAATTCGGCTATGCCGAATCTTATATACCCTTCACCATGGTTGGGAAAAAACTGAAGTTTATATATGGACATATATGAAATGGACAGATTTATATACGGACGCCTTTAAGAGGAAATTAACCATTTAGTTTGGAGATAAAACTTGGACTCGGGAAGATTTATGGTTCCAGAAAATAGGTATTTTAAAAAAATTTATGTTTTGGGCATAACTTTTTTGTATCTGAACCGATATTTCCGAGTTTTTCAGCAAATATGTTATACTAAAGATTTTCGATCTTTTGCTATATAAGACGTATCCATAGGTCATAATACAGCTCTAGAATAGTGTTTGTTGTTTGTGTATAAAAGGTGAAGAGGTGAAAGAAAAGAATTTCAACAAATCGTTAAAAGAAATCACTAGAACTGCATGTGTTTTATTTCTACAAAATAGTTTGATTTAGCTGGCAAATTTGCATTTGGGATTTTATTTCGCTTTTTTATTAGAAATATTTGTAATTTCTTTAGCTTAATTTTAAAAATTTGAAGGAAAATAGTTTATAATTTTTTTTATAAATTATTATAAGTTATGACCTAAAATAGTTGCACTCAAAGGTAAATTATGTATAAAATTTTCTTAATATGTGAGAAATAAAATGGTTTAAAAATCTTTTTATAAATTCTTTTAAATCGGAGCAAAAAATAGAAATAAAACTGTTTGTATTTTGTTTGTATCAGAGGGTTTTTATACAAATTTTGATGTTTTTAGCCTATTTATGGATTATTTAATTATTAATATAAAATTTTATTTAAATTAGTTATTAAATGTAAAAAAAACAAAAAATAAACAAAAAAAAAATCTTAACGAACCCGCGACCCTTCCAGCTGTGGTGAAAGGTATAAAAACGTTTGTATTTTGTTTGTATCAGAGGGTTTTTATAAAAATGTTGATGTTTTTAGCCTATTTATGGATTATTTAATTATTAATATAAAATTTTATATAAATTAATTATTAAATGTTAAAAAAAACCAAAAATAAGCAAAAAAAAAAGTCTTAAGAAAATAATAAAAAAAAATGTACAAAAAAAAAGTGAATTGACCTGACCGAGATTTGAACCTCGAACCCCGCGGCCTTAGAGAAAAAAAAAGTATTTGTGACACAGCGTCTAGACAACTGAGCTATTGAAGCTCACACAAAATCATCGTCAATAGAGGTACATATATAAAAGTCTTCGTTCATTAGAGATTTGTTTAGTTTTTATTTAAATGAAAAATCTTTATATGTGTGTTGTTTGTGTATAAAAGGTGGAGATGAAAGAAAAGAATTTTAATTATTAATATAAAATTTTATATAAATTAATTATTAAATGTTAAAAAAAAACAAAAATAAGCAAAAAAAAAAGTCTTAAGAAAATAATAAAAAAAAATGCACAAAAAAAGTGAATTGACTTGACCGAGATTTGAACCTCGAACCCCGCGTCCTTAGAGAAAAAAAAAGTATTTGTGACACAGCGTCTAGACAACTGAGCTATTGAAGCTCACACAAAATCATCGTCAATAGAGGTACATATATAAAAGTCTTCGTTCATTAGAGATTTGTTTAGTTTTTATTTAAATGACAAATCTTTATATGTGTGTTGTTTGTGTATAAAAGGTGGAGATGAAAGAAAAGAATTTTAATTATTAATATAAAATTTTATATAAATTAATTATTAAATGTTAAAAAAAAAAACAAAAATAAGCAAAAAAAAAAAAGTCTTAAGAAAATAATAAAAAAAATGTACAAAAAAAAAGTGAATTGACTTGACCGAGATTTGAACCTCGAACCCCGCGTCCTTAGAGAAAAAAAAGTATTTGTGACACAGCGTCTAGACAACTGAGCTATTGAAGCTCACACAAAATCATCGTCAATAGAGGTACATATATAAAAGTCTTCGTTCATTAGAGATTTGTTTAGTTTTTATTTAAATGAAAAATCTTTATATATGTGTTGTTTGTGTATAAAAGGTGGAGATGAAAGAAAAGAATTTTAATTATTAATATAAAATTTTATATAAATTAATTATTAAATGTTAAAAAAAAAAACAAAAATAAGCAAAAAAAAAGTCTTAAGAAAATAATAAAAAAAAATGTACAAAAAAAAAGTGAATTGACCTGACCGAGATTTGAACCTCGAACCCCGCGGCCTTAGAGAAAAAAAAAAGTATTTGTGACACAGCGTCTAGACAACTGAGCTATTGAAGCTCACACAAAATTATCGTCAATAGAGGTACATATATAAAAGTCTTCGTTCATTAGAGATTTGTTTAGTTTTTATTTAAATGACAAATCTTTATATGTGTGTTGTTTGTGTATAAAAGGTGGAGATGAAAGAAAAGAATTTTAATTATTAATATAAAATTTTATATAAATTAATTATTAAATGTTAAAAAAAACAAAAATAAGCAAAAAAAAAAGTCTTAAGAAAATAATAAAAAAAAAATGTACAAAAAAAAGTGAATTGACCTCACCGAGATTTGAACCTCGAACCCCGCGGCCTTAGAGAAAAAAAAAGTATTTGTGACACAGCGTCTAGACAACTGAACTATTGAAGCTCACACAAAATCATCGTCAATAGAGGTACATATATAAAAGTCTTCGTTAATTAGAGATTTGTTTGGTTTTTATTTAAATGACAAATCTTTGTATGTGTGTTGTTTGTGTATAAAAGGTGGAGATGAAAGAAAAGAATTTTAACACATGGATGTGTTGTTATGCTCAAAATTCTACATACATATTAAACAAAGGGATTTTACTGGAAAAATTAGAGGTAGTCCTGGTTTTTTGCTAATATCTCAGCCATTTATTAACCGATCTGTCTGATTTTTAATAGCAAACAGAAATGGATCACATGTAACAGAAATAAAAAAGAATCAAGTCCTCATCATGTCTGGGTTCTTCGGAAAACCCATTTCAACACACAGACGGACAGTCGGACATCGTTAAATCAACTTCGCTCTTCATAAGGACCCAGAATATATATACTTTATAGGGTCTAAGATCAATATTGTAGAAATTACAAACGGAATGACAAACTTATATATACCCTTCCACCTATGGTGAAGGGTATAAAAATCGTCTTAAAACGAAACATTTAAATTGCATATTATTTCTAAAATATTATTTTAGAAGTGAAAAATAGATTTTCTTTTTACATGTTTAAAATGTAATATTAAAAAAACTTATTTAATGCCAAACGTTTTAAACGTTCAAATTACTAACGTTCCTAGTTTTACCCAATTTACAAACTTAATCTCTATTCATTTGATATGAATAAAGTTTAATAATATTAATTTTTAAGATATTATATTAAAAAAAAAATATTAAAACCAATAAATAAAATGTTGAAATGAAATACAATACAAAAATATTATGAAATATTTTTTTTTCAAAGAATGTATTTTTTTATTTTTATTTCTTAATATATTAAATTTCTTTTTTATTTTTGTTTGTATTAAAACAATTAACAAATTATATAAGCTTTTTATTCAAATTAAAAAAACCGAAAAAAACCGGTTGACCGGTTTTTTCTTCAAAAACCGAAACCGAAACCGGTTTTTTTAAAATTCGATTTTTCGAAGAAAACCGAAACCGGTTTTTTCAAAAGGCCGGTTTTTTGAATACTCTAGTAATGGGTCCATACATTATTTTGAGGCTCATCGCCTGTAAAATTCATCAATGAAGTAAGGGGTGAAGTAATGGACTGGCCCGCCCTTATGGCTATACATTACTTTAACACTATTTGTTAATGTGTGGTTTTGCTGGGATATGAAAAAGCCACGGTCTTTTTCGGTCCCATTTAACAACAAAAAAATATATTATAGAAAAGGATTAAAAAAGTATAATAGTTCTTTAGAAGAAGCTTTTTATTAAATTACTAAATTAAAAAAAGTTTAATACCCAGCAAAACTTTAGTAATGAGTGCGATATTCTCATGCGTTACCTTGTAATGATAGCTCGTTACCTTTTTCATTATTTGCAAGCATTAAGTAATAAGTTGCTGATTATTGATTACGAAATATATGATTTATAAATGTAAAGTAATAATTGAAATATTTTTGAAAATCTACTTTTAGATACATTACTTTCTGTTTTTTTTTTGTATGCAAAAGGGTAATGTATGCTTGTTTTGACAACACTAACAAAATACGAAGCGCAACAATTCATTTTAGTTTAAAGCAATCAAATACTATATGTATCGATAGCTCAGTGGGTAGAGTTCTTGGCTGGCAACCAGAGTTCTCTGGTTCGACTCCCATCAAATCAAGACCACATTATTTTTAATAACGTTAAAAATATTTGTAATAATTTTTTTTTAATAAAAATTCCTCTGTTTTTAAAATCTATTTTTAGACACATTACTTTTTTCCATTCTCGTAACCATATAAGTAACCTCTTACATTATCACCTCTAATGTAATGGGTATATACATTACTTTGAGGCTAATCGCTTGTAAAATTCATCAGTGAAGTAAGGTGTAAAGTAATCCATGAGCCTATATGGTACACATTACTTTACATATTATTTGATAATGTGTGGGTTTGCTGCGTAATAAAATAAATTATGCCAAGTTTAATAAAAACAAGTAAAAAAGGGCTAAATTCGGCTGTGCCGAATCTTTGAATACCCTCCACCATAGGGGCTGAAATTGATATACGTATATACTAAATTTTGCATGAACTGTAATATGAATATGTTTTGTCAATTTATGTAACGAACTTTTGTTATTTAGTTTTAGTAATGTTATTTATTAAGTTTTAGCAATGTTATTTACAGAGGTCTGCTCTGTTAGCGACTTTAACATTGTTGATTTTTACGTTAACTTAATCAGAGTAACACACATAAAGCTCTATTATTCTCATAGTATGTAAGACAATAAATGTAATCGAACAATAAGAACCCTTAATAACATTTTTACTTACTTAACAGAAAAAAAAAAATAGATACAGAAAAATTGTACAAATTTCTATGGAAAATTTAGAGGTACCTTCACATTTTCACTCATAACTTTTGAACCGCTTAACCGATTTTGCTCATTTTAAATAGCAAACTGCTCGGGAGGATGTTCAATAATCTGGGTAGAAATTGGCACCACCGCTTGCGTCTTCGCGTCGTGATCGCCATTTCAACAGACAGACAGACATACGGACATCGCTAAATCGACTTAAAATTGCATAAGGATCACGAATATATTTACTTTATGGGGTCTTAAACCTATATTTCGACATATTACAAACGGAATGACAAACTGATATATACCCTCACCATATATGGTGGAGGGTATAAAAAGGTATAAGAAACGAATCAAGAGTAGTTGAGCTTCTTTTAAAAAGAAAAAAGTAACCAAAAATAGAACATTCTAGTGATAGTTTTTTTACCAGGGTAAGTCAAAATAGCCGATGTGGCCATATGTGGGCACATTAGGCACATCCACTTGTGCCAGTATAAGCATATTTAATTACTATTTATTTTTTATACCCTCCACCATATATGGTGAGGGTATATATCAGTTTGTCATTCCGTTTGTAATATGTCGAAATAAAGGTTTAATACCCCATAAAGTATATATATTCGTGATCCTTATGCAATTTTAAGTCGATTTAGCGATGTCCGTCTGTCTGTCCGTCTGTCTGCCTGTCTGTTGAAATGCCGATCACGACGCGAAGACGCAAGCGGGGGTGCCTATTTTTACCCAGATTATTGAACATCCTCCCGAGCAGTTTGGTATTTAAAATGAGCAAAATCGGTCAAGCTGTTTAAAATTTATGAGTGAAAATGTGAAGGTACCTCTAAATTTTCCATACAAATTTGTACAATTTTTCTGTATCTATTTTTGTTTTCTGTTAAGTAAGTAAAAATGTTATTAAGTCTTCTTCTTGTTCGATTACATTTATTGTCTTACATACTATGAGAATAATAACATTTTAGAGCTATATGTGTGTTACTCTTAATAACTAAGTTAACGTTAAAAGCAACAATGTTAAAGTCGCTAACAGAGCAAACCTCTGTAAATAACATTACTTAAACTAAATAACAAAAGTTATGTTACATAAATCAAAGACATTAATTTGTTAAAGAAAGAACATTAGTTGAAACTATTTCCCAATAGGTGGCGCATCTGAAAAAAAATTCTCCCTATAAGGCATATTCTGCTACAATATACAACAGGGTGTTATTGATTTTCTATTTCGTTCATAACATAAAAGAATGTTTGCCAAAAGCTATGCAAAATATATGTTTTATGTGTATATTATACTTTAATTTTCTAAATCAATATTCATTTAGATGTTTAAGAGCACAATATCGCACTTTATTCATCTGTTTTTTTTTATAAAAGAAAAAAATTAACATAAATATACATTTGTCAATCCCTCAAATCTCAAAAATACATTAGGCATATTCAGCTGCAGAGCTAGTTCCCATTAGCCGGAACGAAATCGAGTATTTGACAAAAACTATGCTTTAAAATGTGTTTTTTGTGCAGTCCATGTTTAAAAAAACTAGTGAAAATGTAAAGGTGCCTCTAAATTGCCTATACAAATTTAGTACAATTTCATAGTAGCGACTGGTACATAACATATTTTCTCATATTTTTTCACCAGTCGCTTAGCAGTTAATATTTTGTATTCACCTCAAACATTTTTCCACCACTAAAATTGTTTTTCACCACAAAAAATTTTTTCACCTTAAAAATTTTTTTTCACCTCTAAATTTTTTTTTCCACCAAAAAGTTCTTTTCACATCTAAAAAAGTTTTTCACCTCAAAAAATTTTTTCACCTACATAAGTTTACTTTTAAAGTTTTTTTATATTATTTGTATCAAAAACAGAAGAGAACATCTTTTTAGGATATTGGTGGAGGGTATTCAAAGATTCGGCACACCCGAATTTAGCCCTTTTTTACTTGTTTTATATAATTTAGAAAGAGAAAATAAAGTAATATCTGCTCTCCAGCCTCTGCTCCTAAGAGTAATGAAATACATTGTCTAAAAACTGAACTGAAGCAACAAAAAGTTATGCCAAAAAAAAAAAAAAATGATTGTCCCCACCAAGCCATTCGGAAATATGGAGGAGTTCCTGGAATTAGAAAAAAAAAAATCAAAAATAAAAGCCTTTTATTACTTTTATTTTTGTTATGAACTATGAACGCTAATAAGAAGACTTGTTTTCGGTAGCAAAGGCTCCAAATTTTATAAAAAAATTGTTGGCGGAAGCTTTTTAATGATGAGCTGACCGAAAAATTATGTTAAAAAGGTACAGAGCAGAAGAAGAGTGCCCGCAGTACCAAATAATACATTAAATTTGATTATACTACAGATGTAGCAATAGTTTTCGAACAAAACGAAGATAATTGTATAAAAAGTACAAAAACGTTATTTCAGTTCTCTAAGTCCCGGCAACAGTTACGCGCCGACTACAAAAATTGTAGTAAAGACGGCCAAAAAATGTAAACAAATCATGGCTCCATTAATTCAATTTTTGATAATTTTTTCCTTTATGTATTTTTTTTTTTAAATTTAAAAGTATTTTTTAATATTTTTGTATTTTTTCTTTTCCTTGATTTAATGTTTAATGTCCTATTTTTGGATTTTTTCCTCTTGTATTTTTTTAAGTATATTTTTATTTTATAATAAGTGAATTAAAAACAAATAAAATAATATGTGAATATCTTATTTGCAAGTATAAGCAAATTCTATAAATTGAAGGCATAAGTTTATTCTACAATTGTAAGCATAAGCTAATTCTACAATTGTAGACATAATCTTATTCTACAATTGCAAGCATAAACTACATCTAAAATTGTAGGCATAAGCCTATTATATACTCAAAAAAAAAGTATGACTTTTTATTGAAGACAAAATGTCTTTAAATTAAAGACACATAATTTTCCTTAACTTAAGGAAAACTTTCTTAAAATAAAGAAAAAATCTTTAGTATAAAGAAAAATTTACTATTGCTAAGTACAGGCCAAAATTCTAATTTCTTAACACATGTTAATTTTTTCTTTGATTTGACCTTCTTGAATTGTCTTTGAACTGGGCCGAAAATTCCTTTGTCCAAACTTTATAGTTTCATTGAAAGATTTCTTATTATGAAGATTTTTTATACTTAACCTAAACAAACAAAAAATTTTATTTAAATAATAGTATTAAAGATATAAGAAGATATATCTTCTTTAATTTATATCTATTATTTTCGATTTACTTAAATTAAGTAAATAGTTTTATTTAAATCAGTTAAACTTTTTTTACACGAGTTAAGAAAACATATACTCAAATTAACCATAAAGTATTTCTTTTACATTTGTTATGCTATAATGGATATAATTTATGGAAAGTTTCTTTAAAAAAATTCTTATTTTATTTTATAAAAAGCTCGACATAAAATTAAAGATATTAAAAGACACGGAAACTAGTTTAATAAAAATGTATAAAAAAATAATTTAAAAAAATATTAAAATTTTAAGAAAACACTTACTGCGCCAGAATTTGAACTATACATAATTGCTGACTTTACTACTTTATTTTTCGTGCAATTCTGTATAACTTACAATCATATTTTATTGACCTATTATAAATTACAAGTTTCTGTTGTCCCGAAATCTTTTAAAAGGAAATAAAATAAACTAAAGGCAAAAAAAAAATTAAAAGCACTGAAAAATTTATCTCCCTAACTGTCCCATTGATATGGGACCACATATAATTATATCGAATATCTTTTTACAATATCCAAAATACTTTAGATACGGAACTATATATAAGAATATCTCAAATTTGTGTGCACATATTGTATCATATACAATGATATCAAAAATATTTCTTATATTGGAAAACATATTAAACCATACATAATTATATCTCATACCATATTAAAAAATATTTTTGATAATGACCTATATATTGTTATATCTCAAATATTAGATAGCATATATAATTATAAATGGTTCTGTATAAGTCATATAGAAATATATAAAGCCTCGGGTAACCCATATATAATTATACATAGCGTTATCTTAAATTTGATATGATATAAAATATAACATATTTTATCATATAAATCATACATAATTTCATAATTGTCTTTATATAATAAATTATTTTATACAATCTTATTTTACTCATACTAAAAGCATTCTGTGCCGAGAAGGAAGTAAAACATAACGAGGGGATCCCCAAAAGCTGAAAGTCCCATCAATAACAATTTTAACATCAGTTGAAAGCAGTGAACGAAAACGACGGCTAAGTAGCATTTTTCTTGAAAGAGTTATTATAGTAGTAATAAAGTTGAAGGAGTAAAAAATAGATATACATATATACCAAGCAGTTTGTAATTTTTAAAAAACTTTATTAAATATCTACATTGGTAAAAATGTTCATATTTGGTTCCACATATATGGGGTCACATATTATTCTGTATATGCTCGGGTCCGTAATTTGAGGGTATATGGCCGTATATGCTCATAAATGGACATATAAAATGTTCATATATAAGGTGGCGCAAAAGTAATCCTCCTATCAGAAAATGCTATAAATTTTGCGATTGGCCCCTAATGTCAGTTCTGTTTTGACATTTGTGTAGTAAACACATGCGAAATACACGTTAATTAACAATGTTACGCTACACTGCTCCAGAACGCGGAATATTGGTGACTATTTATTTGAGCAATAATGAAGATGATTTTTTATCAAAATTAATCATGAGTGATGAGGCCCATTTCCATCTTAGCGGGTACGTAAATAAGCAAAATTTACGCTTCTGGGGCACAGAAAATCCGCGTGTAACCCACGAAGAGTATGTATGGTGTGCTGTTTTCGCTGGAGGAGTCATCGGACCTTTTTTCTTCGAAGACGTCGCGGGCCAAACGGTTACTGTGAATGGTGAGCGCTACAGAGCAATGATCAACGAGTTCTTTTTGCCGCAACTTGATGAATTGGGATTGGAAAACATGTGGTTCCAACAGGACGGTGCAACGCCACACACTGCACGTGCCATAACCGATATGCTGAAGGATGCATTTCCCGGGCGCCTAATCTCCCGTTTTGGCGATTTGCACTGGCCAGCAAGATCGCCTGATTTGACCGCTCCAGACTTCTTTTTGTAGGGCTTTTTGAAGTCGCGGGTTTATGTTAACAAGCCTCAGACTCTTGCAGCTCTTAAAGACAATATCCGTCAAGAATGTGAGGACCTATCGCCGGAAGTTTTGGCCAAAGTGATGGAAAATGCCATAAAAAGGGCTCAAATGACAATCAACTGTGGCGGCGGCCATTTACATGACATCATATTCTCGACTTGATGTAAAAAAAATTAAAAGACCAAGAAAAATAATCCACAAGAAGAATCAAAGTTTTTCATTTTTTTTTAAATTACAGCCAAAAAACATCGGAAGGTTATTTTTGCGCCACCCTGTACGGTCATATATGGGTACTTTTTCCATATGCCCGTATATCAATTTTTTTTTATTTTTCAACTAAAATATTGTTTTTTTTTTTAAACTACCCGAGTAAAAAAATTATATGACACAATATTTAATCATATCCAATTTTATATTCCTTAATATCTTTGGTCTGCAATTTTTCGGATTGTCAAATTTTCGGATAAATCCTTCTAAATCGCCAAATATATTGCTAGATCTAATTTGATATGGTATATTTCGCATCAATTAAGATCCTTCAAAGTCCCCAAACATATTGTTGGAAATAACTTGATCTGCCTTTTTCCAGTCAAATAAAATCAACTTTATGTTAGAGCAGATATTAAAGAATATCAAATTGGATGCAATTTTTTTACTCAGGTAGTTAGTTACGAATGTCAAATGTATAGGGAAATATATCTGGTTGTTTATTTTTGTCGTTATTTTATAAATTTTCAAAGAAAATAAACTTCAAATTAAAACTAGATTCTTGATAATGGAGAAGGAGAAGAGAACATATTTTTTGTTAAACGTTTAATATTGAATAGTTTTTTCAGTAATTATTTATAATTTACTAACGAAACCGTTTAAATCATTAAGAAAATTTGAGAATCGCACTACTGTACTCAGTTCTTTTTAATTAAATGCATTTCATTTTAACGCATGTATGTATGTAGTTTGATTTGAGTGGTGTTTCCAGAAAAAGTTTTGCGTCAGAAGAACGAAAATGAAATAACAAAATTTATGAAATATCAAACAAAATACACTCATTCGTCTCACGACGAACATCTTGTGGGAACAACCTATTATTTTTTTAATTCAATTCTTCTAAAAATTTCGCTTTTTTATTTTACTATAGCTTTATATCTATTTTACAGAATATTTTACTTGCACTTTATTATGTTGCCAAAAAATTAAATCATTCACTAATTTTGGTAGTTTTTGGCAACATTTATGCTTTTCGTTCATTTCCTCAAAATTAAAAGTAAAATTTGCAAGTGTTTATATGCTATTTTTTCGAAATATATTTCAAGTGCAAATGCCACACGTACAATAAGCAAAAAGTAAACATCAAATATATGTATGAAGTCCTAACTGGGCTGGTTAAACTATTGCACGCGTGCCATTACTATCATGCAAGCGGATAAACTAAGCACGTGGAGCTTTGTTAATACCCATGTAAAAATCGAAATATATATGAGTATACATGATCATACATAGGCCTGTATATGATCATACATGGGCATACATGGTCATATACGTCCATACATTGTTCAATATATGACCATACATGATCTCATATATGATCATTTATCTTCGGATCTGAAATTTGAGGGTATATGGACGTATATGATCATATACGAGCATACATGAATAATATATGAGCATGTATGATAATATATGCACATATATCACCATATACCCTCAAATTTCGGATCCGAAGATATATGGTCATATATGAGATCATTTATGGACGTATGCCCATGTATGATCATATACAAGCCCATGTATGATCATGTATGTTCATATATATTTCGATTTTTACATGGGTATTTAAAAATTCTTAGTACATATTATCAAACTAGAAAAACTAATTAACAGAGCGAAAAAGATGTATGCTTTTATCCTATTATATAGAAATTTTAAATAAAGATTATGGAAACTCCTTTAAAATCTTTGTTAGAGCTCGGAAGTTTACGTAAATACCTGTTTGTGGTCGTTAGCTGGAGAACAGCGTTCTTTCTGAATCAACAAATTTGCAACAAAACAACATCGATTTGATTATGAATATTTTGATATAAATACATGTTTTTGCATATATTGGTATAAATGCATATTTTAATGTATTTATTATGTTGCACATTTCGCTGTAAATGCTTATTTTGCTAAAATAAATCATATTTTTAACCATCTTTTTTGATTTTTAGTATTTTACATAAAACTTCGGTCTTCGCAATTTATATGTTTTATAAACTAAAAAATAATTTTTAAATATTTTTTTTGATTTTTTTTCACACAGGCAAAAATAACGGAAAAACAAAATTACCAGCTTTCTGACAATGGTTAGAGGTAATTTAAAATTTTTAAAGTTTTTAAAAAGAAATGTTCAGTGGAAGGCAACCTTTAAGCTACAACAGAAAAACGCAGTGTAGACAATGTTTTACAGCAGTGGGAGATTTTTTGTCAATAAAGCTGCTTTATTTTCTTTATTTGTCAGTCTCGAATAATTAGAAAAATTTGGACACAAACTATACCTGCTTCAAAAAGAAAAAAAAATCAAAATTAAATTCTTAAATCTTGTGCAGTTTTACCGGTTTGTTAGCATTTTAATTATCTACTTTGGTGTTTATATTTAAAGACGTTTTCTTTAAAAAAAGGAATACGAATCGGCCGAATTCGAATTATGTCGAAATTCGAAAAACTACCTGACTTGTATTACTCTCTCGTACTTTTTTCGTTCTTTATTTCAAAATTGCTGAATTAGTTGTGCCAATTTTTAAAGTAGTACTCGAGACCTAGCTGATAGCCAAACTTTTGGGTACTGACCCGGCCAAAATTCCAAAATCTTGACTTACACATTTTTAAGACCGAAAAAGTTTGAAAAAAAACTCACGACCGCTACTTTTGATTTAAATGAAAACATCTGAACATCTGATCTAACAGACAGCATATAAATAGTTAAAGAAGTCGGCATTTGAGCTATTAAAACTCGTTTTTAGAGACTTGATATATTACCCAAACCAACTGTTATAATATATTTCATTGTATGTATTACACCGTTAATTTAAATACTTTCCGGGAATTTGATACGCTTTCTGGAAAACAAACATACATTACCCTTTTGCTTACAAAAAAAAAAAAAAAAGTAATGTATGTAAAAATAGATTTTCAAAAATATTTTAATTATTACTTTACATTTATAAATCATATTTTACGTAATCAATAATCAGTAACTTATTACTTTATGCTTGCAAATAATAAAAAAGGTAACGAGCTATCATTACAAGGTAACGCATGAGAATATCGCACCCATTACCAAAGTTTTGCTGGGTTACTCAGAACGTTTTCTTCGGTTGTCAACAAAACCCTGAGAAGTTATACGTGATATTGGTGTTGGATAATTCAAATTTGTGGATACTTCTAAAATCTAAAATTGATATACATAGATATGCTAAATGAATCTTTCACTTGTCTTCCAAATGTACCATTACTTGATCATTTTTACGATGAAATCCACAACCCCACTATCCAAGCAAATTCGTTCTCTTTTGAATGTGTTAACCAAGCAGACGTCTTCTCGCGCTGCTTGGCTATAAATCAAATTCTGTTGGTTCTTACAACAAACATTTGGAACTGAGATCGCATTTTAACTTTTCATTGATAAATTTTCTCATGTCATCATACATTGTTTTTCTTAAAAATATATAAAAAAACAAATTTCGTTAAAGTAAAATAACAAAAAATTAATTTCCAGAGATGTATTCAAAATGCAGCTGTTCAAAACATTTGCAATGCTTATTACTCTTACTCTTAATTATACTTTTAACACTAACAAATGCTGAAATAACGGTTATCACATTCCTTTTAATAATTCGTGATTTAGATCTTTGCATTTTATTAAAAAACTCATCATAATTATTTTTCTATAAGAGTTTTAATAAGATATTGGAAGCATTAACATCGTAAGAATTACTTTTGTGAAAAATTGCAGGAAACAAGTAAGTAAGTAAGTAAAAATTGTATGAAGTCTTCTTCTTTTTCATTCTTAGAGCTATATGTGTCTTACTTTAATAACTAAGTTAACGGTAAAAGCAACATTGCTAAAGTAAGATAGAATATGTAAAAAAATACAAAATTAAAAGTTTGACAAGGCTTGCTTTCGGCCTTTAAAGTCGCTAAAAGAGCAGACGTCTGTAAATAACAATACTAAAACCATATAAATAACATTACTAAAACTAAATAACAAAAGTTCTGTTACATAAATTGCCAAAACATATTCATATTACAGTTCATGTAAAATTTAGTATATACGTATATCATCTTCAGCCCCTATGATTGCCGGAGGCTGAGCTCATATAGAATGAGGGAAGGTCATTAGCGATTCAAACATTCCAGAAATCTTTTTCGCCTTTCCCAAGAGACTTCTAGCGTGGGCGTTAAATTTCAATAATTTATCAAAATGTATTCCGAGATATTTTATTGAATTTCTAAATGGAATATTGTCGCCGTCTAGTATAAGTTGAAGGGATTTACTTTCCGGCACCACATATCTAGGACATTTACCCGAAGGGTTCCTGATACAGATAGCCTCAGACTTGACCGCGTTGATTTTAATGCCCCATTTCTTGTAATAGGCGCTTATTTCTCCAAGATGAAATGCAGCAGAGTTCAGAGCTAGTATTGTGTGCATAAATAAGGCAATCATCAGCGTACAAAATAGCCTTTGAATTTCTAGATTGGTGAGGAAAATCATGCAATCACATGTCCTAGTTCTGAGATAATGTTGTTGATTTGGACGCCAAACTTTCTATTAGTAAAGTAGCTGCAAAATATTTTTACCAGAAATGGGTCAACGCCAAGATTTATCAGTTTGTAGAGGATTCCATTATGATAAACCGAATCAAACGAATTTCTATATCCAATGATATTGCCACCGTGCATATTTTATCCCTTAAGTTGCAAGTTACATCATTGTGAAACTTCAACAATGCATGTTGTGTTGAGTGAGATCTTCTAAATCCAAATTGAAATTCTGATATTGCTTCCACAATGAACCCATTTTCTAGTTTTTCCTTAATTACGTGTTCAAATAATTTACCAATGTTGAATAAAAGGGATATTGGGCGAAAATCCTCAGGCTTTTTACTGTCCTGCTTTTTTTTAATTGGAAGTTTTTTTGCGCTTTTCCAAGCCAATGGAAAATAGCCGTTATTAATGCAATTGTTAAAAATAGCAGCTAATAATTTTAGTGTTGTATAAGGAAATTTTTTAATTATAAAATTGGAAATGCCATCAAAGCCAAAAGACTTTTTGCTATTAATGTTGTTAATGTGCATTCTGATATTATTCATATATGTTGCGGTAGTCTATCAACACATAATGAGATTTGATTCTCTATATTGTTAACCGGCCTTTCAGGATTTACCCCTTAAAAAACAGCAGTATAATGAGTTCTAAATATTTCTGAAATTTAACAACAATTGGAAGTGATAGTATCATTGTGTATCAGCTGCTGGCAAAAAGGAGACTTCTTTTTACCAACGAACCGAAATACTTATTTAAAGGCAGTAGGACCTGGTGTTATTTATGAGATCCTATGTCTCAAATTTTTAGCATCTTCAAGATTTATAAGCTCACTAAAAAATTGTTTTAATAGTTGTATCTGTTTAGTGAGAATTTTATACTCGCTGCTAATTCTATTTCCAGTTCTGTGATATATTTTCTTTAGGTTCTTCTGCCATGCATACTTAACTTTAAAAAGTTTATTGATGTTATCAGGATACTGACGTTTTTGGTCATTTATCTCCAGTTTGTTGGAGTGGCTTTCATGTATTGAGGTAAGTGTATTATTAAAAGTATTTATAAGCACATCTAATTTAACATTACTTAAATTGCAGTTGTTGGGAGGTAAAATGGCATCTGAGTCTGCATCTAAATCTCTACTGCATGCGTTCCAACAATGTTAAACAGGCTGCATCACTTTCCAGTTTCAGTACTAATATGAAATGATCCGAGAAAGTTGATAAGCTTTCGATCTGATAATTAGGTTGGATACTGTTGATTATGCTGGGACTTAATAGAAAGTGGTCTAGAAAAGAAGACCCGTTAGAAAACGATGGAGATATATCGCAAACGCGTGTTACATCTAAACAGTTGTTTTGTAGCCAGCTATGTAGTACTTTTCAATTAGCGTTATCTGCGGTATCTCCCCACTTTAAACTTTCCGCATTTAGGTCACCACCGAATATAAACCCATCATAATTGTTGCTCATTTGGAGAATCTGGCTTAAGCTGTTGTTTAACTCATGTGAGTCATATACAAACCCCCTAATAAATATTTTTTACTGATGCTGTTTAAAACCATTTCTATTTCAATAAAAACGTTATTAAATTGTGTTTTATTGCAAATAATTCTATTATAATCTACCGTGTTTTTAATAGCAATTGCTACTCCTAAAGCTGAATTGTCGTAAACGAAATTATATCCATTAAGATTTACTTTTCTATTTCCGCGAAGATGACATTCTTGTATGAATCTACATCAATTTGGTTATGATGAAGGATATTTGACAGTTCAATTTGGCGACTGATGTTAACAAGAGAGCGGACGTTAAATGTCATAAATTTAAGAGATCTATGGGCCATATTTGTTATTCACACTCTTAAGAAGCCGCAGGAACTCTGCTTTAGCTTCATTTTTTTGCATGTTTTTAAAATCCCTAAGGAAGTTTGTAATTTGCTGTTCCAGCGACAATTCCTCAGGTAAAAGGAACATATTGACAAGTTTCAAGAATTCCTCAATTACTGATGGTTTATGTGTTTGAGCTTGGGTAGCATTTACCTGAAAAAGACTGGCAAATGATATGCCTGGTGAACGAATAGATTGGTTTACTATATTGTTAACTTTATCTTTGGCAACAAGCTTTTCTTCACTAGCCTTTTTTATGCGTTCCCTTCGTACGGTAAGGTATTTTCTATAGGCTGGGCAACCTCTCCAGTTTGCAGGATGTCCACTTACTCCACAGTTCACGCAATGGGGTGCTGACGTCTCAGAATTTATGCGCTGGCATTCACCCGGGGGTGCTTTTTATCGCATTTCACACATTGGAATTCAGAATTGCAATTTTTAGCAATGTGACCCCAACGTTGGCATCTGTGGCATTGTACCTCTTGTTCCTTCCTTTTAGGTTTCTCCCAAAGAATAGTTTGCCTCAAAAGATATTTAATGTGCGAAATATCTGATAGTGAATTCCCTGCGTTTAGCGTAACCAGAAACAGGCCTGTGTCGTATGAATTCTTTACGGAATATGGAGTTGTAAAACGTGTAATTTTGGACACAACGTTTAGAACCGATTTGTCAAGGGCAGACTTAACTTCCTCAACACTAGTACCGTGATAAAGACCTCTTAATATAAAAGAAGTCTGTCTAAGCTATTTAGGTGTGTATGAGTAAGAGTAAATATTCTTCTCCCTCGGAATGGCCATCATTTCAGAATGCACTGTAGCATCTGAAAGGTATAACTTACTTTTACGTTTATTAACGTTTCTTATTTTAAACGTTATTTTGGGAGTTTTTGCCTCCAATTGATCAACTAAACGTTTGATGTTGACGTCAAATAAAAATATTGGAGGGCAAAAGGATTTGCCGGCATTTTCCTTTTTGGCTCTAGCAGTTTTCTCTGCCTTTCTCTGTATTTTCAATCTCCAATCCATCAAGTAAAGCAAATCTATTTTCACCCAAATAAGTCACGTCAATGTTTGCAGGTGACAATAATACATCTGCTCTTCTTCGCTTTGAATGTTTAAACCACGTTGCAACTAAATGCACCCGTGGTAGCCAAATTCAGTATCTTTTCAGGTATATACAATTTTTTCTATAAGTACAGAAATATTTATATTTTCCAGTTTTTATAAAAACTTTTTGCAGTTTCAATAGTCTATTTCACCTTCTTCGTTAAATATATTTATATTTTAATAAATTTTCACACTCCGTTATTTTCTGTGCGTATGTATCGTTCAAGATCAGAATCAAGACTCCCTTGCAGGAAACAAATGCAATTCCGATTTCAAGGTCAAAGTTTTTAATGACTTTAAAAATGGACTTTCTCAAAAAGACATTTCCTTAAAATATTCAAAAATCAACAATTTGTCGCATTGTTAATAGTGGTAACATCAATACAACTCAAAAAGGAAGAAGACCCCGTACTACTACTGTAAGAGAAGACAGAAAAATTAAGAATTTTTTCACGAAATATCCTAAAGCAGTTCCTAGAGAATTTAAAACAGAACTTTCTATAGATGCCAGTCTTTCCACCATTAAAAGAAGAGCCCGAGAATATGGTCTTTGATGTTTTAGGTGCACAAAAACCTTTTGTAGGTAAAAATAGAAAAGCTCGGCTTAACTCTGCCCGCTGCCATTCAAATTGGACTCAACAGCAAAAGAAGAACGTACTATGGTCCGATGAGTCTAAATTCAACCTCAGAGATTCAGACGGAAGTGCCTACTGGCTGAATGGTAAATGCCACTTTCATGACATTCCAGCACGATAACGACCCTAAACATTAGGCAGGGATTGTAAAAGTATGGTTGGAGGAAAATAATATTAGAGTCATGTCATGGCCGCCACAATCTCCAAAAATCTCAATGGTTACAAAACGGAATATTGGTAATAAAGTATTCCAAAATGGTGATGAATTTTTCGCCGAGTTGGAAAAGCAGTGGGATGAAATTCCCGAAGATTATATTAAAAAGCTTATATCCTCAATGCCTAAAAATGTTCGGAGGTAATAAAAATCGATGATCAGAGGACAAAAGCTAATGGCTCTGTATTAATCCACGAAAATCCAAATGCTTGGTAATTCGTAAAAAAACTTTAAATCCAGT
The DNA here is from genome assembly GCA_949748255.1 of Eustalomyia histrio. Classification (NCBI taxonomy): domain Eukaryota; kingdom Metazoa; phylum Arthropoda; class Insecta; order Diptera; family Anthomyiidae; genus Eustalomyia; species Eustalomyia histrio. The sequence goes on along the minus strand of OX456527.1, from coordinate 73,201,486 downwards.
TTTCGAACATGATATCACCATTAACAACGAGAAAATTAACATTGTCCCAACAGCTAAAAATCTTGGTCTAATACTAAATAGTAGTCTAACATGGACAAACCATATTAACACAATAGTGGGTCAGACATTCATGAAACTAAGACAACTTTGGGCAGCCCAATCTTTTACACCTTTAAAAATTAGATTGCTGCTGGCCAAATCATACCTGATTCCGGGGTTATTGTATGGTTGTGAACTTTATGCCAATAGCGACTCCGCAAGCCAATCTAAGCTTATCGTGGCGTATAATAGCATTGTTCGTTATGTTTTTGGATTAAGGCAACGTGATGGAACTTCGGATTTCTCAAAGAAAATTTTTGGTGTTTCATTTATAAATCTTATGAAGATAAGAGTACTTCTCTTTTTACATAAAATCATTTATACGCAAAAACCTTTATACCTCTATGAAAAACTTCGTTTTGCTCAGTCTAATAGGGGCAAAAAGATTATTTTACCAAGACATCATTGTCTAGTATCTGAGTGGCAATTCTATATAAATGCAATTCGTCTCTGGAATATGCTTCCACAAAAACAACAACTTAACAGCAACGTTACTCATTTTAAAAAATTTGTTTTTCTAAATTATTCTTGATATTTTCTTACTTTTCCTGTTTGACTTTAATTATTTTTTTTTTTTTATTATTATTATTTTTATTTTTAATCTTGTGTAATTTAAATTTAAGCTTTAAAAATATTTTACCTAATTGCAACCTATTCCTAAATATGTTTTAACAATTGTCATTATTATTTTTGCTTGGTAATTCCTGTACTGTAATTATAAGATTAAATCTTGTTGTGCAGGATATGACATTAATAAATAAATAAATAAATAAAAGGTGTGCCGCAGGGGTCATCCTAGGACCACTCTAATATACCATTTATGACAACGTTATGATTAACCAGTTACTATACTGTAAGGCTTGTATTTACGCAAACGATGTGCAGATTTATAAATGTGGTGGGAAAAATGGTATAAACGTTTGTGTTAATAAATTGAATGATGATTTAAAACATATACACACATGGGCAACTGCAAATGGCTTATGCATTAACCCTTCTAAATCCAAATGCCTGATTGTTAAACAGAGGACAATGCAATTGTCCCTTGATCTGTAGAAAGCTATCAATAAATAATAATCGTAAAATCAACCAAAAACCTGGAAATAATTTTTAAGTACATTAACAAAGGACCCTATTAACCAGGATGAACAAACACCAAATTTTTAGCCACACATGATGCCAAATGGTGCGACCACGAAATTCCTAGTCGATTAAGAGAAACATTTAGCCGCTATCAAGGGTTGTAGCGCAAGTACATTGATTGTGATGTGAATGTATTCATGTTTTAATTGGCTAGAGGCTTAGTTTTTCTGTAAATCGGCTAAGAATTTCGTGGTCTCGACGAAGAATTTTTTTGTTGTCGCACCATTTGGCATCATGTCATCATGGGTAGCTAAAAATTTGGTAGTTTGTTCATCCTGGTTTATAGGGTCCTTGCATTTACGTGGTCTGACCAAATAAACGTTGCTGCCGGGTGAACATATTCGATGATACGTACGCTGTGGAATGGTAAATATTTTACCCCATTAAAAATTCGCTTACTACTCGCTAAAACTTATCTTATTCCAACATTGCTTTACGGATATGAACTGTTTGCTTAGTCCGACGCTTTAAGTACAAGAAAGCTTACGGTTACCTTTAACAATATTTTAAGATGTCTTCAATTTTAGATGATATGATCGCACCTCACTATATGAGAAACATCTTTATAGTGAGACCCAGACTAACTTTCTAAAGATTAGATCATTCTTTTGCTACATAAAATAATATTTACGAAGAAGCCTGACTATTTGTTTAATAGATTAATTCCAACTCAATCAAGTCATATTAGGGATTTAGTACCGCTTAGTCTTAATTTTATATTATTTTTATAATAATTTCATCAATATTGTTGAATACGCTATACTAATTCGGAACTATAATTATACGATTTTAAATCTTGTAAACTAAACTATTAAATTAACCGTGGTTACGGTTAAACCGTAACTCCAGATAACACAGTACAACAAATTAATTTTGGTCTTAGATATTCAAAGTTAGCTAAGTTAAGAAATATTTGCAAAACAGTTTTTGTAGGGAAGTTTATAAAACTTTTGCAAAAAAAAAAAAAAAATACAAAATTTAAAATAACAAAGGTATATTTTTTAACAATTAAATTAGATCAGATCTGATCAGATCTGTCGATAAAGTGTATCAAATATATGGCATAATCATGTATGATCAGATCTGGTGTCCCATATGATTGCGAAGAGGTTAACAATGAATTAAATGAAGTGGTCGCTATATTTTTATTGGGACCCAGCAAAACTTCGGTAATGGGTGAGATATTCTCATGCGTTACCTTGTAATGATAGCTCGTTACCTTTTTCATTATTTTCAAGCATAAAGTAAAATGTTACTGATTATTGATTGCGTAATATATGATTTATATATGTAAAGTAATAATTGAAATATTTTTGAAAATCTATTTTTAGATACATTGCTTTGTGTTTTTTGTAAGCAAATAGGTAATGTATGTTTGTTTTGATAACACTAGCGAGAAAACGAAGCGCAACAATTCATTTAAGTTTAAAGCAATCAAATACTATATGCGTCGGTAGCTCAGTGGGTAAAGTTCTTGGCTGGCAACTAGAGTTCCCTGGTTCGATTCCCATCAAGACCACATTATTTTTAATAACGTTTAAAATATTTGTAATATTTTTTTTTAATAAAAATCCTCTTTTTTAAAAATCTAGTTTTAGACACATTACTTTTTCCATTCTCGTAACCATATAAGTAACCCGTTACATTATCACCTCTAAAGTAATGGGTATATACATTACTTTAAGGCTCATCGCCTGTAAAATTCATCAGTGAAGTAAGGTATAAAGTAATCCATGAGCCCCTATGGCTACACATTATTTGGTTATGTGTGGTTTTGCTGGGGAGTTAGTTGAAACCCGTATTTCGCCTTTTATTTGGGGTCAACGTAAATACATGGATCTGCCACTATCTCCGTAAAGCAAATTAAAATATGACATTAAAATGATACATAATATTAACCCACTATGTTTCGTTTTGTTTATTTTTTCTTATTTTTAGGGCAGGGGTCGAATTACGGCATTCGTGATCTTAATTTTTCAATTGAAGTTAGTTTTTTTTATTTCTAAATATAAAACATTAAAACGGAACTATTTTCATCAAGGATATTGTAGTTCGGTCCTAGATTGGAAATGAATATTAAAGTTGGTTTTGTCATTATAAGTTTTATTGTAGTTACTTATTAAAAAATCAGCTTTTGGGTAATTTCATTCGATCACGAATGCCGTAATTCGGCCTCAGGTTTTTCCGAAAAAGCCTTTGAATATAAAAAAGAAATTGTAGATTATATTATAAGCCTTAATTTTAAGTTACCTCTCGTAAATAATAAATATATTTGTCATCTTGTAGAGTCATTATTTTATGTTAAATTGTAATTCATTATGTATCGGAAACTCATTAGGAAAATGTATTTTTAGCCTGGTTCGAGATCATAAAAAATTTTTTCCCAAATGAAAAATTTTTCTTATGTTTATTTAGTAATTATGATGAATACACATTTTCTAGTCCGCTACGACTTTCATCAACATCAAAATAAACCACAAAATAATGCATTGTGTATGCAATTGTCGGTAACTCATTGCTTTACAATGTAATGGATTAGTTTATCGCTCCCAATACTTAAGTTTTTCTGGGTAGTGAATACATAGAAAACAAATTAAGACAAAAAAGTTCGTTAAACTTGTATTTAAGATTGAATTTTCTGAAAATTCTGATGTAAAGGCTGTGATTCTTTTCATGAAATAAACTAAGTGGAAAGTAAAGTGACATCATGTGTTAAATTTTTTTAAAATCCGATTAGAAGACTTGTAAATTACAAAAACTAGTAAAACTTTTTATTTATTTTTTTGAAAGAATATTCTTCAGGTATATTATTAAATAAAAACATTAAAGAACAATCTGGGGTTTCGGTAAAAGATAAATATCCGAATATTTCAAAAAGTAGAGCTAATTTTAAAATTTAATGTTTACATTCGTCATCAACATCAATGCAATTTTTGTGTTTGTTGTGTAACCGATTGATTGATTTCAAGCAAAAAATAACTGTTTTTCAGTCGATTTGCTGAATGCTTTTATAAAAAGTGCCAGACTCGCTTATTTCGCAAAATATTGCAAACGTTTCGAGGTACAAAGTGTATCTTAAAATATATATTGATAAATTGCATTTTCAGGACTCTCCAAAATTATTAATTTTCAACAGAAATGTTTGAATTAAATGTATTTTGAATGAAAAAGGTCAGAGATCCAAAATAACTCTTATTAAAAAAAAGAAGGAAATTTTTAGGATAAATGTAATTTAAATAACATATCAATATGCAAATATACAAACATTAACTAGTTTTTGGATACTGGCAAAATTTATAAATTGTTATTAAAAAAATTTAAAATTATTAATAACACTTAAAACGAGGTTAAATAATGCCAGTGACGTGCCCAGGGGAGGGGGCCCAGGCCACGAAAATATTTCCAAAATACAATTTTTTTTACTGTGTTTAGTATACATATATAGAAAATGCCTCGTATTTTTTGGTTCCGGTTGATTTTCTTTGCAAGACCATTTTATTTTTTTGCAAGTACAATTTGGTTTTTCCATATTTTGCTGAAATTTGTGCAGAAATGAAAAAAATTTGCTTTGAAATCAGGGAAATTTGCTCAATTTTTTCTCAGTTACCGAACCTTGTAATATGTACAAAATTTTATTTGGCTGCTTCTTTTGATGAAATCTCTATACTTATTCTTCCTCTATTATTATTTATTTCCAAATTCGTAATATTATTTGGGTAAAAACAATCAAAAATAAACTTAACTTTTTAAAACCCGATCAATTGCCTTTTTTTGATTTAATTTAACGCCTTTTATCTTTTTTCGAACGCTTTCTAAAATCGGAGTAATTAAGGGTTCACTATCCTTATCTGCTGTTACTCAGTATTGGGTTTAAAAATCAACAAAACAACATAATGTTAAAAACGTTAGAAAAAAATATATTTAGTTTATTGTTTTAAATGTTGTATTTTGTTTGGATGTGAGCTGGCTGAATAAAATCTAAACTAAATTCAAGTATCCAAATTTCTATGAACATTTAAAAATTGTTCAAAGATTTTGTCAAAGAAATTTTAAAGTCTTTTGCCAATTTGTATTTAGCTTAGAATATATTTAGCTACCTCGCGGGTCCTAAGTGGAATAACTTAATTTGTGTATTTTCTTTTAAAACAAAAAATAAATCGTGTTTCCAATAATATTACTTTTTTTAATTAAAAATCTGAGAATGAATTACCACTTTAAGTCCTTACTGGAATCTCCAAAATTTCAGATTTATGACTTTATTTTTATATCAAAACATATATATTTAAAATTGAAAATATTTAATTAACTTATATGGACTTTCAAAGTAGTTATAGTTGTTGAAAAGTAAGAATTTATAAAAATGCTTGCAAGCTTTGGCAATTCTTGGCTTTTCTCTTTTAAATGTAAATGAAAATATTTGACATAAAAATATTTGAAATTTTTCTATTTGTAATTTGGTAAAATATAAAAACAACAAAAGCTAACAAATAAAATTATGTGTTTGTTAGTAAATATAGAGCAGGGCACACAATATAATTACCATATTTCGTGTTCCGTTGAAAACAAGCAGTTATAGATATAGAGATATAAAAATAAAGCTTTTTTTATAAAAAATAGACAAAATTGCCCAAAACTGACAATTGAAATTAAAAAAAAAATATCAATTTACATTCAAAAAATTACAAATAAAATTCAAAAATTCGCAATCGATACCTAAAGAGATCAATTAAAAAATCCCAAACACAATTAAAAAAAAATTATGGAAATATACGAAAATATAAAAATTTCTTAACAAAAGTCGCGGTATTTTTGGTAAAGAATTTATAATATATGGCACCAAGCCGATTATTTGACGTTTCGTCGAAAGAATTTTGTAGCATAATATATTTTTATCAAGATGATCTAAAAGCGGAGAGAATCTTTACAACACAAAAACAACCAAAATGTACTTACTATTAAACGTATACATGAGATATCAGTCAATAGGTTTATTTTTTTCGAATTTTATGTAAATATTCCATACAATTTTAAGTAGATATAGACTTGCTAGTAGTTATAGATATAGCTACTTAAAAATTAAGAATGTATAAAAATGTTGCCAAGCCTAAGAAATTATTGGCTTTTCTAATTTAAATGTAAACAAAAATATTTGTCATAAAAATATTTGAAATTTTTGTATTTTTAATTTGATAAAATATTAATAACAACAAAAGCTAACAATTGAATTATGCGTTTTTAAGTAAAGGTAGGGCGGGACAAACAATATAATTGCTCTATTTTGCGTTCCCGCGAAGTCCATATGGGAAAAAATAAAGAAAGGCCAGCTAAATAGGGATAGTCGTTTTTTTACAAGTAGTTATAGATATAGATACAAAATTCGAAAAAAACGAACCTAATGTAATAAATAAGTTTTAAATAAAAACTTTTTATGAATTTAGAAGATGTAAATTTTGTTTAAATGCTTCAAAAAGTCAAAAAATTTTGGTTTAGAAATTGACAGCTTTTAAAAAAATTTTTAGAAAATATATTTTGTGCTCCCCCCGAAAAAAAATCTTGGGCACGCCACTAATTAATGCTATTATTTTTTTAATTGGTTTATTGTTTATTCCAAAACAGTGACATTAATCAATGAAATCAGATCCCTAAATCATTATCATTGATTAAAACAATGGTAATGAAATTTATTTCATAACAATTGGTATCAATGTAATGATAATGAAATCATAAAGTAATTAGTCTCCTCAATTCATTAGTCCCATCTAAAATTTTATAAACTATTAATTCATTCTTAAATTTCTACCATTTTTTTATTTTTTTTCAAAATAATTTATTTATTCTATGTAAACAATAAAGCGCAAACTTGTATATTTGTTTTAAATAAAAATCAATAAAAGATCGGTATTGCACACAAAAATTTGGTGGAATATGCAATTTAACTTACATTTGCCCATTGTTAAATATCAAGTTCGCAGTACTCCAAGGTCATTTTACTGCGGTCTCCCGAGATCAAACCTTACAATTTATTTTGTTTAATTGTGCTTTTATGATTAAAAAAATTAAAAACTCGTATTTCTCGTATACAAAACATTTCGCATTGTTTTTTGTCGTAAAAATATTTGTTTCGTGAAGATGTTTTTGACGAATTACAAATAACTTAACTCTTTCCGGGCAGGTGGTATAACAATCATACCACTGTTCTAAATATTTTTTATAAATTCTGTGCGCATTGGTATGGCACAAGTACCATTTTAACATGTTATTTAAAGCTTTTTATAAAAAAAATATTTCAAATGCGAAAAAGAAATAAATATGGGATTTATTTAAGTACAAAAATGAACGTCAAAGAAGTGCCAAAAGTAAGCAAAATTCTATATAAATTCGGATAACATCATCTTCTGAGTCGAAATAATAATCGACCTCGACTTGTAATGTGCCTCTTTGTCCTAGCAAAACTAAATCATGCTTTAGTGATTTTCATAAATAAATCATTAATTTTATGCGCGGTGGTATATATGTAATAATATGGCTTTGCTCAGAATCCTACAAGAATAAAATTTTTTTTAATACATATTTTCCAATAAAACTTGATAATAAGTGAAAGCAAATTAAAATTTTGTTTAATTTTCACTGATATCTTATTGTGCCCTGGGAAGGAGTTAATCAAATATATTTTTGGAGGAAATCTATCAAAATCGTATTAAAATCAAAAAATGTTTTCATTAAATATAATGATGTAAATGCAATGACTTTAATTATAAAATAGTATTTAAACATATGTTTCTGTCAGAAAGCTAAAATTCCTAGCCGACAATTATATATAGTAATTTTTAATTTTTAAACAGATAATGAACTTGAATTGAAAGTATTGCAAAGACAGGAATAAATCAGTTGAAAATTTGTATTTTTTAATTTTAAAATGCATATTTTCAATTTTTACAATTTTTGTACATGTATTCACATGTGACATATGATAATGCATATTTTTATTATTATATATTTTTCCATCAAACTAGGTCTAATTGTATTAAATAATGTCTAATTGCATAATTTTTCGGAAAAAAATATCTTTAAATTATATGTTTTTTGCATCAAAATAAAAATTTTATGTGGATAAAGTTAAACCTTTATTTTAAATACGGTAGTTGTACTCAATTTGAAAATTTCTTGAATTTTCCAAATAAAATAATTTCCCACTTGGTTCAAACTACATTACTTTCCACTGGAAATATTCTCTTAAATATCTTAAATAATCAATAAATCAAAAATCTATTTGGAATTCGTTATGTTAAAGGGCGATACAAACGCTGGCCGTCCCAGTCTACTATTACCCAAATGGGATTTTGTATTTTCAAAGAGTATTTGCAATAATTTTATATTTCATATTCCCAAAACTAAATAATAGTTCATAAGGATAGTCGAATTGTAAATCTTCCTTAAAACTCTGAAAAGTTGGTAAGACAAAAAAAAAAACATTTAAGTCATGTATGCCGAAATTGTTGATAACAACTGACTGAATCATTGTTTATATGGCCATTTACGTTGCATTTAAACAGCCCTGCAAACTTAGCTCTGAAATACAGACGAACTTGCATAAATAAACATTTTGAAAATTGAGACAGGCTGATAGAAAAAAAATTACTACGTACCATAAAATTAAAAAAGCTACCAATAATTTCTGATTTTCTGTTCGCACAGTTTTTTTTTATATATTTGAAAGTCAAGCTTATTGTTTAAACAAATATATATATATTATTTTTTTTGCAAATCGCAAAACTAAAAACCACAATTGGTTAAGAATTTTTCATATTAATCCATTAAACTATTTAGAGAATAAATTTTACGAGTTAATTGAGAACATACCTTTTCATCGTTTAATATATCAAATGTCAGTTATTTGGAAAACATAAAAGAAAAAACTGTAAATTATTTATTTATTTTTTGTAGACGTTAACAAAAAAAAAAAAAAAAAAGCGACGTGTACGTTCAGCAATTAACACCCACAGATAATTTAAACACTTTTGCTAGTTTTGCTGTTAATTATTTTTAATGCAAAAGAATGGAAAATTTTAATTATTGAAAAATTTCACACAAAACAAAAAACTAAAATTTTATACTTTGCACTTTTTTAAAACTTTTCAAATACTTTGTATATATTTATTTTTTAATTTTATTTATTTTTTATTTCAAATTAAACTGTCTGATGTTTATTTTAATGCACATTTTATTTTAACATATTTGTAATTGCCGCAGAACCCGTTCGTTGCATTTGGTAGTCGGATACGAACTGAATTTTTTGAAAAACCAAAATTCTTATTTACGTAAGAAACAGGCAAATTTCCATCCATCCATCTATCCAACCAAACCATCCATCGAATCTACTATATCCACTCACACACTGTCTACTACTCAGTACCAAGAGTAACAAAATTTAATATTAAATATGTGTACGTTACCCGATTGCCGGTTTAAGCTGAATGACTGTGAAAATTATTGTCAATTTAGTGCTTTTTATTGTAGAAAAAGAATTGAAATTTTAATAAAAATTTATTAAGAACATGACATAACAATATCATATTTTTTTGATTCAATACAATCATGTGGTGGAATTTTTAGAATTGCTGTTTAAAACAACATTACAAGTCTAAAGTTAACAAAAATGATTTTAAGCTCGTTTTGTCATTTTGCAGCCTTTAAAATATGAAAAATCGAATATCAACAAGTTTTGTCAATTATAAATGAACTATAATCAAAACAAAGGCGAATTGAAAATTTTTGCTACAACTTTAATTTCATTTTTAATTACAATAAAGCGAAAAAAATCCAAAACAATTTCATGTAAAAATTACCAACCGAAAAATCTTTTTTAAACTTTTATTCAAAATACTACTCAGTACCAAGAGTAACAAAATTTAATATTAAATATGTGTACGTTACCCGATTGCCGGTTTAAGCTGAATGACTGTGAAAATTATTGTCAATTTAGTGCTTTTTATTGTAGAAAAAGAATTGAAATTTTAATAAAAATTTATTAAGAACATGACATAACAATATCATATTTTTTTGATTCAATACAATCATGTGGTGGAATTTTTAGAATTGCTGTTTAAAACAACATTACAAGTCTAAAGTTAACAAAAATGATTTTAAGCTCGTTTTGTCATTTTGCAGCCTTTAAAATATGAAAAATCGAATATCAACAAGTTTTGTCAATTATAAATGAACTATAATCAAAACAAAGGCGAATTGAAAATTTTTGCTACAACTTTAATTTCATTTTTAATTACAATAAAGCGAAAAAAATCCAAAACAATTTCATGTAAAAATTACCAACCGAAAAATCTTTTTTAAACTTTTATTCAAAATAAAACAAATAGAGAATTACGAACTGGTAATTTTTTAAATTTTTATTTGGTAATTAAGTAATTTTTATCTTCCTTTATTTTTATCTTCTTTTATTCACCCAATGTGGTGACGTAATATTGGAAAGAAAGAAATAATAAATAATCATTATTATTATTTTTTATAAAAAGGATCTTGAACTCGATTTTAAAGAATAATATAGTGTAATTAAGTAATTAAAAACAATTTTAAACAAATGCTTAAAAGTGCATTCCGAAGGTCCGATTGCAAATTTTTTATTTGGCTAAATGTGACAGGCAAAAATTAGCTGACAATTGAATTTTTCGTTTGTGACAACAGAAACCAATTGAGACATGACTAATTCGACTGTTGCTGCAACTAAACCATTTGATTGGCTACACTTAAAATATTTTGTAAGGTGAAATAAAAGAAAATACCATTTAGCAGAAATATTATTTATTTAAAAACCGGTCTACTTAATTTTCATTTAAATCAAATGGCATTTGTTTTTAATTTTTAAATGTTGTTTAAACAACTGACACATCCGTAAGAAAAGAATGATTAATCAGTTAAAATAAAGGTTAAAATTTTAAATACCAATTCCTTAAAAAATAAATGATTTAATCATTTATTTGAATTTGTTCCTGTTTTTGTATTTTTTGTTTGTTTTTATGTATGTCTTATAGACACGTTTTGTGTGAATGGGTTTGTGTATGTATTTATGTACCCAGCAAAATAAAATGGATGTTATTCTTTACGAATCTATTTTTCAGAACATCCAAAGAAGTTAATAGTGCAAATTTTTCGATTTATAAGAAGTCATTTTAAACAACTTCCAAAATGTTGATATTAACCCCTACTAGTAAAAAAACAATTATTTAGTTGGTCCATAAATGGTTAATTCCTGCAGTCATTAAATGCCATATTGAGAACATATTTTGCATACCAGTGATATTAACTTAAAAAAAAGCCACTCCCTATATTTATCTTGTAGTCCCTATATTTAACAACTTCCGTAAGCTAATGAAAAAGTCCATCTGCTCATCGATTTTTCATAGCACCGAAACACACTACTTCCTCCCAATGACACGGCAATGTTAAAATCATTACTGATTCACTGAAATTTTCACAACTTCGTGTTCAGTAGATGTAGTGTTTAACTACTTCTTCCTCAGCTCTTATTTTGCTGGGTATGTTTATGAAGTTCTTGTAATTTGAATTGAAGGACGATTATGTAGCCATTAAATGGAATAAACGCTTTGAAATTTTATTATGAATCGACTTACACCAGAGCAACGCGTGCAAATTGTTGACATTTTTAATCAAAATAATTGTTCTTTTCGTCAAACTCATCGTGTTGCTCTGAAGGACGATTATGTAAGCCATAAAATGGAAGAGTGCACGATGAGTTTGACGAATTGAACAATTATTTTGATTAAAAATTTCAATAAATTGCACGCGTTGCTCTGGAGTAAATCGATTCATAATGAAATTTTGAAGCAAACTAAACCAAAAGCAACTATCAGCTGTTAAATGGGTTGTCAAAAAAAGCAGTGATGCCAACTCAAAGTTGTGACACTCTAAACACACCTTTATGTTGCTTTATTTTTAAATGGAACGGAATGGAACGGTTTTATGTGAAAACATTATTATACTCCATACAAAAAAAAATAATTTTTCACGATAATAAATTTGACATTTAAATTTAGTACAATTTGTTTTCACACAAATTTAATATACATGACTATTTTTTTTGTAGTGAAAAAGTGATATTTTAGGTTAATTGTGATTGAGACTATCTTATAAAATTAAAAGTATATTTACAATTTTAATTACGATTTGAGGTCATTTAAAGGAGGGAATAAGACGTGCCCCAGTCTAGTACAGTCGATGCCGCGACGTTTGGAAGCAGGAAGATTTTGCTTCCAACTACTAAAACTGTATCTTATATTTGACTGTCAAATTATGCGTTGACATAAAATTTGTTTTGTTTTTTTATATTAATTTTTTTTTAATAAAACATGCTAAGTATTAACATTGTTAAAAAAAGGCCTTTTAATAATCTACAACTATGTGTAACAGTTTTTTTAGAATTATTTCCATTGGAGTGAAAAATTCAACATCAAAACATCAAAATAAATTTCACAGCTAGTGACCAATTACACATTTGAGCCACTGTATATTGTATCTTAAATGAAAATCCACTAATAAATTAAATTAAAATCCACCAACCGAAAGTAAATATGGCGGGAAAAAAATATTTATACTACGATACCGATATTTTGTGTATGACAAAAATTTTTGAGCAATTAGAATTATCCTAATTATTTTTCCACTTAGCCAATTTAAAAGACCAAATAAGAAACTTTAAAAAAAAACTTTTTATTTGTAAATAAATTATAATCTTTGATGTTAATCGTAAAAAAGAAAAATATTTGAACTTGAAGAATATTTTTTTTTAAAAACATTTTTGGATTCTTGAATAAAACACACTATCAGATTTATCTTTAACATTGACGATAACAGGGATATAACATAAATTTTTACTATTATAATTATTGAAAAAATGCAATTTTTCAAATATTATCTTATGAAAAAATTTATTTTATTATTTTATTTTTTTTCACTGAAAATATGACAAAAAGACACAAAATAAACATTTTGAAATATGTAACTATTTTTACAATTTGCTCTTGCTTTCATGATTTAACTTGAAACAATTAAATAATTTGCATTTACGGTATTTTAAGGACAACGGTAGTCAGTTAAAGAAGTTTGAACCGATAACAGTATTTTAGCGGTATTGCCTGCTATCCCTGATTATATCCAATTTTTATGTTGATTATAGTCTTAGGCGATTTTTAGTATTTTTTTTTTTTGTTATTTCTCAAAGACTCAAGTTGCCTAAACTTGATTTTTTTCATATTCATCTTAAGCATGCCATAAATAATAGCAAATTTGATTTTTTTTTATTTGTTCGAAAAATCGGAAATTTCGATCGGTTGGTGCAGCTCTACTAACTTGTTACATCAGTACTTCCTATATTTTGGAATGTAAGTTTTATATTTAAATCTTCATTTGAGTACCAAGTACATTTTTGCTTATAACTTTTGAGTATATTGGCCGATCTTTACTAAGTTTTGGCAGTATTGTGGAACTTTCAACTAAAAAAAAGTGAACATGCTAAGTCCTAAATGGAGGCGTCGAAATAAGACTTGTTATGGCAACTGTCCAGCGAAAATAAAAGTGAATCATGTCAAACTTACAGTATTTTTTTCTCTTTTGTATCATATAAATAACCATTTTAGCGCTTATTTTTAAAGTATTATTTATTATATTTCTAACATTTTTATAACTCATTTATGTATAACAATTTATATAGCAAACAACTTCTTGCTTGGTGCTGCATATCAACTTTTATTTCCGAATTTGACTGTCTTCTTTTTTATGGGCTCTCCTTGCATTTTGTTGTTATGGTATTGCAGTAAAATATTAATGAAGTAATTTTTTTTAATATTTTTCAAAGAGATTAGAAAATAAATGAAGTACAATCGTATCAGTTACTGAGAAAATATATATAAAATGTGGCTGCTAGGAACTTGAAATTTTTTCCGCACCTGTTAATTGATAGATTTATATCTAATAATGTCTTTACTGATAGTTTTTGTCATACTTATTATAATTTAAGCAAAAAATTATTTAATTCACCTTTAGTTTCCCCAAAAACTAGAGCGTTTCCTGTTTGCCGGCAAAAGGATAAGAGAATTAGCCATTATTTTCTTTTAAAAAATATGCTGTATATTAAGATTGCGAATATAGAGCTAAACCGGTGCTTTATATCTGTGTTTCGAAATAAGAGAGAATGTGCTTACAATATATATTAACAATTCCTAAAGCCTATGTGACACTTGCTAGTTTCAGTATTAATAATCATAATTAGAAGAGAGGTCAAACCAACTTATGTGAAAAATAATGAGTATGAAGAGTTCAAGCACATAGAAAAAAATAGCTATCTGTCAAATTAAAGTCGGTAAGTGTCCTTGATATGATTTGCATTAATGGCCAAAAAAAAACAGAATCTAGAATCTAGCAAGTGTCATATAGGCTTAACACAATTTTTTTTAACAGTGGTCAAAGAGTGGAACCAAAATTTAGATGAGGAAAAGTCGTCAATTTAAAAATTTAGATGAGGAGAAGTCGTCAATTAATTTAAGTATTTTGGCCCTATGTAAGGTGTCTAAATAAATCCTAAACTAGATACAAATTGACAAAAGGGTTTAAAATTTATTTGCAAAATATTTTCAAACTTGAATTTAGCTTAGAATTTATTCAGGAAATTTTTTTTCTTCCACATTTATATTACTAAAAATTTTGTGCTACACAACAATATTTTGGTAATCAGTTTAACAAACTGTTGCTATCAAATAGTTAACAACACTGGCTGTGAGTAGTGAATTGTTGCCGAGACCGAGACTTGTGTGTATGTATTGATTTGTATGTTTTGTGAATGCACTTTCTGCACACATTACTATGTTGCGATATAGTAAAACATGCAACAGTTGTAATAAACAAAAAAATATGTTATAGGTACATTTGTTGTTCTTACAAGTCATGCAACTATTCTTCAATTTATTTTGTAGATTTTATGGCGGGAAATGTACTTCCGGTTTCGAATCATTTGATGTGCTTATTAATAGTTTTAAAACACATATGTTTAAGCAACATGTTGCTAAGCAGCACGTGACAATTATGCATACAAACATATAGTAACAATAACTTTCTTGTTAAGGAAAATGCAGGCCTTGAAAGAATTAATTCCATATGTATAAAGGGAATTCAGAAAAAATGTTCTTTATCTCAGCTGAGATAAGCACATCAAATGATTCGAAACCGGAAGTACATTTCCCGCCATAAAATCTACAAACAACAATCCGTAAAATTTAAATTATTTTATAAAATAATGGGTGATTAAAAAATATCAGTATTTTTATTGATTAAGCAGTTCTATTCCAAAAATTGTTCAAAGTTACCTCCATCATTTACATCAATTTAACGATTTAATAATTGTTTCTTCATTACTTTATTGCTGTGACATATGTATGCACTTAAATTTGATATATTTTGATCACCCATTATACTTTACTAGCGGGCAAAGCCCGCTATGTTGTTAGTGTAGAAAAATGTTGCAGGGGCTAAAGCCCTAGGTTATTCTGAGTCCTCAGATGAGATGGTTCTTAGATATGGTAGCCATAACGTTTCTTGAACCTTTATTAGAAGCTTATTCAAGAAATAAATAATTAAGAAAGTTATTATTTAGAGGTAGCTAAAGACTGATAAAATTGAAAAAAGGTTAAAAGCTAAAAAAATACGTAATTTTTATATAGAATTAAAATATTTTATAAAACCACCAAATTAAATAGATATATAAACGATAGCGGGCAAAGACAGCTACGTTGTTAGCGTAGAATCAAAGTTGCTCAGACTAAACCCCCAGATTTTCAGATTCCACAGATGAAAATGGTTCAAAAGTACTTTATTATAGAAGTAGCTCACTCGCAAGAGAACACGGCAAGGGAACGTGGCAGGCCGTCAGGAGACTTATCCTTTTTTCTATTACGCCTAGGAATATTCCAAAATCTAGTCTGAGCAGTTGTCTACGCAGCAAGATTTCACATGAAAATTTTTAAAAACCGAGTACCAGCGGCTTTGGCATGCCGTTAAGGTGGAGAATTTCCCCCCTTCTTTGACCCTCCCCGTAGGATATTCAAAAAATTCCGTCTAAGTTAATGTCTACACCGGAGGAGGAACGCTTATACCAAATTCCAACTTTCTACTTACAGCGATTTTGAAAAGCCGTCAAGGTAGATAATTTTCCCCCTCTTAACCCCTCCCCAAAGGATTTTCCGAAATCCCGTCTAAGCTGATGTCTTCGATTTTAACTTCCTATTTCCAAGAGTATAGTCACTTTTTCCGTTATTAAGGCCATACTTCAGCGAACCATATTTTGAATTCCAGGCTTCTAGCCAAAGGCTTCTCTTTAGGCCGTCAAGAGGTAGGGTTTTCCCCTATTTGTCCTTTCCGAAAACCCAGTCTTATCTGATTTTTTCGCTCGTAAAAGAACCTTCATGCCAATCTTTAACTTCAAAGCTCCCGCGTTTTTTAAAAATCTCATCTGAGAGGATATCTACGTCGTAGAAGGAACCTTCAAAAATTTCAACTTCCCAGCGGTTTTGACAGACAGTTACTGATTTTTTTTTCTTTTTTCGCCCCTCCCCGTATAATGTTTAAAAATCCATTCTTAGCTGATGGGCAGGCCGTTAAGGGGGAGAGTTGTCGCCCTTTGAACCTCCGTTTTTAGCACGTTCCAGGCGAAAAGAGTTAGTCTTACTGCAGAGAACGCATAATTTAAATTTCATATCTCTAAGTTTTTCATAAATCATAAAAATGTTATAACCTATCATAACTTAGGATTTCGAATAAAACTATTTTCTTCTGAAATCCAGCGATTTCTAGAGATTTCTAAAATCATTTTACTTGGTTTGTATTCGGTATTTTGAACATTATGGACAAATTTTGTCAACAAAAATGTTTATTGAGCCGTTTTAATCCGAATTTGTGAGTAAAATTTATGAAAAATTCCGAAGTACACGTTGGTTGAAAAGTTCCTGCGCTCACCAAGAGATGGCACTGCTAGCTCCAAACTTTTTTTTCTCAAGTTCGTGAAACTATCCTGAGAACACATGCAAAGTTGGAAGTCATTCTGTCAATTTACAAGCCATTTGAAGTTGACGAATCATTGATTTTTTTTAATATGGAAAAAATTGAATATCGTACAGTCATTAGATTCTTTGTTTTGAAGGGTTTAAAAGCAAAGGAAATTTATGAACAATTGTTAGAAGTGTATAAGGAGTCCTCACCTTCAAAACGCGCAGTTGAATTTTGGGCTGGTGAATTTAAAAGTGGTCGTACCAGCCCTAAAGACGATCCACGCGAAGGACGACAAAAAACTGCAACCACAGCAGAAATCATTGAGCAGGTACATAATATGGTTAGTGAAGATCCATGTTTGACAAAGCGTGAAATTGCTAATGCCATAGGCATCTCAGACAAACGAGTACTCTATATTTTACATTAAGAATTACGTATGAAAAAACTGTTTGGAAAGTTAGTGCCGCACACATTTACAATTCAACAAAAACTGGATCGAAAACAAATTTCTCAGCGTAATTTGGAGCGTTTTAAGCTGAATAAAACCGACTTCTTGCGTCGTTTTATAACTATGGATGAGACTTAGATCTACCACCATGATCCTAAATTAAAACAAGAACGTTTACAGTGAACTGAAGCTGGTTGTTCAGCTCCAAAGCAGGTGAAGTCACAACGATCAGCAAAGAAGGTTATGGCATCAGTTTTTCGGTATGCAAAAGGAATTTTGTGGATTGATTATCTTAAGAAAGGTAAAACATTCCACTCTGAATATTATTGCAGCCTTTTGGATCAGCTGGATGAAAAAATTCGTGAGAAAATACCTGGTTTAAAGAAGAAAAAAATCATTTTTCATCAAGACAATGCACCTGCTCACAAAAGTGTTTTGACGATGGCTAAATTCAAAGAATTAAAGTACGAATTGCTTGAACATCCACCGTATTCACCAGATTTGGCTCCCAGTGACTACTATCTCTTCAGAAATCTCAAACAATTCCTCCGTGGAAAGCATTTTTCGTCGAATGAAGAGGCCATAGCAGCCGTAGACGGTTATTTTGCAGAGCTTCCGGAAAACCATTATAAGGATGGGATAAAATTATGGGAAGATCATTGGAACAAGTGTATTGAGCTTCTAGGAGATTATATTGAATAAAAAAATATATTTCGTAACAAAAACAGTATTCTTTCATTTCGAGCGCAGGAACTTTTCAACCAACCTGTAAAGTACCAAATATATTTTTTCCGATCTGTTTGGTTGGAAACATTTGGCATTATAATTATTTTTATTATTATTATTTATTTTTATTTTATATATATTACTCATATAATTACAAATTATATTCTAATGCCCTAACCGAGCACCAGCAAGGAAGGCTATCGGCTCGTTGTAGCGAAAGCCGACCAGAGCCTTTGGTGGGAATCGAACCCACGACCCCTACATTGATAAGCTAGCACGCTACTGACTAGCCTACAGGGGTGCTACAGGTAAATTTAAATCTTATATGGAAAGTAACAACAAATGTGTCTGTTAAATTCCCAGTAAGTAGCTAACAGGACATTGTGCTAATGGAGCTTAGCAATTAGGAATAGTAAATTGTTCTTCTCTTGATATAATTAATGACCTCAAATTATATGAAAATGGATATTTTTTTATTTAGTAAGAAAGACCAAAATTAACCAAAAATGACACATTCTCATTAAAAATATAATAGTGTTTTATATAAAATTTGCGTGAATAATTTATTCTAAATTTTCATTCATACTCATTATAGTGAAAAATCATTTTTTATATCGAGTACTCATATAACGTGAATCCCGAATAACTTATTATGTCTTAACGAAAAATCTAGTTATATTTTGTAAGACAGTCTTCTTCTTTTTAAGCGTTTTTAATGCATTTACTTCTTTGGCAATATTGTTCCATTATTATCATTAAATTTAGCAATTTTTTCGAAAAATTTTAAGTAGAACTTTTTTGTAATTTTTCACATTAAAAATTCAAATATTTAGGAATTTATAGCAAAAGTTTTTAATTTTTAATAATTATAGATTTAACCATATTTGAGTAAGATCTGGCAACAGAGCAACATGTCCCAAATTAATTTTAAGCAGTCTAAAGAGTAAAAACTAAATCAACTAATTTTACGTCATGAGAAATGATTACACTACACAAACATAAAAAAATAGAAATTTAACAATAAAACATTTTAAGTTTATCGTTTAAAAAAGTTGATTTTATAACTCAGAATCCAACCCAGCAAAACCACACATTACCAAATAATGGGTAAAGTAATGTATAGCCAAAGGGGCCTATGGATTACTTTACACCTTACTTCATTGATGAATTTTACAGGCGATGAGCCTCAAAGTAATGTGTACACCCAATACTTTAGAGGTGATAATGTAAGGGGTTAATTATATGGTTACGAGAATGAAAAAATTCATGTGTCTAAAAATAGATTTTAAAAAAAGAGGAATTTTTATTGAAAAAAATTATTACAAATATTTTATTTAAAATATTTGTAATTCAAAATAATGTGGTCAAGATGGGAATCGAACCAGGGAAATTTTGTTCCCAGCCAAGAACTCTACCCACTGAGCTATCGACGCATATAGTATTTGATTGCTTTAAACTTAAATGAATTGTTGCGCTTCGTTTTTTCGCTCGTATTATTAAAACGAGCATACATTTCTCTTTTGTTTACAAAAAAACACAAAGTAATGTATCTAAAAATAGATTTTCAAAAATATTTGAATTATTACTTTACATTTATAAATCATATATTACGTAATCAATACTAAGTAACTTATTACTTTATGCTTGAAAATAATGAAAAAGGTAACGAGCTATCATTACAAGGTAACGCATGAGAATATCGCACCCATTACAAAATTTTTGCTGGGATGGACCAATTTAAAATTGTAAACTAAGCATTTACTTTAGATAAGCATGTGGTTAAGTAAGAAATATTCATAAAAAATTTTCTTAGCCCATTAAATGCTAGGCACGCACTGTCAAATTTAGCTCCAGGTATATTTAAATACTTAGGTAGTAAAGTTCCAGACAAACTCCATTTTAATTTTTAAATTTTTATTTTTTAAGTTTTTAAGAAAAATTTAAGAAACTTTTTTAAAAAAAATAAAATACATGTATTTTAAACTAAAATTTAAGAAAAATTCAAATTTATTATTCATTTGTTATTCAAAAATTAAAAACTTCTTATTTTTGTTGTGGAAGTTAAGGTTTTTATTTATAATTTTATTATTCTTCCTCCTGCAAGTCCCAACAAATATCCCGTAAAAGCGAATCAAGTTTTTTACCACTATATCAGTGTTCGAGTCTGGCTGTCACTTGGTAAAATCGCTCGACATGTTCATTAGGCTCGGCTGGTGATTGTTCATTGAATTTTTCTGCATGACATGACAAAAAATGTACTTTCAATGAAATTCTGACGTTTAATTTTTGAAATACGGTTAGCACATTTTCAATTAAAATTCGCCAATTTTCAGACCAATCATTTCCTAAAACTTTTTCAATTACTGATTTCAGACAATTCTCGATAACAGCTCGATATCATTCAATGCAAATTCAAATTGTTGGTTCTTCATTACACCACGAATGTCCGGTCCATTAAGAATTCCTGTAAAATAAAAACATTGTGATATTAAATATAAATTTAATTTAAAAAGCAGTTAAGAGTTAATTCCTTCTTTTACTTTCATGCCGCTTAGCCGTGAGAAAATTCGGCGCAATTTGGTAAAAGCATTCCCATCTGGTTTAAAAGCTTTTTGAACTTTTTTGCAAACCCCAGTTTAATGTGGAGTGGAGAAAGCAAAACATTTTCTATCGGCAGAAGTGGAAATTCAGTAACATTATTTCTTTCTAATCTGATTTCCCCACATGAAACCCCTATTTTTGGTATAGCCCAATTGCATGCCTCTTAAAATACCCACAACTTTAAAATCTGTACATATTTTCCACTTGTGGTCTTAATATTTAATTACCTCCATTATTTTTTTCATTCATGCGTATGTGTCTTTAGTACTTGTGCTTAGTGCTATCGGAATAGAACTTTTTAAATTAGTGACATGTAGCAAAACTGCTTTTAAGCTACTTTTAGACGAATCAATGAATAATCGCAAATCTCCACGATCATATTCATTTTGCATTGTTAAATCCAAGCCACGGACGTCAGTACAATACGCGAGAGAATTTTTCTCAATAGATCTAAAAAAAGTCGTAACTCGGCGATGGCGATTAATTGCCCGGTATTTATATTATCTGGTGCCAATATATTAGCATGGTTTAAGTCTTTTGCCAAGAGAATGCTCTGTCTTTGCGACAATTTTAGATGATATACAATTATATATTTCCCACACACTCTTCTTGGCAAAAGAGCGGGGAAGCTCGCGAGTGGCAATTGTAGGTTTTATATCTTCTATTCCGCTATCTGGAGGAAATTTCTAGAATTTGAATTCTAAGACTCCTGCAGTGTGGGCACCCCGGTTGTCATCACATCTGACTTATCCGTTTTTCTTTACGTTGGTTATAGTTTCTTATCTGATAACCCTAGAAACCCAATTGGTTTATGCGAAGTCTTTTTGACCAACCAGCTCAACCTAACCTAACCTACCTCTAAATAATAACTTTCTCAAATATTTATTTTTTCTACTAAACTTTCGCATCTGTAGGGATTTATATACAAATATGTTATACATATATATATATACAGAAGGAAAAGGGAAATTTTTTTTGGGATGGTTTATATCATAAGTCTTTATTATTTACATAGTCACAACCGAATTTCTCGCCAACTGAATATTTCGGTTGCAGTAAATTTATTATATAGTTGTCCCAACTAAATGTGTTCATAATGCAATGATGATTATATTTCTTCCTGAAGTGTTCGATTTGTTTTATTTCACTTAAAGCGCCTTCATGTGTGATTCTTGGTGTAAAATAAACTTGAGTCGATTATTTGAGATGCCAATGGCATTCCTATTATCACACAATTCTATGCGTCGATCGTCTAATGCCATATTTTAGCTAAAATTTCTGCTTTTGTTGCAGTTTTTGGACTGCCACTTTGTGGTTCTTCTTCAATGCTTTTTTAAATTCAGCAACCCAGTTTTTTAATGTTGCATATGAAGAAGCACGTTCACCTAATACATTCACCATACCATTTTGAATTTTTTGTCCCGATAAACCTTTCATATGAAGATATTTAATGACATCAAGAATTTTTAATTTTTCCATCAATGACTGAAGCGTCTTTTTTTGAATAGCTGGTAAAGTACGAATGAGTTGCTAGATCGAAATGAAATTTAAACTGTGTTCATATAAAAGATAGAAGTTTCAAACTCATTTAACCTTTTGCTGTTAATATTTCATTTATGTGTCAGGTTAAAACATTTTGAACGGTCCAAGCCTGACGAACTACATACGCGCGAAACTAATTACATAAGCTTTTATCTGTAATGAGTTTAAAGTCATTACTGGCAACGTCTTATTTTATTCCATTAAGTAACCACTTAGAAGTAAGGACTTATTTTACTCTTTGCAAGAATGTACTTATTTTAGCTAACTACTGATTTCCTTATTACAAGAATTTACTTCAGTACTTTCATGGTAAGGGCTTACTTATGCCTATACTCATAAGCTTTGGGTAACCAGTAACACCCTCATATAAAAATAATGTATTATTTGACCAAAGTATAAAGACTTTCATTTTTGTTTTGTTATTATATTTCTAATTACCTGATAATAGCAAGCTATGATACACATGGTAGCAAAAAGTGATTTCCCAATCCAGAAATGACAATTAGACAAAAGCACCGGCTATTGAAAAAGTATCGGCAAAAAAATAGAAAAACTAAGTTTCCAACATATTTGGTGGTCTAAAATAGATTTTCCTAAGTAGAATTTAAAAATAGTTCATTTGTTATTAGTAAGCCAATTAGATCGGCAGACAAGAGTTCTATGCAACAAGCTTACCACACATATAATACTTGAAAGCCTAAAACAAATACATATGTATGAAAATATGACGGCACTGTTAAAAATCGTTTACTTAATTACTTGCCTACTGTTGGAAATCGAAAGTGCTTTTTCATTTGATAATTATATAGTAACCTGACTTGAAATCTTCTGACTGATGCTTTTTTGTATAAACCACTAACATTTTTAAAACAAATACTGTCAAAATGGAGTGAATATAAAATCAACTCACTTATTTTCAGCAAAACGCAAGTAAGAAATTTTATTGCAAGCACCCTCTTGACTAAAATTTTTGCCGAATGATGTACATTTTTTTCTGACTTTACTAACTTTATTTAAGTGTACATAAGACAACTGTTTCTAAAATAAAGTTAAAATGACTACACAAATGACAGACGAGTTACTGTAAAAATTTTCTTAGTGCTCTGTTTTAGAAGCATTTTCTTCTTTTGTTTTTGGTAAAATAAGGTTGAGTCTGCCATCTATTTATGGTATATATGATATTCCACCTTAGATTAGGGGGTTTTGTATTACAAGAGATATTACGATACTTTTATATTGGATTCCAGCAGAATTTCAGAAAAAACTTGCTTATGTGTGTCCCTATTGGTCGTGAAGATAATGACACTATTACACTTTTTTGCTTACCGGTTACTAGAATTCACCTTTGAATTCAAAATTTGTTTACATAAAAATGGCATTATCTTGTTTAAATTACAGATTAGTCTGTCATTATCCTCGCCTTTATGCAAACGAGAATGTCAGATAATCCTTTTAATACTTGCACCAACCTGACATTTACGTGTGGTCTTGGAACGATATACTATGGATTATGCGAACACGTTATTACGATTAGTTTTTGCTAGGCTACTTCACTACCTACATACATACCGTACATATATCCCTTGCAAAAGAAATTCAATCAGTTCAGTAAAAATATTCTTCAATCACCTGAACCTAGTTTGAATAAAAAGTGAAAAATAGCCAATTTTGTTATTAATTCTATTTTCAAAGTCAAAATCATGATTTGGCTATAAAATAAATTCTTTAATGTATCTATTGTGTAGTTGGAATTGTTCATTTTTGTTTCCTAATGACATCGATGATATTGTGTAGTGTACCCATTTCGATGAAACATTGAAAAAATGCAATGGCCAATAGCCGACAATAATAGCTAACACAATAACTACATAGAATTCTAAAAACCTCCAATAACACAGTACAACATTTAAAGAAAAATTTGATGCATCGGGGTTTCGACCTGCCATTTCAAAATAGACTTTGGAACAGATCACGAACGTGGTCTTAGAATTTCAAAGTAAGCTATAGTTTGAGAATTGTTTGTAAAACAGTTTTTGTAGGAAAGTAAATCTTTTTATAAACTTTACAAAATTACAAGTAATAAAGGTATAAGTTTAAAATAACGAAGTTATCATTTAAATGGTATGAACTCTGCCCTTTAATTTGGTATATTACTCGTGTCGACAGGCGCGCTAATATTCGTTATACTTGTATTTAAAATTTCGCTTTTTTCACGAGTTCGTTAATAAATAATCTGCAATGAAAATATGGTCTAAAATTTTAATTTGTACCTTTAGTAAATCCCACAGATCACATAATTTACGAAAAAAAAGTTACGTGCTTCCGCTTTAATTTAAAAAATTTGCCAAAGCTGAAAATAATAAAAAAATAAAGAATTTTGTATACCTTAAAAATAAGGAGTCTGTGACAAAAGTATATTAATAAAATTTTGATAAAGAATATTCAGTTATTTAAAATGTATTTTTTTTTTGTAATCAATACCAGCAAAGATTTTGTTAATTCTAAAAATAATGATTTAAAATTTAAATTGTTAAAGGACTTACTTTATTTCTGTTCACCATAATAAATTCATACACAGAGAAACAGAATGGTTTAGTTGGATCCACCGACATATTTTATTGTGGTGACCGAAATTCGGTTAATACACCAGAATTTTGGTTAAAACCATATATATTAATTAAATCAGAAATACATTTGGTTGCAACAACCGTATAATTCGGTTGCTGCAACCAAACCATTTAGTTGGCAAGAAAATCGTTTGCCACAAAGAATCTGTTATATCCCTGTACAAAACACATTTAAAACCAATATGTTATTAAGTTTTAATTGAATTTTCTGAAATTTTTAATGTAAATGTTGTGATTTTTTTGATGAAATGATTGATAGGATGTAAACTTACATCATGTGTTGACATTTTGCAAATCCGATTAAGGAATTTTATAAGATTTGCAGTTTAACAAAAATTTCGAAGTTTTTACTTAAATTGAAAAAATATTCTATTCTATATCCATTATCTATTGTAAACGAAAAAATTGATATGGTTTTAAAACCTTAGTAAAACCATATAAAAATTTATTCATAATTTCCACTGGTATATAAATTAACAGGAAAATTTAAAGAAAAAACTTGGTTTTCGGTAAAAGTTTTTTTTTCGAATATTTTGAAAAGTATACCTAATTTTTAAGATTGGTGGTCACATCCGTGATATATATCCTAAAATCTATTAAAATTTATGGGTCGCCGATGCATTTTTTGTGTTGTACTGTGTAATCTTTAAGATGATTGTTTGAAAAAAGAAAAACAACAATAGCAGCACAATAATAGGAAAACAAACAAAATTGCATGAAAAGTAACGATTTCTTTATTGCACCAACAAAGTCATAATTTAGATCTAATTGCTAGATACAATTTACGAAATTGCAAAACAAACAGTTTAAACATTAAAACCAAACTTAGAGGCTTATTGAAAAGCCTATTCATACTCGTACATACTTATGTGAATTAGAATCTGATACAAGTGTCCGCTTAAGTAAGCATATTCCACGTTCATATACTACATATGATGTAAGTACCCTGAAGGAAATGTGGGTAGTGAAACTGTACTGATTCACTATTGACTTTGTCACCAGTAGTACTGACTACTTATGCCCTTGCCAACGTGGAATATGCTTTCTGCTGTAGACATTTAACATGTGCTTGTCATTGCGAATCTACATAGCTATTGACTAGGTGTAGACATTGGAACCAGAGATTCACTAGTACATTTTACTAGATTTCAACACTAGGAACAAAAATAAGTTTAAACAGGTGCATTTATTTTGGAAAATTAGATATTTTGTTAATAAAAATTTTTATAAATTTCATAAATGTAAATAAGTTTTTCGCTTATTCCATAGGCTGCGTAAAATCTTCATCACTAAAAATTGTTGTCGTTACTTTTATACAAAATTGATTGCTTTTTACAAGTCTTTTGTAGTTGCTTTTGCTGATTATATATTTTGTTGAAAATATATGTATATTAACCTTTAAAATTCACATTTCTTAATATTTTTATTAAAAACTTTAATTTTCCATGCAGCTATGTTTATGTATTTTCAACAAAATGAAACAACAAAAAAATCAAAAAAAAGCACAGCTTTGCAGAAAGAAAGGAATGTAAAAAGTGCAGTAGACGCTTTGTTGGAAATGTCACCAAAAAGGAAATGTAAAAAGTGACTATGACACCAAAAAGTCGACAAAAGTGGTGACTTGGACACTTGACCCCAGGCTTCCTACAGGGTAAGTTCTACACTCATTATAAGAATTTATAATAATAATTAATTTAAAGGTAAGCACTCTGGAAAATAGAAAACATTAGAATACCTTAAATATTAGTAAATCATTCAAAACCAGTTTATATATCGATGGTCATAAGATGATAACTCCTAACTGGCACTTAAATTCCAACATGTGTCAAGAATGAGAAATGATTTCTTCTTCATATTAATGTCATTTTGTACAAAAGCACTTAGGCTGATTTAACAAAATTTTTAAATTCCAGGTTTCTGGGTTCTACTTAAGCTTTTAGTTTTTATAAATTTTTTTTTTTTTGTAATTTTTTCCGAATTTTTTTTAAGAGAACAATATTTTCGAATTACAAGCAATTTTTATAATATAAGTAACGTCATAGTACTTGTTAGAAAATTACAACGTGTTTAATTGATTGCTAAGGAATAAAATATACATTTTGCCTGTTCTTAAGGTTTAAGCTTTCTGTCGGTTTTAACACCGATAATTTTTATTTGAAATTATTCCAAAAGTAACCGATTATATTATACCAAACAGGTATTCCTTAATCACTTCTGGAGCTAGTTAGTTATATCACTCATACGCATGATAATGTGTCTCTCTTTTTACCAAAAGTTACCCGGTTTTTGTTCGCATAACTTTAGAAAATTGTAACACGAACAGCTCATGAAATTATTAAAAACAATTGTCAAAATAAATTGAAAATTTTAATTAAATAACAAATACACAGAAGAATCGTCTTATTAAAATACATGCATACAAACTTCTTTACCTCTCGCACAAGGATACAGTGAAAAGTAATGTACGATGTTAATTGTAAATAAAACAAAAAATTTTCAGAGAATTATCTTAATATTTTTTATTATGATAGAAGGATCTATGACAATTATGTGTGAAAGAAATATCGGCGAAATGCCCGCCACGGCTTCGGTGGCATACCTCTATCCCATGGTCCATATTTTTAATGACACTGAGACATAATTGGGGTTCAATGTCGTTAATGTGCCGAATCATCTCATCTTTAAGCTCTTGAATTATTCTTGTCTTATTGACGTACACTTTTTATTTTAAATATCCCCAAAGAAAGAAGTCCAACGGTGTCAAATAACATGACCGTTAGTATCTCGCGACGACGACGAGTCGAGGTTGACGGGTGTTGAAGAGGGTTGAGTAGCGACAATCGAAAATACTAAGTATTCTATCCTGCTGGTTCTGTCAAATTTTTGAAATTTTTATTCTCTATAATTTACTAATAAAAATGTTCATGTTTCTTTGCAATAAAAAAAAAATTTAAAAATTAATAAAATCATATTAATACCATTGATTTAACAAAATAACAGATCAACAATACATAAACAATTTTTTTAAATGCTTAAATTTAAAAAAAAAAATGTATAACGTTACATTGCGTCTATCTTAAATCCTAAGTGGAATAAATTAAAACGGCTGAAGGCTTTGGTATTTATTAATTTTTTATTGATTCTGATTTAATAAAAACAATCACTCCATCTAAAATATAAGTTTTTCGAATCAATTTTAGTGTTATGTCAAATTGTTCATCAACATTTGTGCACTAAATAATTAATTTCCACAATTTTGGTAATTATAATAAAATATTAATATTAGCAATCGAAATTTTTATTATAACAAATTTTTTATATCTATTATGTTTTTATTTCTAATTAAAATTATACAACTTAATATAAGTGTATGTGGTACAGTGGGAAGGGACACAGTCTTAGGGTTCCAATTTCCACCACAGGTGGAAGGGTATATATAAGTTTTTCATTCCGTTTGTAATTTCTACAATATTGATCTTAGACCCTATTAAGTATATATATTCTGGTTCCTTATGAGGAGCGAAGTTGATTTAACGATGTCCGTCTGTGTGTTGAAATGGGTTTTCCGAAGACCCCAGACATGATGAGGACTTGATTGTTATATATTTCTGTTACATGTGATCCATTTCTGTTTGCTATTTAAAATCAGCCAGATGGGTTGATAAATGGCTGAGATATTAGCAAAAAACCACGACTACCTCTAATTTTTTTAGTAAAATCCCTTTATTTTTATATGTATGTTGAATATTACGCATAAAAAACACATCCATTTGTTGAAATTCTTTTCTTTTGCCTCTTCACCTTTTATACACAAACGACAAACACATACAAAGATTTGTCATTTAAATAAAAACCAAACAAATCTCTAATGAATGAAATCTTTTTATATACCTCTTTTAACGATGATTTTATATGAGCTTCAATGGTTCAGTTGTCTTAACGCTATGCCACAAATACTTTTTTTCTCTAAGGCGCGGGTTCGATACCTAGCCCCTTCAATTCAACTTTTTTTGTACAATTTTTTTATATTTTCTTAAGACTTTTTTTGTTTTTTAACATTAAATAATTAATTTAAATAAAATTTTAAATTAATAATTCAATAATCCATAAATAGGCTAAAAACATCAACATTTTTATAAAAACCCTCTGATACAAACGGTTTTATTTCTATTTTTGTTCCTATTTAAAAGAATTTATAAAAAGATTTTTAAACCATTTTATTTCTCATATATTAAGAAAATTTTATAAATAATTCCCCTTTGAGTGCAATTATTTTAGATCAAAACTTATAATAATTTATAAAAAAAAATTGTATAAACTATTTTCCATAAAATTTTTAAAATTAAGCTAAAGAAATTAAATATATTTTTAAATAAAAAAGCGAAACAAAGTCCAAAATGCAAATTTGGCAGCTAAGTCAAACGTTTTTGTAGAAATAAAACACATGCAGTTCTAGTGATTTCTTTTAATGATTTGTTGAACTTCTTTTCTTTTACCTCTTCACCTTTTATACACAAACAACAAACCAATACAAAGATTTGTCATTTAAATAAAAACCATACAAATCTCTAATGAACAAAAACTTTTTATATACCTCTATTAACGATGGTTTTATATGAGCTTAAATGGTTCAATTGTCTAAACGCTATATTACAAATACTTTTTACATCTGAGGCGCAGATTCGATACCTACCCCTTCAATTCAACTTTTATTTTTTTTTTTTTTATATTTTCCTAAGACTTTTTTTGTTTATTTTTTGCTTTTTATTAACATTAAATAATTAATTAAAATTTTAAATTAATAATTCAATAATCTATAAATTGGCTAAAAACATCAAAATTTTTATAAAACCCTCTGATACAAACGGTTTTATTTCTATTTTTTGCTCAGATTTAAAAGAATTTATAAAAAAAATTTTTAAACCATTTTATTTTTCATATATTAAGAAAATTTTATACATAATTCCTCTTTGAGCGCAACTATTTTAGGTCATAACTTATGATAATTTATAAAAAAAAAAAAATATAAACTATTTTCTATTATAAAATTTTTAAAATTAAGCTAAAGAAATTAAAAATAGTTTTTAATAAAAAAGAGAAATAAAGTACCAAATGCAAATTTGCCAGCTAAATCAAACGTTTTTGTAGAAAAAGAACACATGCAGTTCTAGTGATTTCTTTTAACGATTTGTAAAAATTTTTTTTTGGTCGAAAATAGTTTTTTACAACTAAAAAGATTTCTGAAAAAAATAATATGACAACACTGATTGCCATTATGTTTGTGGTTGTTGTCCTTTTTTTATTTTATTTATTAAACTTCTTTTCTTTCACCTCTTCACCTTTTATACACAAACAACAAACACATACAAAGATTTACCTAAAAACCAAACATATTAGTTTTGAACGAAAACTGCTTATTTACTTCTATTAACGATGATTGCGTATGTGCCTCAATGGCTCAGTGGTCTAAGCGCTTTGTCATAAATATTTTTTTTCTTTTAGTCGCGCGATCGATCTCCATCTATTAAACGTTTTTTTTACATTTTTTTTTCACATTTTGTTAAGATTTTTTTATTGGTTTTTTTTAACATAACAAATACGTACAGCACAGTTGACTTAACGATTTCGGTCAGTTTTTCTGTACATTTGGAGAACGGAGAGAGGAAAAGTTCCAAAATAAGGTACGAGCATCTTGGTTATCAATACACAACATCTGACCAAATGTGGGCGGGATCTGTGAACTAGGCGTGGCACAAAATATATTACTTTATATCTTAAGAACGGTAAGATCGAAGTTAATTAATACATAAATGGGCTAAAAACATCAAAATTTTTATAAAAACTAAAATTTTAGAGCTGTAATATGACCTATAAATACGTCTTAAATAGCAAAAGATCGAAAATCTTTAGTATAACATATTTGCTAAAAACTCGGAAATATCGGTTCAGATACAAAAAAGTTATGCCCAAAACATAAATTTTTTTTAAATACCTATTTTTTGAAACCATAAATCTTCCCGAGTCCAAGTTTTATCTCCAAACTAAATGGTTAATTTTCTCTTAAAGGCGTCCGTATATAAATCTGTCCATTCCATATATGTCCATATATAAATTTCAGTTTTTTCCCAAACATTGCGAAGGGTATATAAGATTCGGCATAGCCGAATTTAGCCGCTCTTACTTGTTTTTATTTTACCATGTCGTAGAAATTAATAACTTCAGTATGGTATTAGAAATGACATACATTTATACTTTAAGTTTTAAGTACATTTGGACTTTTAAATTGTGCATTTTAGGTTCTAATTGTATGGCACAAAATGTACTAGAGTATCAATTTATCAACACGAAAAAAATTATTTTCTATCAAGAAGCCTTTATAGGAAATTATAAAAAAACGTTGTTTTTTAAAAAAACATTAGCCACATAGTCAAATAATTAGCCTTGTTGTTATTAAATATATAAACAAAAACAAATAAACAAATTAGCTAAATAGTTATTCTGGTATATAATACCCTATTTAGTACTTATAAGAGGTATATATATGTTGTTACCTTATAGAAATTGATAAATATAGAAATTAGAGAAAAAAGAAAAAAAAATACATTAAAAATACATTAAAAAAGGGAAACATTTGTGAATAGTACTAAATGATTCAAAGTACTTTTATGGTTCTAATAGTACCACAAAAAGTACTTAAGTGTAAACTTTATCATCTATGTCCTCCATATAGTTTTTATTACAAATAATGTAAAAATAGAAGTGTAATTATGGGGGGGGCAATAAAAATTGTTTGAGTCAAAACAATTTTTGTAGTGAAAAAATTTTTTAAGTAAAAAAAAAAATTGTGAGCTGAAAAATATTTGAGCTGAATATTAAATATCATTCACTTATTCACTTCAGTTAGAGGTGCCTTCACATTTTAAACCGCTGGACCGATTATGCACATTTTCAATACCAAAAATTTCGGGAATATGTCCATTAATCTCGGTGAAAATTAGTAACCTCGCTTGTGTATTCGCGCCGTGATCATCATTTCAACAGACAGACGGACATAACTATATCAATTTAAAATCGCATAAGAATCAGGAATATAAATACTTTATGGGGTTCTAAGCCCATATTTATGCAAGATTGAAACCACTAATGTATGCTGCATTTTATGACGATAAAAAAAGAAACTTTCCGTCAAGTTTTTCATATTGCCTTTAAGAATTTGATTGAAACTTTGTTCTACGCATTGACGAAATTTCCATCAACGCCACCAGTCAAATTACCGTCACTATTCTTGTAGGGAAATCATATATTATCACATATGGGTCAATATCTAATTAGATTCAATTCTGTCTAATCGGATTTAAGCCGATCTGATCAGATCTAATTTTTTTAGACGGGAATGTCGAACCTTTGTAATCTGCACATATCAAAACCAAGAGTACGTTTTTTAAATCGTGAAAGACATCGTCATGGTGTGGTACGAGGCGAATCAATAAGTCCGTGACTTTCCTTCGTAGTTATACAAAATGTAACACTGCTCTCACCAACTGCCACCTGTTAATAAACTACTGTCAAATTTCGAGCAAGTTCCGTCATTTACTTTGCATTTAACAGCTGTTCAAAACATACAACCTCGTGGATTTTTTTAAAAATTAAATAAAAGTGAATTTCGAGTGCTCATTAAACATTATTTTTTGCGAAAAAAAAACCGTCAATCGAACCAAGGAAAAGCTTGATGAATACTATGGGGTCTCTGCACCATCGATTTCAATGGTAAAAAAGTGGTTTACTGCCTTTTGTTGTGGTCGCACAAGTAAAAATGACGCTGAACGTTCTGGACAGCCAATTTAGGTCAATACACCCGAAAATTTCGAAAAAATGCACGATATGATGTTGGCCGATCGAAGAGTAAAAGTGAGTGAGATTGTTGATGCCATAGACATTTCATATGGCAGTGTGGTATCGATTTTAAATGATCAATTGGATTAAGTGTATTGAGCTAAAAGGAGTTTATGTTGAAAAATATATTTTTTTTTTGCAAAAAAATCTGTGTTTCATTCAAAAAGTCACCGACTTATTAATCCGCCGTCGTAGAATAAAATAAAATTTAAAAGATTTTTATTTAAAAAGTTAGGGTAAGTACGTATTATCTTTTTAAATAGCAAGGAAGATCAGGTGATAGTTTTGTGGCTTTTTGAGGATGTAAGATATTCAAATGACACCGTACTATGACGATGTGTCTCACGATGCAAGATTACAAGTGCAGATTACAAAATTTCGGCATTTTTCTAATAGCTATTTTTTGCAATTTCATTTCATTTTCTTTGTAAGAACAATTGATTTTTTGCAATTCCAATTGAGTTTTAGCTAATTTCTGGGAAATTGTGCAGAAACGAGGAAAATTTGCTTTAAAATCCGGGAAATTCGCTCAATTTTGTCATAGTTGACCAACCTTTGTAATGTGACAAAATATTATTTGGCCGCTGCTTACGATGAAGTCTCTATACTTATCTTTACTCTATGACGACACCTTAATAATTATTCCACACTCATAATATTATTTGGGTAAAAACAACCAAAAATACATTTTCCAATGGTTAAAACCCTGTTATTTAATTAAACGATTTTTATCTTTTTCGAACGTTTTCTTAAAGAATAATAATTAAGGGTTAATTTACACGACGACTAATATAATTAAGAATAAGGTTTAAAAATCGCAAAAGAAAACAAAATAATAAAAACTTTACAAAAAAAATAAGTGCGTTATTATTTTTAAATATTTTATTTAGTGTGGATGCAACCTGGCTAAATAAAATCTAAACGAATTTTTATTTCCAAATTTCTATGAAAATTTAAAAGTTCTTCCAATATTTTTTAAAGAAATTTCAAAACATTTTGTTAGTTTGATACAAGGGCGGCCCTAAATGTTCAAATTGAAAATGGTTTATTTTAATCTTTAACTTAATAGATTAACATCGTTGACTCCCAGCCTATTATATATTTCTGTGCTGCTTTACATATCCATACATATTTATTAACTGTTTGCAACAAAACCACACACAGCTAATGATCGTTTTTTTGTTTTAAGCTGGCAGTTATTGTTTTTTAACCTGCCAGCTATTAATCTTTTTTCTGTTTTTAGTTGAAAGTTCTTGTTTTATAGAATGCCAGTTATTGTTTTTTAAGCTACCAGCAGATAGTTAAAAAGCTATTCTATTGCTCAAGCAGAAAAAATTACATGATTCTGAAACTGTTTAGGCAGCGTCATGTATATTTTTGTGGTTCAAGTTATGGCATAAATAAAAAGAAAACTTCTTAAAACAATAACTAGCTGCTTTTGAATAACTGAAAGTTATTTAATGACTAGTGCTGGAACTTTTTTAGAGGTTGAGAACTTTTATTTAAAATAAAAATCATAAGGACTTAAAAAATGGTTTATTTAAAATAAGAATTTAGTATTAAAAATAATTTTTGGCAAATTTTTAAAGCGCATTCGGAAGGACTAATTTTAAATTTTTTATTCGGCTGAAAGTTACAGCCAAAAATTTATTTTTCAGTTATCCTTGAACAAAACAAAATTACCTTCATTAATTAATTAACTTCCATTTGACAGTTTATTCGTACTGCAAATGTAGGGCAATATAAAAGATGTCACCATTTATAGTCCAAAAAATATAAAAACTTTCACCAAATTTGCTCATAAATTGGTCTGTACAAGAGATTGAATTTTAATGATGAAACTTAAGTATATTGCCATTAAATACTCTTTCAATAGGAATAACAAGTTTTCTTTTTTAATTGGTCCGAAAAATAGCACATAAGATTAGATCCACCAATATTTTTAGGGATTAAGTAAGATTTACATTTATCCGAAAAATGTCAGATCGAATTGTATCATATTAGATCCAATAATACAATATATACAGAATATAGTTTATTAAAAAATTTATAAAAAAATTTTAAACTAAAATATTAAAATTCTAAAAAAACAATGCCTTCGCCAGGATTTGAAGTCGTTCTGACAGATTTATACTGAGTTAAGCACTCAGCAGTATGTCGGTACTTATGTATATATAATTATATATTCGAAAATTTGCGAAAAATGGAAAAAATTTCTGCATATCATGGATAAATTAATGAGACTATATATAATATTATATATAATTATATATTATGGATTGAGAAAAAATGTTGATAAATAATTTTAAAATTAAAAACAAAAAAATAAAAAAAATATATAATTTTCGAAACAAAGATCATATATCATATAGATTATTATAAACTAAATATAACTTATACCAAAAATTTCTAGGTATTGTACCGAAATGAGTTAAAACTTGAAAGTTTTATAAAAAAAATATATTATTATTATAAGAATTAAAAACACTAAAAAAATTTTATCTTCCTGGCTGGGATTCGAAACCTTTGACATGAGCCACATATAATTATATCTAATTATATCATATATCATATCAAAAATACACTAGATATGCAACAATATACAACAATATCTCAAATTTGTTTGCAAATATTGTACCATATATTATTATATCTTATACTATATTGAAAAATATTATTCATAATGGAACATATATTAACATAGGTTTGTTTTTCGAATTTTTTATAAATATTCCATACAAATTTAAGTGGATTCGATAAAAGGTTTTTTTGAAAATCTTCGTAGATCTCTTAGGATTTAGATACGGACCCCCAGCGGCGCTTAATTTAGAAACAAACTTCCGTATACTCTAAGAGCATAGTGTATACGATTGTGATTATCAATAGAATATGTGTTGCATGCATTTCTCAAACAAAATTGTACACAACTTGGCTGCATTCCATGTTATATGAAAATAAAAGCTTATTTATGTTGGTATTTTAAGTTTTCTCCATGCTTTTCATACTGAATTAGAAATAAGTGGTAATTTAAAAAAGAAAACTTAAAAAAACATCAAATCATGTTTATTTCTTCTTAATCATTTCTTTGTATAACAAAATACTAACAATAATTTATCAGCACACGAGATCTGGTAAAAATACACAATGCATTTGTGCAAACTGATTATAAAGCAATTTGTTATCAGTGTTTACTGCGTCTGATGGGCTTGAGTAATGTTAAAATTTAAAAGAAATTAACACATAAGAATGTTTATGTTACAGCTTTAAAAGTTGTACGGAAGTTTGTCTTGCCAGTTATTGGTAAGTTATTAGTACTACAAAATTCAATATAATTTCAATAAAATCCAAGAATAAATAAAAAAAAAACAAAACTATTAAAGTTATTAAAGTCGGGCATGTTGACTATATAACACCTTCACCAAGTATAATATGGGTCATTTTTCCACTAGCAAGCCAGTCTCTAGTGGACAACACTCAAGTCAGTCTTACGAACTTTTTGTACAAACTTGCGTACAACACTCGCAGTTTGTGCTTCATTGTGCTCGTTGCACAATTTGGGCAACGAGCACTCACTTTGGAAAAAAGTTTGCAATATTTCCCAACGTTGTTCAAACGGAAAGCGACTCATTTTGGTCCGCGGAGGTCAGTATTTCGATTTTCTAAAATGCAAATAAAGGTGGTGCTTCCAGATGACGTTTTGCTTCAGACAAACGAAATACATGCAATAGAACACAAAAATACATGTAGTCGTCTCGCAATGACCATCTTATGGAAACACCATGCAATATTTATTCCCAAGAAATGCACATCAAAATTCATAATTTACATATTTGCTGCTGTGAGCAAAAACAGAATCTTTGTAACAAACGAATTTTTGCCAAATAATATTTTGGTTGGAGCACCCGATATATTTATTTGAGCAACACAATTTCGGTAAATGTTAGTTAAAACAATATATTTCCATTGTGTCGGGAATACATTTGATACGTACGATGCACAGTGGAAAATTTTGGTCATTTTCGGATCGGATAGGTGGGACTTTAAGCCTGTGGTGACTATAATGCACAACATACTGCATGGGGTTCTCTACTAAAAAATACAAAAGGCAACCAACTGTACTCCGCAATAAAATGTCTTCATTTGAATATATTTTCACCCTATCCTCCACATATTGGCCTACAGACTTAAACAAAAAGCCTGATTTGATAGATTTTTGTGTATCTAGAAAATGCTGGCAAGAACCAAGTCTCCTGACAAAGCAAAGTTAAATAAACTTACTTTCGAACTCAAAAATTTATTAAAGTATGAAAACAACAAAAAATTCGAAGAAGAAATGCAAAAACTGGGTCCAACAAAAGTAGCAGATTACTCACTATGGAAAATAACAAAACAAATAAAGAAACAACAAAAAATAAATAACCCTATACGGAAACCAGATGCAACCCGGGCGAGAAGTAATAGTGAAAAGGCGAAAACTTTTGCTACTCATCTTGAAAAAGTGTTTACCTCCAATGAACTAAACAATGACGACACCCCAAATCACATTGAAGATTTCATAAATGAAACCTACCAACTAGATTTACCAATTAAAAAGTTTACAAAATTGGAAGTAGCTAATGCAAAACATAATTTAAATATTATAAAAGCCCCAGGATATGACCTTATAACTGCAAAAGCATTAACCCTCACAAGATCCTCAAAACAAGTTACAGTAAAGTTCTTCGGGTGAAAAACACCCACGTATAAGATTTACTAATTTTTTTAATGAAAATATATTTTTTTTGCATTATTCAAGTAGTTTTGATTTAGGTTTTAATAACCGTTTAAATAAGATTTATTAAAATATAATTAATAAAAAAACAATAAAAAAAAAACTTTAATTATCCTTAATGGATTCCATATGTAGGATTCCATGTAGGTACATATTTTTAGCTTTTATATAATAAGTAATTGTTTTGGTTACAGTTGCTGCATATAAAATATGCAATTTTGTGTTGTCCGCATATGAATTTTTGACAAGATGTACATGCCGAATAGGCTTTTTTTATAATTTTTCGAGCACAGTTCACATCTGGACCCTGAAGTCATTCTTCTTTTTTTCCCACATGACGACGTAGAAGGCTCTTCGTCTGATTGTCGTATGGTGTTTACCAACATTATTGCAGAATCTGACCTTGGTAAATGAGAACGACGTTGAATTTCTTGCTTAACAATTCCATTCCCAGTTCATGAAGAAATAACCTTCTTTTGTATAGTATTCCTTTTTTCCAATCATTGTTCATTTCTTGCCATAAAATGTACGCATTAATTGCTGATATGTCAATCATATTGCTAAACATTGCATGAGGCAGCGATTAGTTTTTCGTTTCACTGTGTATGTACCCACCAGCTGATCTAAAGTGTCTACACCTGCTTTAGTTTTATTATAAAACGACATAATCTCTGGCAACTTATTCCTTCCATCCAACACCGATTTGTCATGATGTAAAGTGCTAAGGACATTGACAGTATTATATTTTTTTGGAACGTACTGCACCAGTGAAATTGAAAAAAAAAATGCTGGAAAAAACTGAACGTTTATGATGTTCTTGTTTAGTTGATTTGGGCATAAACGTTTTATTGGAGCGAACTGCACCCACGATAGTGTTTCTTTCTTTTTAGCGATTCGAGTGCAAGATCGTATGTTGTAAAGAAATTGTCACACGTTATATTCCTGACGAAATTTGTGACACTGTCACAAAGTACCCAAAATATGGTTTGAATGCACATCTACCTCGGAATCCCAATAGTTGCTCATCAATAGTAATGTTTTCATGTGAAACATAAATACGTTATTGATTATCCACCCATGAAAATAACAAAAAATTGTAGAAAAAAAAGTTGAATTGACCGGGTGTAGGATTCGAACCCGCGGCCTTAGAGAAAGAAAAGCATTTGTGACATAGCGTTTAGGCAACTGAGCTATTAAGGTTTGTTGTTTGTGTATAAAAGGTGAAGAGGTGAAAGAAAATAATTTCAACGAATCGTTAAAAGAAATCACTAGAACTGCATGTGTTTTATTTCTACAAAAACGTTTTATTTAGCTGGCAAATTTGCATTTGGGATTCTATTTCGCTTTTTTATTAAAAAATATTTTTAATTTCTTAATATATGAGAAATAAAATGGTTTAAAAATCTGTTTATAAATTCTTTTAAATCGGAGCAAAAAATAGAAATAAAACCGATTGTATTTTGTTTGTATCAGAGGGTTTTTATAAAAGTTTTGATTTTTTAGCCTATTTATGGATTATTTAATTATTAATATAAAATTTTATTTAAATTAATTATTAAATGTTAAAAAAACAAAAAATAGAAAAAAAGTCATAAGAAAATAAAAAAAAAAATTGTACAAAAAAAAGTTGAATTGACTGGGTGAAGGATTCAAGCCCGCGCTTTAGAGAAAGAAAGCATTTGTGACATAGCGTTTAGACAACTGAGCTATTAAGGTCATGTGGAATCATCGTTAATAGAATTAAATAAACAGTTTTCGTTCAATAGGAATTTGTTTGGTTTTTGTATGTGTTTGTTGTTTGTGTACAAAAGGTGAAGAGGTGAAAGAAAAGAATTTCAACAAATGGATGTGTTTATTATGCGTAATATTCAACATACATATAAAAGCAAAGGGATTTTACGAAAAAAAATTAGAGGTAGTCCTGGTTTTTTGCTAATACCTCAGCCATTTATCAACCAATCTGGCTGATTTTTAATAGCAAACAGAAATGGATCACATATAACAATCATGTCCTCATCATGTCTGGGGTCTTCGTAAAACCCATTTCAACACACAGACGGACATCGTTAAATCAACTTGGCTCTTGGACCCAGAATATATATACTTTATAGGGTCTAAGATCAATATTGTAGAAATTACAAACAGAATAACAAACTTTCATATACCCTTCCACCTGTGGTGAAGGGTATAAATATATATAACAAGAATCATTTATAAAATATGGAAACATCGAAGGTTTTAAAATCTGTTAATGAAAATCTTTTATAAGTTTTACGGGTGGTTTTCTGATGTTCGACAGATATAGATCGGAGATATAGAGGAGTCTGTTATAGACGTCTTCATTTGTGGCATATCGTGAACACTTTCGAGAATGCTGCAAGCGGTATCGTTTGTAATCTTTTTAGAACATTCAAAGAAGTTAATAGTGCAAATTTTTCGATTTATAAGAAGTCATTTTAAACAACTTTCAAAATATTGATATAAACACCTACTTACACAGAATAAAATTACAAAATTTTGTTTGTAATATTGAACATCGTCCATACACAGGATAAAATTACAAAATTCTGTTTGTAATATTGAACATCGTCCATAGAAAATTTATGTAAATACAAAAAAAAATATTTTTTAAAAAGGCACCAACAATGGAATTTGTAAATACAAAAAACTTTTTGTTATTTTTTTGTTACTTAAATTTTTATTTTCAAAGAATTTTTATATGAAAAGTGACAATTTACAAATATTTTAAACAAAAAATTGTTAGAAATCAAGTTTAAATTTTAACAAATATTTTTAATTACTTTAAATTTTGTGATACTTTTTTCTGTGTAAAAAATATTTGTTAAAGTTTAAACTCGATTTCTACCAATTTTTGAAATGTTTGTAAATTGTTACTTTTCATATAAAAATTCTTTGAAAAAAATTCTTTTGCTGCCATTTGGTATGGTTTGCCTCTTATAACTACATATATTAATGAAATTAAATTCATATTGTTTGAACGATTAACAGTGTTAAACATTCTTTTACTAAATATCGGCATTTGTTTGTAATAAAATTCACTAAGCTAATACGTACAAGGTACTTACACACTTCCAAAGTACTTGTGTAATTAATATGTTTGTAGGTATAGACAAATTTGCTTTTGAGGTGGATTAAACAAATATTAAGAGGGATTAAACTGTCTGGCGGGATATTGATCTCCTTGACTGGTTGAAAAATAATAAAACATTCAATATCCAGACAATATAAAGTAACAGCGATTGAAAGTTCCGCAAATTAAATATATTTAATTGAAGAATACCGTATACATACATACATAAATATAACACGATAAAATAAGCAAACTTTAATGTTAGAATAACATAATATAATATAATATATTTTTACTGATTTTGATTTTTGTTTTATAATTTGTACGAAATGAACATGGAATATATCTTTACATAGAAAACAAATTAATGCTGATAACCAAATTTTTTGCCAGCCGAATGGTAGTGGTATTCGAAATCTTCGGTTGCAACAACAAAAAATTAGGTTAAACAGTGGATCATCACATATTTAGGAAGTGGAAATTATATTTCCTTTATGCAGGATTCAAAATAATAGTGGATGAATGACACATATTGTTCTTGATTGACACGTTAGTCACTCGTGGGCGTGAGGAAAATTTACATTAATCAGGTGACTCGTTCGTGAGTTGAGAAAAAATATTCGCGCTCGAGTCTATATTTGGATTATATACTTGATCAGGATTTAAAATTAGGTTATTCACAGGGGTTGCGATGGTACATCTTGTTTTTTACTATATATATAACACAGATGACTGGCGATACAACATTTGTGCCTATGTTGAGTGTCATATGTTTCAGACTGCTACCAAAGAAAGAACCCAATAAAAAATTGTCGTTCAAGTCAAATAAAAGTTTTAAGAAATCTGTTTTTTTAGGACGGTACTCTTCATGAAACAATTAGTATACTTTATGAACTCCTTTTATATCTTATCGACACTAAAAAAAACTTTGAACTAAAATTAAAAACAATATTTTTAAACGTCTCAAATGGCATTACGAAATTTAACACTTTTTAGATATGAACAGCTCTGCCACCAGATGTAATCTCATATCCTGTAATGCTCATATCCTGCCATAAAAATCATCCAATTCTTAAGATCCCTTTAGATATGAAAATATATAATCAAATCTGGCCATAAAATGTATCACATATTTTAACATACAGTACTGTGCAAATTCAAAACAACAACCTCCATAAAAATAATTAAAGTC
This sequence comes from Eustalomyia histrio, assembly GCA_949748255.1. Taxonomy (NCBI): domain Eukaryota; kingdom Metazoa; phylum Arthropoda; class Insecta; order Diptera; family Anthomyiidae; genus Eustalomyia; species Eustalomyia histrio. The sequence goes on along the minus strand of OX456527.1, from coordinate 73,159,285 downwards.
ATTTATTTCAGAATATAGTTCATTTGCAACTTAAACTTTTTTTATCATTTATTTACACTTACATACTCTAAGCCGAGTTTTTAGGATGTATATTATCTTTAAACTTAGTTTATCGCAGTCTGTAACTTGAATACTGATTTTTAAATTTGTTCTAATTTCTTTTATTTCAATGAAGACCAAAATTTTATGTAACGAAAAGTTGTTCCGACAAATTCATGTTAATAAACATGGAAATGGCAGACAAAATTCGTTTTCAGTTTAACTAAGCCAAGTTTAACTCACATCCCAAGAACTCGGCCTAAGTAACACATTAAACTTAAACAATACAGATCTCCATATAAATGTGTGCAAAACAAAAGCAACAATTAAATACTTCGTAATTATTATTATTTTTTTTTTGTTACTTTAGCACATTACTTGTTATGGCTTCAGCAATATGCTTCCACTTAGATCCTAGATTTTCGAAAAGTTTGTCTCGTTTTCGGAATCGTTTATCGGAAATACTCCTCTTCAATAGTCATTAAATTGTGCCAGTCAATAAAGGCCTTGAAATCCATTCTCCTCTATGAACTCTTTGGCCAAAATCGATATATGTTTCTGGTCATTATCGTGTTGAAACACCCACCGAAGTGGCATATTTTACTCAGCATGCGAAATCATTTTCGTTTCAAGAATGTGTTTGTATATGAAACTGCTCATTTTCCCATTAATTTTGAGTAATGTTCCAATTACATTTGCCGAAAAAGCAAATCCACACCTTCACGTTGGTTCCCCCATGCTAAAAACTTATTTTGCAATTGCGTGTTTCAAATAATTTGAAAGGTACGAACTGTACACATACCATCCGAAATTATCAAGTTGAACTTTGTTTCATCACTAAACAAACCGGTTATCCATATCTGTACGATCCAGCTTTGATATCAAACTTAGTCCTAGAAAACAAAATAACTCCAAATCATTAGATAGAGTTTTGATATCTTACCTTTGTGGATGTGTTTTTTGCTAAACAAAGTTTTTTTGTTGACCTTTACTGAAATTTTGTCAATTGTTTTCTGTTGCACGTCTCCGTATTTTAATATAGTGCACATTCAAATTTAGAGATTTTACAACCTCACTAGAAGTACGCGCAGAAGTTTTTCGTGGATGTGCCCCAAAATGTTTACGGATAATTGTTTTGTCGACTTATACTTTTTTAAACATTTCCAAACTAAACCCAGAAAAAATAGTGCTGCTATGAAAGCAATAAAACATCACTACTGTGGTAAGGAAATCACTTCTTTTCTGATGGTTTCGTCGATAAATTTAACATTGGGGTGCCTTACACAGAAAAAATTTATAAAAATTCTGTTTGTATACACACACAAAAAAAAAAAATAACAAAATTCTCTTTGTCATATTAAACAACCCTTATAGAATATTTTTGTAAATACACAGAATGAAATTACAAAATTCTGTTTGTAATATTGAACATCTTCGATAGAACATTTTTGTAAATACTAAAAAAATATTTTTTAAAAAGGCACCAACAATGGAATTTGTAAATACAAACAACTTTTTGTTATTTTTTTGTTACTTAAATTTTAATTTTCAAAGAATTTTTATATGAAAAGTGACAAATTACAAATATTTCAAACAAAAAATTGTTAGGAATCGAGTGTAAATTTTAACAAATATTTTTAATTACTTTAAATTTTGTGATACTTTTTTCTGTGTACAATTAAAAATTTTTTTAAAAGGCATATAAAAGTTTTATGAAAATAAAAATTTAAGTTACAAAAAATAACAAAAAGTTGTTTGTATTTACAAATTCCATTGTTGGCGCCTTTTTAAAAAATATTTGTATTTACAAAAATGTTCTATGGACGATGTTCAATATTACAAGCTGAATTTTTATAATTTTATTCTGTGTAGTATTAAACATCTTTCATAGAATATTTTTGTAAATACAAATAATTTTTTTTAAAAGGCACCAATAACAGAATTTGTAAATACAAAAAACTTTTTGTTATTTTTTTGTAAGTTAAATTTTTATATGAAAAATAACAATTTACCATCATTTCAAACAAAAAATTGTTCGAAATCCAATGATAAATTTAATAATTATTTTTAATTACTTAAACTCTTTTATATGTAGGATGGAAGGAAGCAATGGAAATGCAATGGCGATAAGTTATTAAATATTTATAAATTGGAATCCGCATTAAAATTTTTTGGATCAGAAATAGAATATTTTGAGATTTTTGGGAATGACAAATGGATAATCGGGAAAAGACCTTCAACCTATATTTCTATTAAATTCAACTTTTTGCACCTTTGGTTCGAAATTAATAAAAAAAAAATACAACCAAGCATTCAAACGGCTATAAGTTGTTATGAACCAAATAATTTTTCACCTGCCTCATATAAAATATAATATATGAATGTATTTATTAATATAAAATTATTAAAATTTAAACTATTCTATGGTGGTTATAAACATTTACATTGCGTCCATTTTTTTTAACGCACAAAGACAATTCATTGCACCTCTTTATTTAATTCATCTAATGAAAAATAATTCATTATACTTTTTTTGTATAGAAACTCAAATCTATATACAATTTACATTGCAATTGTTCATAACAACACAAATAACTTGTCACTTTGATGTTTGTATTATAATCGGTTTTGTTTGGTCATCCATTTTATTTGATATTCGATACTGGCGTCCTCAGCCCATTACAGCCATTAAAACACAAACAACAGAAAGCATTTTTCGAAGCATTTGTATGTCCATTCGTACATTCTTAAATTGAATAATAAAAAACTTTTAGCAAAACATAGCAGTTATTGTAACCTTGTCGAACGCTACATCTTTAAGCAAACAATATAAATGCACACAGTCAGTTATTTCGTTTGTAACTTATTGTAATTTTGAACCCAACATCATTAGGTCAGGTAAGAATTTTTTAAACTAGCATCCTGTTCAATAGGGAGGGTCGGTAAAAAAATTAGTTGTAGCCGATTTACAAAAAAAAAAATATTTTTTTGGGGACGCCCCAAGATACCACCATTTTGTTTCTCCATTTGATAATTTTTGACTCTGACATCCGATCCTGATCTCCTAATTCCCATTTTTTCTTACCAGTATTTGTTTTTCATTAATATTTAATGGTAATGAAATTTTTTCCATTCAAAATTTCATTACTGATGGTAATGAAATAGCACAAATGCATAAAAAAGACTAATTATAATTGATTCAAAAACCATTTGTTTACAAAAAATGTAAACGGTTTGAAAAGTGTCAAAGTAGCTTCATACAGAAAATAATAAAACAAAATATAAAATATACAAATATTAACCCAAATATAACCAGCAAAAATGAGGCTGCCAAAGAAGCAATAAAAGCATCACTACTATGGCAAAGGCATCACTTCTTTTCTGATGGTTTCATCGATGAATTTAACATTAGCGTGTCATAGGATAGAAGTATTCAAATGTAGCTACTAGCATTACTCATATTTTACTCTAAGGAAGCAATGATTATACAATGATTAGGTATTCTGATGCATGAGTGGAAAATTTTCATATACTTTGTGGTATTTAAGCTTTGATGAAAATTTAATTCATAAGAATGCAGAAAAATAATTGTGAAGAATCGCAATTTATGCATTGATATACAAATACTCTTAACAAAACAAATAAATAATTCTGCATTAGTGAAAAAGCATTTTTTGAAACATTTTTCAAAAATTTTAATGAATGTTTAGACAAATTTTAAAATATTTTTGGATAATTTAAAAACTGGTTGCACAATTTTGAAACATTTTTAGACAATTTTAAAATATTTTTGAACAATTTTAACTAATTTTTGCACAATTTTAAAACAAAACATGTTTGGGTAATTTGAAGTAATTTTTTCACAATTTTAAAATTATTTTGGTAAATTCTGAATTAAAACTGGAAATGGTGTAGTGTTAAATAATATACATAATGCAAAAATGCAGAGATTGCGTCATTATAAATATTTAAGGCTGAAAAATGCAAATGACGGGCCATCTAGTTTCAATTAAAGGTCAAAAAAAATCAGTTTTTTTTGATTTTTCAAAACTTTTATAAAAATTGCAAAACTGCATAAATTCTAACCCTCATGAAATTTTATTTTATTTATTATTATACAAAAAATAAAATATAAAAAATGATTTAGTAAAAAAATTAAAAAAGTTCATCAAAACTATTTTCTCAATTCAAATTGCTTTAGATTCAAAAAAAATATACGATATACTATAACTTATGCTTTAGAAGTAATGAAGAGTGATTCTTTAAGATATGCATTGGGTTTATATCCAGATCACTGAATTTGAAATATGAACACATGAATTCTTTTGGAAGTGCCTTAGAATAACACCAAAATATCATAAAAGAATGTCAACTGAAGTTTAGGAAGCAATGAAAGAAGTTATAGTCACAGAATGACTACCATTTTTTTTGCTGGGTATATATATATGTACATATATATTTTAATATAAATATTAGCACATAAAATTACGGTTAATAATGTTAATGTTCTATTTTTATTCGTAGTGGTTACGAAATTCAAAAACATTGCCATTAATCAATGATATCAGATCCTTAACTCATTTATTCAGACAATGGTAATGAAATTTATTTCATTACAATTGTTATCAATGCAATGGTAATGACATAATTAATTAATTAGTCCAATCATTGCATTAGTCCTAGACTCTGATTGTGCCAATAACCTAACTTCCTAGCCACCTAGCTACTACAACTAAATTCCTAGCTACTACAGTGAAATTTTTACCGATTTCTCATCCGTATAGAAATTAAGGCATATTGGCTCGGTTATTTGTAGGTTGTTTCAATTTATTATTTCCGTGTATACGTTGCAATCAAAATTTATTTAATGCTTTGGGACATGTGACAGACACCCAGCAAAAACAGACATAACCATATAATTAAGAGAGTAAGTAGCACAAAAAAAGTTTTCACTAGTTACCAGGCTATTTACTCTCTTAATTACTTTTGTTCGCGATGTCCCCAAACTCGCTTACAAAAAAATTAAGAATAATGAGTTACCAGCATAGCATGGTTACTCAGAGTGAAAAAATAAGTGGTAACCTACAATAATATAATAAGTAGTTACTCTTAGTGCACCTTACTCAAGTAAAACTGTCTTACTTAAAGAAATCGATACAAATAATTTGTATTTAAATTTATTAAAAAATCTTTTAAATACCTACTTTTTCCAATAAAAAATTAAAGTTTATAATTCAATGGTATTTCTCATTAGAAAGCCTTTAAAATATTAAAATCACTTTTTACACCAGATAATTTTCTATTCTCTTGTAAAGTTTAAAAAAAAATTAATAAATATAATTGTAAAAAAACAACATATAAGTACTTCTTTCTTTTTTAAAGTAATGCAAAAAGTAACAGTACATGGTAATCTACACAGTAATGACTTGTCATTACCATGTTTTTGCTGCGTTGGCTGTAATTGTTGAAAAAGTGTATATAAATTTCAAAATTATTTGAATATTGTTCAGCTTCTTTAAAAGTTTGACGCAGGCAAAATGTGCAAAAAATTCACAAAATTCATGTTATTACTTTCTCGATCACAAAAATGTAAGAATAATGAGTTACTCTTAGTGAAGAAATGAGTTGTTACTCACAATAGTAAAGTTAAAGTGACTACCTAAATTATTAATAAAACAATAAGTAGTTACAAGCAATGATAGAATAACTGAAGTTAAAAATAAGTGGTTATTTCAAGAGAAAAGCGTTTAATTTGATTATAATTTGTCGTTGAGACTATAAGGATTTAAATTTTCATTCGATTTTTACGGCCAATTTCATACCACAGGGTTCTCCAGAAATTTTTTGCAAATTTTGTTTGGTAGTTCGACATTACATAAATTAAACAAAACTTTTTAGCAAAAGAAGAAAATGTTTTTGATATATTTTTGCTATGATTTTAAATTATTTGTTCAAATAAAATATTTTTACTTAAGAAAAGTAGTAGTAGAAATCATACATGGGACTAATACATTGATAACAACGGTAAAGAAATAAATTTTATTACCATTGGTTGAATTCATGATAATGATTTAAGGATCTGATTTCATTGATCAATGACAATGTTTTGAATTTCATTATCATTACTAATGCACTAATTAAAAGAAACCATTAGCCGTCATTTTATGTGGTAATATTTATGTTAATATTTATTTATGTGGGTTAACATTTGTCTATTTTACATTTTGTGTTATTATTTTCTGTATAAAGCTATTTTGATAATTTTCAAAAATTTTTTTTTATCAATTATGATTAGTTTTTTTATGCATTTGTGCTATTTCATTATCATTAGTAATGAAATTTTTAATGGAAAAAATTTCATTAGCATTAAATGTTAATTAATTTTTTTTTCATTTGCATTAGTGCCAATTAATGGTAATTAAAAATTCCCAAGTATGGTAGAAATTATAGTTTTTGAATTTATTTCTAAAACTCCATACAAATATTGAATCGAAAACTACATAGTTCTATGTACTTGGTTTTGGTTGAAGTGTAAAATGGGCTTAAATATAATATGTATTTAAAAATCACTTTTAATCTTCAACATAGAAAGTTCTGCTGTGATATTAATTGTACTCATATACGAAGCGATAAGAATTTAAAGCAAAGTAGATTTTTGAAAAATGCAAGTTGCAAAAGACGACTGGCAAATTTTTAGAAAAAATCCGTCATTCAGTTTTTTTAACAATCGTTTATTTAACCCAACTTTCGCTATTTTGAAAAATGAATAAAAAATAATTTCGTGCTGTCATCAAACACTTTTACTTAAAAGGCAAAACTTATTGCAAAATCACATATGAGTAAGACGAAGTGCATGGCACTAACTAAATAAATTTAAGCCTGGCCGTACAGCCACAAATGATGAACCTCGTTCAGCAGGTCTAGTTGAGTCAGTACAAAGGAAATCATCGATAAAATTCACGATATAGTTTCAAGTGACCGACGAGTTATAGTGCATGAACTAGTTGAGGCCACGGGCATATCACATGGTTCTGTGATTCCAGTTTTCCACAAAAAAAGCTTTCGAAAAGATGCTTGCCGAGTTTGCTTACAATTGAACATAAACGCAAACGTCTAACTAATTCAGTAGCAGGTTTAGAGCTTTTCCGTCGCGATCCTGATGAATTACTTCGCCGATATATAACTGTTGATGAATTATGGATTCCATGCTACACACCAGAAAGGAAACTAGAGCCAAAGCAATGGAAATTTCCAGGTGAATCGGCCCTAAAGGAAGCAAAGACAGTAAAAATCACTGGTAAGATTATGGCAACGGGATATGCATTGACTATTTCGAAAAGGAAAAAACAATAAACTGAGAATAATATTTATCATTATTGGGCTGCACACGTGTTCGAATTGTTGTTGCATTTGGCTTCTTCTCCAGCTTTAGCTCCCATCGATTTTTACCTGTTTCCAAATTTTAAAATATGGCTCATCAGGAAAAGATTCAAGTCGAATGAGGACGTCATCTCTGCAACAGAAACCTATTTGGAGGTCCTTCCAAAATCTTATTATTTTTTTGTAACTCCAATTTTTATTTTCAAATATTTTTTGTATGAAAAATAACATTTTACAAACATTCCAAACAGAAAATTGTTAGAAATCAAATTTAAATTTTAACAAATATTTTTAATTACTTAAAATTTTGTGATATTTTTTTTGTGTGCATATCGAACTAAAAATATATTAAGCCAAAAAATGTGTTATTCTATGTTCTGTAAAGACCTATTGACCAGCAAAAACAGGGTTTCAACTACTTACCAGCCTATTTACTCGCTTGATTACTTTTGTTCGCGTTGTTATAAAATTAATGAGTGGTAATTATCTTCTCACTTATAATAAACACAAAGGAATGGGTGGGCATTACCCTTTCGCTTACGACCAGCCTAAAAATTATGAGTACCCATTACTTAATAGGCTGGTAAGTAGTTGACATCATGTTTTTGCTGTGTGCCCTTTATTATGTGTTATTTCACATAAGAAACCCTACAAAATCTTAACATTTTTACAAAATATTTTTTTGTAACGGGAAATTTCTATTATGTTGTTAAATGTTTGAAAACAAATTAATACATTTTGAAATTAAAACAGAAATACAAAATCGATACTCATTGAACCAGTAAGTCAATATTTTGCAAGTAAAAATAAAAAAAAAATTCTAAGTAAGTCATAATTTTATATTTTAAAGTATGTGTCCTGTCATTGTCTTGTTTTTGAAGGGGTGATATGTTTAAGTGTGCTAACAAGACGAGAATCTAACAGTAAATAGTCTTAATAGTGAAATAAAAATATTAACATCTCTGTGTTTTATTATGACGATACAACAATACTCAATACGGCTTAAGAGCCCTTTAATATATCTTAAGCGTTTGATATATTTATCAGAATTTTTGTACTAAAAAGTGAAAAATATTCTCGTCATATTGTTTTATAAATAATTTAGGATTAACACTTTTTTCTGCATATCTACTTTTATTTACTAACAATAACTACAAAAAACATAATTGTTTCGCAATTCATTTGGAAACTATGGCGTAGGGTTTAAAAATATCTACCATGTTCACTATGCGTGCAACACTTTTTCTTGTATTTTTGTTTGTTTATTTTATTTATAAACCTTCAATGAGCTCAAAATAGTTGTAAACTCTTTCTTTAGATGACATATCAAGTAGATGGCCCAACAAGTTACTGACTGGACATCAAAGATGTAAGTTACCCCTTTTTTCCATCTGGCGGCGGCTAATATCTAACATGACCAACGGCTGCTTAATTTTTGGCTTAGCTGTTTAAATATCGGCAATTGGCCCTTAAAAATGTCTTCGGTCTCGGCTGACGTGTGTGTAGAATATTGTAAGGGTGTAAAACTATATGTATCGAAAAGACATAACTCATCGGTCCTTAAGTTTGATAAACGAATCACTAGGGGAAAAAAGATTTTTGGTAATTTACTGCAAAATTTGATGTTTTCAACAAATATTAGTTAGAAGTTAAAAAATCGGTATTAGCAGTAAATTATCTTTCTGATAAGACAATAGAAACTTAAATCGGTTAAAACAGCCAAGTTATTACACTATCCCCCGGAGAATGATCTGTTGAAGATAACTGAATCAAGAAATTCGAGCATAAATTTTTGAAATTTACAAAAATAATATGTATGAAATGTATTTTTAGTTTGGTTCGAGATCATAGAACAATTTTTAAACGAAAAACTTTTTAATTTATTTATTAAACAAACTTTTTCATTTGAAAAAATTTTCTAGAATCTCGTATCAGATTTAAAATACATTTCATACATATAGTACATAAGATTTTTAAAGATCGACTATAAAATAAAACCTTCAATATTAATTTAAAACAATATTTTTGTATTCTATTAGTTCCGAGATACTCGAATAAGAATTATTTTTTATCTTGTGCTTTGCTACATCACTTTTAATTAATGTCAAAAAGGTCCAAATGTATAAAAAGGACAAAATATAATAATACCTTATATTTGAATTCCGATGGCTTAATGTAGAATGTCCCTAACTCGTTTTTATATTTCTGTAAAAAAAAGGAAGCGACTTAATAAAAACTGAAAAAAACTTTGAGCATAAAAAATTCTTTGAATGTAATGTATTAACTAAAAATAGTATTCAAATAGTATTTGACATCTCAAGTTATTAATTTTTCGGCGCAGTGATTTATGAAATTCTAATTTGTTTGTATAAAATTTCAAATAACGTAACGAACAGCTGTTTCAACGCGAGCAATCAACTAATTTAGTCAAGTGATTTACAAAATAGATTTTTTTTAAAAATGATGTGAAGAGTGAGGCGTTGCGTTTTGCAAAATGAGGGCATTAAAATATTGATAAGTTATTATGTACAAATTTCCTTGGGATAAATGCTTACCCAATAAGCAATTTTCCAATTTTAATAGAATGTTACAGCAAGTCGGACACTGGAATTCAAGTCGAACATTACAGTGAGAATAAACCTTAAATTCAAGGTTTAAATCAGAGTTTAATTCAAGTTCAAACAGCATAGTAATAACACTTGTTTTTAAGCCCTAATTTAAAGTTTAAACAAAACCATCAAAACACGTTAATGATTGGTTTTGGTATAATTTATTAACTCTTTTTAACAGGCATACATTTTTATAGTTTTAGTTTTGTATATATAATCTTAATTTTTTGACTTCCGATGTCTTTCACTAATCCTTAGAAATTTGTAGAATTTTTATGATATAAGAAAAAAGATAGATAACTGTGTTTAGCTTCAAATAAATGTGACTTACATTTTCCTTAAAATACATAAAAGAAATTCAGATTTTATAGATTTTATAAAAATTTTCTCAGGAAAATTTTAAACATAAAAAAAAATATTTTTATTTGTATGAACTTGATTTTGACTGTAAAAACCTATTTAAAATAAAGCACAATACAAGCAATATTTAAAGTACATAAATTATTAATTTTTTATTGTTTATTGGGTAGCATTGGTTAGTTTCCCATAGTTAAGTTAAACCCAGCAAAATAAAATGGATGTTATTCTTTACGAATCTCTTTTTCAGAACATCCAAAGAAGTTAATAGTGCAAATTTTTTGATTTTTAAGAAGTCATTTTAAACAACTTCCAAAATGTTGGTATTAATCCCTACTTATGAAGTCATAAGGATAAAATATTTGTAATAATTGCATTGAACAGCATATAATTTAATTATAGTAATATCCACTTTGTCCTGGTCGGAATAATAATTCTTGGCGTGTTCAAAATCACATTTTTTACTTTAAAACAAAGCCACTCCCTATTTTTATTTTGTAGTCCCTATATTTAACAACTTCCGTAAACTAATGAAAAAGTCCATCTCATCATCGATTTTTCATAGCACCGAAACAAAATAGTTCCTCCAATGACACGCCAATGTAAAAATCATTAATGATTCACCGAAATTTTCACAACTTCGGGTTCAGTAAATGTAGTGTTTAACTACTTCTGTTTCAGCTCTTATTTTGCTGGGAAATTAACTGCTTGAGAAAAGTTAATGGACCTTAAAAGTATAAAAACAAACTATTTCACTTTATTTAAAATTTTTAATATTTATTAACTAAAACTTAATAAATAAAATTTGTTGGACATTTTAAAGAAATACTTATTTCTTTCTTTTTTAATCACAAGAGCAGAATCAATTGGGTAAAAATAACAAAAAAAAATTATCTTTCATCATTCCCCACTCTGTTTAAACATTAATCAATGGCATCAAATTATAAAATATGTGCAATGAATTTAGACTATAGAATTGTTAAAGTATATGGCTATATAATACAATAGCAATAAGTCATTATTTGTATACATCTTTTTAAGTAATTACATAACATAATATCAGTAACTAATTATTATAAAGCCTACAAATATGTATCACAATATTTGAGAGGTATTACTTTAGGCTTCAAAGTAAAGCAAAGTGCAAAGGATACCCTTTACTAGGAAATACATTAAATGGGTCCTACCCTTTACTAAGATTTTGCTGCGAAGATTTTACATCTACGTCATGTGTTTTATGAAAAATTGAACGCCTTCAAATCTATGGCAAAAAAGCTTTTTAAATGATTTTGGTGTGCCAAACCTAAGCCTTGCTTAAATTGAGTTTGGTGAAGATAAGCTCTGTAAATCAATATCTGCTATTTACTGTATGTTTCGGGATTTCGGAGTTGATTTGTAGGTATTATTAAAACATTTTTAATTTGACGAAATTTTTGGCAAAAGCCGAAATATTTTGGGAATCATCATAAAATATTTTTTGCTTTATTTTTAGGTGCGTTGATGCACACTTTTATTTTTGCATTGAATAGTTCGTGTCTAGTAAAAATTTTACAACAAAATCATATATTCAACACATCTGGTTAAAAATCCGTAGCATAAACCAAAAATCCGTAGCATAACCAAAACAACATTTTTTTGGCAAAACTCGACTTTATTCATCAACATAGTCTCCCTCAAAAGCGATACAATCACTCCAATGCCATTCTAACATTTCGATATGTTTTTAAAAACAGCTTTCTCATGGACAAATGTTCATACAAAATAAAGCCGCCACTTTCCTTTGATATTTTTAAGGTATCGGATATCTCCTGCAACTTCACTGTACGGTCTGCCGAAACGAATTTTTGAACTTTTTTGATGTTTTCCGGTATCATCACCTCTTTTGAACAAGCAGAGCGTTCGGCGTCATCGGTGTTTGTATGACCACGTTTAAAGGCAGCAAACCACTTTTATACCGTTTGTCTCTTGAAGCGGAGCCCGAATAACACTTATCACGCCAAGGTTTGGCTTAAACGGTGTTTTTTCTATTAAAAGCAATGATAATCCAACACACTCAATTGCTTTAAATCCATTGTTTTCAAAATCGCAAAAGTATCGTCACTAAAACAGCTGTGACTTGTTCACTAATGAACGAATCGTAATTAAATTTAACCGGTATCATTTAAAGGTTGGTAGTCCAAAAAATCATATGGATTTTACCCGATGTAATATTTTACTGGAAAGTTGTAAAAATAACTTAGAACTTTTGTAGTTACCCGGGTTAGTTGATCTATTCCAATATTTAATCATATCCAATATGATATTCTTTAATATCTCTTGTATTATCTGGCTGATCTTATTTGATCAGGAAAATAGTAGATCATATTAGAGCCATCAATAAATTTGGGGATTTAGAAGGATATAAATTGTTCCGAAAAATGGCAGATGAAATTGAAATGTCATCAAATCTAAAAAATTAAAAAACTCGAAAAATAATATCTATTTGTTATCTATATGTTAATTATATCTTATATCATATCAAAAATACTTTAGATATGGAGCTATATATAACCATATTTTAAATTTGTTTGCAAAAATTGCATAATATAATTATATATGTACCTTATTAAAAAATATTTATTTTATCGGACCATATATCGAATCATATATATTTATTTCTCACACCATATTAAAAAATATTTTTGATTATGGACCAAATATTAGATAGCTTATATAATTATATATGGTCAGATATAAATTAATACGGGCTCCTGTAAGATTATATAATTATATATAATTATATATAACTTTATTCGATCTTATTTTAATATTAATATTCAATATCGAAAATAAAATAAGAAATTTTATAAAAAAAAAAAAAAAGATCTTTAGCTTAAAGAAATTGAATATTAATTATATATAATTTTATATGATGTAATATTTAACATATCTTAACATATAAACCATATCTAAAGATCAATATAAAACAAAATATAAGGTAATTTTAAATAAATGTATGTAATACATATACGGTAATGTATACTGGCGTACGTAAATATAAATATATTTTTAGATAAGGCCATATATGATTATATCTAAACTTTTTTACTCGGGTAGCTATTATGTGTAGCAATGTATGGCTGAGTGAGAAAAGCGGTCGAATATAAATCTGACAGTACTGGTTCAAATGCCGCCCAGTTTATTGTTTTTTTTTTTAGACTCATTTTTTATTTAAATTTTTTTCATATAATTTTTTTATAATATAAATTGTTGGAATCTGACAGAATTTGATCTTTAATTTTTTGGATCAATTTAGATCTATCTAAATACCCAAATATATTGCGGGATCTAATTTGATCTGCATTTTTCGGATCAATTTAGATCAGCTTAATATTACAGCAGATATTACAGAATATCAAATTGGATAAGATAATTTGGATAAATATTGCACTAGATCGAAAAATTGTCATCAGTGACGAAGCTCATTTTTGGTTCAATAGGTACGTCAACAACTGCCGAGTTTTGTAAGAAGAGCAGCCAATGCACCCTGAAAGATGCACAGTTTTTGGTGCGGTTTGTGGGCCGGCAGCATCACAACGATGAAGTTCGCAACGTTACAGTCAATGCAGCAAGGTATCGATGATTACTGACATTTTATTGCCAATAATTGAAGAATTGGACTTGGTTGACATCTTGTTTCAACAAGATGGTGCCACATGCCACACGACACGCGATACCATGAACGTGGTGAAGAATTAATCTCTCGGAGCAGACCATTGGCCGCCAAATAAATATTTCAATCACTTTTGCAAATTTTCTGTTTTTTTTTTAATTTTCAAAACTCAAACGGTTAAAAAACCACTCTTTATAAGTACATATAAGGTCTGTACGAGGTAATTTTGGGTAAAGTCTGGTAAAATGAGAGTAAGCAAAAAATTCTCTCACAAAACCATAAAAATGCCCAAAATACTGCGAACGCACAAAACCACATTTCATACCCAAAAATAAACGTCAAATTTATTCATACTAAAAAACAGCGTAATTAATAAATATATTTGAAATTGCAAATATATATTTACATTTTCAAATGTATTTTGCATTATTAAGAGGGAAAAGTTGTTTATAGTAAACTTTTATTTAACTTTAATTTTTTTTCAAAAATGCAAAACAGTTAATTTATTAGCAACAGCTGATGATTTGACAATTTTACCATTTTACCTAAACAAAAAGTACGGGTAAGTTCTGGTAAAAAGAGAAACACAATTACTCTCTCATGAACGCTCTCATTTACCCAATTTTTGTTACAAGAAACGCTTTCTGGTAAGATTGGGTTCCCGTGGGCACCCGCGGTAACGTACGTCGAACACACCTATAATATAGTGTTATATATATATATATATATATATATATATATATATATATATATATATATATATATATATATATATATATATATATATATATATATATATATGTATATATATACATATATATATATATATATAAATTATAATATAGTGTTATATATAATTTTATAAGATATATATGGTAAGATGTGCTTATATATGGCACAATATAAGATAATTTTAAAAAGATTTATGTAATTTATATACTATATACTGCAAAACCATACGATCTTGCAAAAAAAAGGAATTCCCGAGACTGTAGTTTATTTAAAAAGTAATGCTTAAAGTTTGTTTTGTCGTTCAAAAAACAAACTATAAAAAATATAGACCTTCAGTAGGAGGTGATATTTTAAGTTAAATGTAAAATTTTATTAAACAGTAATTGATGTAAAAAACAAAATGTGAAGAATAAAATTAAAAATCAGTAGTCCTCTTTTGGGTTGTTTTTAACGAAATAAAATTGAGATTATATTTAATCGTGTATTCTTTTTTTTTTAATATCGATTGGTTTTGCAGTAGTAGTGTTATTTTACATAAAGTTTTGCCAATTATCAAAATGAAAATGCCGAATAAAACATAAACATATACACTATATTATATGTTTATGTTTTTTTTAATGTAAATCAAGTTCTTTATACAAATTTATGATTCAATTTTTTAATGTTCTGTTCATGCAAAATTTTTAAATTACTACCAACATTACCATAAGACGTTTGCAGCCGACGACGATCTGCGGAGCGACTGAGGAAAATGATCGGCTTACATCACTGCTGGACATATTTATTTCGTTGACAAAGTAAATTTATAAATAGAAAAGCAAGTGGATGTATGAATAAATCGATGAAAGACGTCCATGTGATGGATAATAAACAAGTTTCTAACGAAAACTTTGTTCGCACTACATGAACATTGTGTAGTGAATGTTATTTTTAGGATATTCTTAATTATTGTCTAAAGACAATAGACTTGATTACGTATGATAAGAATTACGAAAGAAATTCATATTTATGGCTTAAGTTCAATAACTTCCTTCTTAGAATATGTAGTTATTACAAAAATGTTTGCAACAACAACTGTTTTAGAATTACTATTAGCATCAATTTGATGTAGGGTAAAGTGAGCCATTACCCGTCTATAAAAATAAAACAAATGGAATATTATTAACCCAAAGAGAGCAGCTGAAAGGACAATTCTTTCGGCAGCTTTCAGCTAGAGATAATTTTCTGTTGGCAACTTAAATAATGTTAAAAATAAATTAAAATAAATGAAACATCGATGCCCTTAAAATACCTTATTTTAAATACATACGAACATGGAATACTGTTATCATTAAAATACTGTTCTTTTTAATTCTCTGCTTTTGTTAATTGCACACGCAGAGTACGGATTCGTGTTGAGAAACGAATTTATTACCAAGCGAATTGTTTAGTTGAGAAAACCAAATTTTTTGACTGTGACTACCGAATTATTATTAAGGCAACCAAAATTCTATTGTCACAATCACATTACTCTTGTCCCAATTGGTTTTTGCTGTCAAGGCCAAAAATTCGATTACCAATACCGAACCATCCGATTGGCGTCATAAAAAAATTCGTTTGTCACCACGAATTTGTGTTCTCTGAACAAGTGACCACTACAAAAAAAATGGACCTACAAAAAATAATAGACCTTATTTACATAAATACACTGAAGTTTGGTCATAGTTTGTATCGGTCCTGGGACGACCTCTATTTAGTCAGAATTGGTCGATTTTCAACCCTACCTCACATAGAAAGGTTCTGTCTGAGCTTGTCTTAAATGCAATTTAGACACACAAAACTACAAATTTAAAGAAAGAAATCGGACCATATTTGGATCAAATCCACATACAAACTTACCTTATTTGCTTAAATTAACATTTTCGGTCATTTAGTTCATATCTATCTTTATATATTTTCCATAATTAATTCACTTCCCAAAATTTAACCTTAACTGTACTTGGGGTATCACAGTGTTGCCAGGAGTTTTTTTAAATCCCTACGTTAATGGAAAAAAATCCCTTTTTTTCTTATAAACAAAAATATATATTCCCTACTTTTCCCTAGACATTTTTTTAATAAATGCAAAAATTTTGTTTTTTACATTCAATTATATTTGCACAGTAATTTATTCAGGTACAATAGATTTTCATTAAACAAAAATTACACAAAGTAAAAATAAACAGTAAATAGAAAAAAAAAAATAAATTTTTCAAATGCAAGTAAAAAAAATTTAAAGTATTTAGGCATACAGTTCCTTATAATTCATTTTTTTAATTGACAGCTTAAACTAACTAACATTAGCTTGTAAATAAGATCTTATAATACATGTGTTTGAAACTTCATGACTTAATTTATTCCTTTTTTTTTGTACGTACGTCAGTGATGGAAAAAATTCGTTGCGCATCTGCATTTGCATGTGGGAGGCTTAATAAATTTTTTATTAATTTCGCAAAATTTGGAAATACTAAATTATAGTTAAAATTTTTAAATTTGATTATATTGGACCAAAATTCATCAATATCTAATTTTGAAAAATATTTTTTTTTTCGTTATTGGAAAAATTATACTCCAACGTTAACCAATCTTGGGAGAGAAGATTAACATCTATTTTATGTTTTTGGCATAACAGTTTAAATTGATAAACATTTTTATTACCACCACCAATGGCTAATTCCGGATTTAGAAATTTCATTTCTTTGAAAATGAAATTATCTTTTAATGGCAGTCTTATCTTTTAAGAGCAGTTAAATAAAATAATATTTTATCTTATAGGCATTTGATTTTGGAAACGTTTTAATCAAATCTTCGCATTCGCTACTATAATATTACCATAAAGGAATATTGTATCCTAAAAAACATGTTTTGAATTGTTCATAAAGTGATTCAACAGTGCAATCTACTCCTACGTGTACCAAATTCAATAGCTGTACAAAAGTCTTTCCTTGGCATTCGTCAAAGTATCTAACTAGAAGGCACATCGTTTTTTTTTTGACGTAACATCAGTGATTTCGTCAATAAGGACAGAAAAAATAATTTTTTTAAGCTTTGTATATATTTAGAATTTCTTTTACTTCTTTGGCCAAAACGTTCCGGATAATTTGGGTACATTTTGTTCTTCCCAGTTGACAATCTTTTATTATAGAAGAATCAGAAATAATATTTTTTAATAATGATATTAAATGGTTCACTACATGAATAGCGACATTGTGTTCTGCGACATCATTGGTTTTGTTTGGAATTTGATTTTGAAAAAATGATTGCATTGTTTTCGTTTTTTTGTGGCCAGAAAATTGTTTTTATGCAATTGTGGGCCAGCATGTTTGATTAAATCAGATTTTCCGCAATTTACCACATGCGTTGCACATGCATTTGAATTTATCGTCTTTTACTGCCTTCAGCCATCCCTTGAGTTGCTCATCTTTCAGCCAATTTGAATTTAATTGTAAGTGATATCAGAAATATCAGAAGAAGATGATATACTATTAAAATTTTAGACACATTATAAAGTAAGTTTTCGATAATCATTTTTAAACTTACACAATTCAAGGAATAACGTTCTTAATTTTATGTTATTAAAATGTATATATGTGACCTTCTCCGAGAAAAGGGACCAAGTGTGTCAAAAAACGGGTTTGGACTTAAAAGTGGATTCTGGTACTTAAAATAGTGTAGAATAAGATGAAATGAGTTAGATTTCTGATAAAAATTTATTTACCCCATAAAAACGTACAAAACGAACTTGGGAAAATCGATAGCTGAGAACGAACAGAGCAGCAACAATAGCAAAGGTATTGTCACCCTAAGAGCGAAAAAAAAATACTTCACCATATAGGCATGACGTCACCAAAGTCGGCACCCAATCATAACTAACCATACCAAATCGCATCTCCCAACTGAAGGTGTGTTCACAGTGATAATGCGTTATGAAACTTTAAATGCGTTTTTCTCAAAACTTCATTTTCACACACTAGATCCCTTTTCTCGGAGAAGGTCACAGATGTATTAATTTTTTAAACTTATTTGATTGTTGAAAGCATATAAAAAGAAAAATTGCATTCACGCAAACAGAATTCACAAACACTTCTATAAAATTTTCGATAATGATGTGGCAACAGTTAAACTTATTTTTCATTTTTCCAGTGCCACCAGATTCTTTGGTTTTATTCCGGTACACTAAAAAAAATTAATGGTTATATTTTTGATAATATATTTTATAAATTATTACAGGATATTTTCTTTTAATTTAAGAAATCCATACAATTTGACTGAAAATTAAAATCTGTTCTTATTTCCCTACAGATGAAATTTTTGCAAGAAAAAAGTCTTTACACTTGGCAACACTGGGGTATCATATAGTTGGCATGCCCGACATTAATCTGTTTACTGGTTTTAGTTTGTTTTTATGTTTAAAAAAAATTGGCGATATGCGCCGAAAAACTGACTACCGTTTCACTTAAAAATTCCGTTCCCCAAAAATACCTAACGAAATAACTGAAATAATGTCAATCTTAAAATCCCATTACCGAAATAAATTCAGTTTCCGCAATAATCTAAAATAGCGTTACTCTTACCGATAACCGCATCGTTTCGCTTAACAATCATGATTTGTGAATAGAAATTGGCTTCAAACTTTTAACTCCGTTTAGTATTTTAAATTCCTTTTTTCAAAACTAAAAACTTTTTATTTTTTCATTTGCGAATATAATAAATATGAAACTATGATTAATATAAAATTATATAAAACAAGTGATTATAACAACAAGTACATTACAGTATGTAGATTTTAAAATATTTCAAAAAATATATTGTTACGTAAATTCCATTCATCAATTTCTATTTACCCGCGGAAACAGAAATCCCCTATAGCTGATCAGAACCTTTCAAAGCATTCTGATGGTGACATGATGTTGTGGATATTTCTAGTAGACACAAGAGACTGCAATAACCAGAACTTGCCACACATATCAAGATACGTCTGTACAAAAATATTTGGAAATTTCTAACACTTTCTACAAGAGGCCGCTATAACATAAATATATAAGTGAGCGCCCAGAGATATGTCTTCAGTTTGATATACACTCCGTCTCATAACCATAGCACACTTTAAAATCTTTTTTTAACTGCTTATAAAAATTAATTTAAACACCCTGTATAAAACAACAAAATTAACAGAAAGTTTTCTTACTCTATTCTACTTCTTATCACATAATTTTTTTTATTTAGATTCTGCTTATGGAACAGAACCGTTAAATATTGTAAAGTGATTGCATACTTGCGCCTCTTATTTTCGTTTCATAACTATAGCACACATTAGTAAATACTCTAAAATGTAAGTTTTTTTTTGTTAAATTTTATTAAAAAGAAAATTAGTAATGAGTTACACCTCCGTTATTCTGAATGGACTAAAATATTCGGCTTTCCATTGAATTAACTAGGGTTTTTAACGTGGTTACTTCAGTACCTTCCCAGGCATCAAAAATTGCTGTTTTTAGTTCTGAAACTGAGTTGTACTGATGGTAATTGGCAAAAACTTTTCTTGTTAATATGCCCCAGATATTTTCAATAGGATTAATATCAGGTGAACAGGCTGGCCATTCCAGAACGGAGATATTATTGGTTTGAAGCCATTGCCTTGTTTCTCTACTTGAGTGTATTGATGCGTTGTCTTGTTGAAATGTGTATTTTTTTCAACACTGCGATTCAAAAATAGAAGTAAACTACACTGGAGCACCTTGGTGTAATCGGCGCTTTTCATTTCTGATGAAACAACCTGCAGTTCCAACACACCATCCACTGAAAACGCACCCCATACAATCAACGAACCCCCACCAAAATTTCTCTGAGAAAAATATTGTGGTTCTTTTCGAAATTCACGCCAATATTGTCTGTGACCATCAGGGCCATCTAGATTCCATTTTTTCTCATCAGAAAAAAATATCTAAGAAACAAAAATATTAAAAAATGAACACGGAGCAAAATATGTACCTTCAATACCTGAGACTAATTTGTTTGCATATTTAGTTTAGCGAAATTAAACCGGGAAATTTTATGACGCTTCAGTAACCTCGGTGCTGTTTTTATTTTTTGTCGGCAGATGTTCGGTGCATCATTTAACTGTCTCCATACTGTCGATTTGAAAACTTTTGTTGTAACTGTAGCAGCAAGTTGGTTGCAGAGTTGCTTGCTTTTTGCAAAGAGTTGCTTGCTTTTTGCAAAATTCTTCTGGAATCGCGACTCGAAAGTTTTTTTTTGGGTCACCTCGTCTTTTTGTGTCATATTCTTCCGGATTTGAGAGAAAATTAGAAATAACTTTCCTACTTCGGCAAATTTTCTTTGATATATCGCTAACTCTTAGGCCTGCTTCATCAAATCCGAGAATTTTGCCTTTTTCTATAGCAGACAACTTTTTACCTCGTACCATTTCACTGTTTTACTTTTTTTTTAATTATTATTCAAAAAAAAATTTTTTTTTTGATGCACTTGTTTTTACCTTATCGTAACCTTTTCAAATGTGTGCTATAGTTATGAAACGAAGAAAAGAGGCGCAAGTATGCAATCACTTTACAATATTTAACGGTTATTTTCCATTAGCAGAATTTAAATAAAAAAAATTATGTGATAAGAAGTAGAATAGAGTAAGAAAACTTTCTGTTAATTTTGTTGTTTTATACAGGGTGTTTAAATTAATTTTTATAAGCAGTTAAAAAAAGATTTTAAAGTGTGCTATAGTTATGAGACGGAGTGTAGATCGTTAATGCACACATCAACAACTCGGCAAAATAAAATTGGTGATTAATTTAATTAAATGTGTTATTGTGTGAAATTGTATTGTAAAAAATTAAGTTTCATAAATAACGGATATAAAAATTTCAACTTTTGTTTAGAAAGAACTCGATTTATTTTAACAAATGAAATAAATCAACGGTTTTAAAAGGTAAAATCGTAACCATTTTTAAAATCGCATGTCCTTGCTTAATACATTTTTGTAACCACAAAAACTATTAAATTTTTCTCATGGCAATAACGAAATTGTATTTGGGGTTGAAAGGCTTCTCAAATGACAAACCCTGGGCTCACTTAAGATTTTACACCTAACACATGTGGGGCCAAAGTGTTGCTCTTGTTGGAAATGGCCGAACCTCAAAAATATCATTATTTTAAGCACCACTCTCTTATTTTCTGGCAATCGTCAATTCTAAATACGTTTAGACTCAACTCAGCAAAGACTACCTATTTTTTACAAAACTTGTTTTTTATATACCCGATTCAACAAGTAAAAACTAGCAAGAACAAATACTTAGGCCGAGTTTTTGGGACGTGCGTTAAACTTGGTTTAGTTAAACCCAAAACGAATTTTGTCTGTTATTTCGATGTTTATTAACATAAATTTGTCGAAACAACTTACATAAAATTTTGGATTTCATTGCAATAAAATAAGTTAAAACAAATTTGAAAATCAATATTTAAGTTACAAACTGCGATAAACTGAGTTTAAAGATAATCTACATCCTAAAAACTCGGTTGTTGTTGAGTCAGGTTAGTATTCAAGTCAAAAAGTATTTAATTTAGAAATTTGAATTTTGTATTTTATTTAGATTTTTTCGCAATTTTTTTCGTAAAATTTTTTAAAATATTTTTTTCTAAAATTTTTAGATTAAAAATTTATTCTTCATGCTAGTTTTTTTACTATTTTTACTACTTTTTTCTCTTAAATACATTTTTGACATGAAATTTAAAACTTTTGATGTCCAAAGCAATACTTCCAAATAATACGAAAGCAACACTTCCTAGCAAAATAAGAGCTGAGGAAGAAGTAGTTAAACACTACATCTACTGAACCCGAAGTTGTGAAAATTTCGGTGAATCATTAATGATTTTAACATTGGCGTGTCATTGGGAGGAACTATTTTGTTTCGGTGCTATGAAAAATCGATGATGAGATGGACTTTTTCATTAGTTTACGGAAGTTGTTAAATATAGGGACTACAAAATAAATATAGGGAGTGGCTTTGTTTTAAAGTTAAAAATGTGATTTTGAACACGCCAAGAATTATTATTCCGACCAGGACAAAGTGGATATCACTGGTATGCAAAATATGTTTTCAACAAGGCATTAAATTACTGCAAGAATTAACCATTTATGGACCAACTAAATAATTGTTTTTTTTTTTTTAATATAATAATAAATTAATATTAAAATTAAATTTTTGTTTTGCTTTTCAATGGAATTGTTACAAAAAAATAATATTCTTATGACTTCATAAGTAGAGGTTAATATCAACATTTTGGAAGTTGTTTGAAATGACTTCTTACAAATCGAAAACTTTGCACTATTAACTTCTTTAGATGTTCTGAAAAAGAGATTCGTAAAAAATAACATCCATTTTATTTTGCTGGGTTCTGGAAGAAAAATCGGCCACATTGCCAAATAATCATTTGAGAAAAAACAAGAAGATTTTAACCATTTAAGACAAAAAGAAAATAAAAAACAGTTTTTTTGCTTTTTAATTTTAGTTTAATTGAGAAAATAAATAAAATAATAACATACATGATAGACTATAATGATAATGATTTTGTTTTGTTTCATTGATTAATGGTAATGTTTTTTTTTAATTCTATTGCAATTAATAATTAATCAATTAAAAACAAATAATTAAAAAAATATAATTTAATATTGATTACTAGAGCAAAATTTTGTCGTTTTGCCCTGTCTCGGCTAGTTTACGAGATACTGGCCATTTTACAAAATGGCGAATACCTCGAAAATGAAAGGGAAATATTTTTGATCCCCTAGAGTGTTAATATACTGCGATAATAAAAATAGGCCAGGTCCGAGAAGAATCCCGAGGGATCCTTTAAAAAAACAGCCTATATAAAGAAATTTAAACATCCTTCTTTTTTGTAAACAAATGCCTTTTTTGAACAGGACAAATGCTAATGCCAGAAAAATTCACTACCATTAAGTGGTAATAAATTTTTTATGGCATTAGCATTATTCAACTATTGCTAATAAAATTTCAATCCTAATGAAAAAATCCCAATTACAATAAATAGCATAACGAACCTCAGGAAATAAAGAGAAAAAGTAAAAAACATGTGTACAAAAATAATAACAAAAGCAGTAAAAAAATACGGTAAAGAAAAAAATGGTCTCAATGGATATCATTCAGCAACTGGAGTGTTTTTGGTTTGTTTCTTCTATCCATGCGATCCTTATTATAGTTTAGTTTTAGTTGGGCAGTTGTATTATTATTGAGGATGCAATCGTTATTCCTTTTTTTAACCCCGGTATTTGTGATTTGAGAAAATCGAGATCCCGGCACGGATCGAGGTTTTTCGGGCTTGTTATAAAAATCTTTTATGTTTAGTTATTTCTTTTTATTTACCATTAATCACACAAACAAAATTGTTGACAGATATTACTCAATATTGCTTAAGTATCCTCCAACTGATATTAAAAATCACGTAGGTGATAAAGAATCGATACTTCTTCGATAAAAAATACTTTACAAATGACAAAAAAGTAAATGAAAACTTTACGGCACTCAGGGCTGTAGCAGTCACTTTTAGAATAAGTGTTAACATTATGTTTTAGTTCGGTCGGCTTGGAATATCAGAAAAGGCTACGCTCGCCGGATTGGGGGAGGTTCTTGACCTACCTAAAACCACAACTACTAACAAGAGAATAAGAAATATATATTCCAAGACTTGCTGCATCAAAACTAAGCTAAAAATCACTGAGCGATTGGTTTTATATCGCTAGAACACTTATAAAATGTCCCACCCTTCAGCACTTAAGTGATTACGTGTTCCTTTAATTATTTCCTAAATCACTTCCCAAAATCCGTTTTCGTACTTACTTTATCATACCCATCTTGTTATCTTAGCTAACATCCCCATTCATAACGCACTTATTTCATTTCTGGCTTTCTAAAATTCATTTATTGGTAAAACTAGATCCTTAAATCGATGAATTAAAAGGTAATTTAATCTATTCGCAGCACGGATGAAAATTGACAACTTGAGCGTTGAACGAGTGTTTATATAAGAATATAAATATATACTTTTAAATATCAAATAAATTTTAATAGTAATTTTAGTTAGTATATAAATAAATCTAAAAGATTTGTGTTAATCGAATGCATGTTTGATAAGATTGACTTACAAATTTTTATCCTGTTTAGAGGATTACGATGGCTATAAATTTTAAATCAATTGACAATGGTACTATAAAAAAAAATTCCTCCTTATAATTCTCCTCCTATGAATTGAGCTCAGTGCAAACGGTTGGTAGATTTATTCTGTAATTTAAGAAATATGATTACAACAATTTTCAAAAAAAAAATTGTCAACTAATATTAGTTTGTTCATTTAGACCTTAGTGTAAATTCTTTACATTTGGTTTCAAAATTTAAATGTATCGTTTAGATACTAAACCTTTGCAATGTAGAGAATTTACACGATGTAAATTCAAACATGATACTTACATAGTCTATACAAATTATTTAAGTTAATAATTATCAAAATTTGTATACAAAATTATACTCATACATATTAAGTTATTTGCTAATATTTTTTTTTTTAACTTCAATCTTTAAAATGACTGTTAATTAATAGCTTTACAATTTAATTTTCCATGGTATAATTTTAAGTTTAAAATTGATTATTAATTAAATTTATATGAACTAAATATAGTTCATTCTTCTGGTTACAAAAAAAAATTAGTTTCTATACATATTCTAGGAATGTACTGATCATGTTTTAATATTCTTGTATAATTATTATTTTTGCCCAATTTCATCAGTAAATTCTATTATGTATAAAAACCAATTCATCGTTTCAAAAAAAATACTTTAAAATAACAAAAACCATTACTATTTAATTAACATTAGTGGTGCAAAAATGGTTAGTGGTTTAATATATATATACATATATATATATATATATATATATATATATATATATATATATATATATATATAAATAAGAACAAAAAAATTTTATACAAAATCTGTGTGTATCGAATGATATTTATGAAATGTTATTTGTTGATTGTAATATTAATGACGTCACGGGAAGAAGAGTATACATTTTGGCTTGTTTTATTAAGTTGATGTTGATCGACAGCTTATTCCAATAAATTTGTGTTACACGCATAAGTTAGTGACGTCACTGAAACAAAATAGGCATATTTCTTGCACAGTGGGCACGGTGTGTGAAAATGTTGAAATCGGATTTTGTTTTTTTTTTTTTTAATTACTTTAAACCATTTTTAAATTATTTTGATCCATCACTTAAAGGTTTGTAATGATTTTTCTGTGGATAATTAAATTTTTCCCAGGGTTCTAATTTCCCAAAAATTAAATTCAACTTGGATATTTTGAAGGTTGTTAAATCTTTAATCTTGATTGCTGGTGATGTGAATTTAACAAGAATCTATTAAAACAATTATTAGGCAATTAAGGTTTTAAACTCTGGGGCCTCAGGCTTAAAAAAATTAACTCCGCGTACCAGTTGAGTTGATGATGCCGTTATGTAAGACTTATATATATATTCCATATTGGATTTGTTCTCCATCAAAATTAAGGCTTATCTTGGTAGACAAACTGAGGGAAGAATATTGAATAGTAACCCTATGAATATTCAATACCTGATTTTCCTTTTTTTTAATTATTACCAGTATGTTGAAGAATCCTATTGTAAATAAGGGATCTTGTCAAGGCTGACTTTTTGAGTTATATTACAATTCAACTCACCAATTTAGTTTTTCTTTATGAACAATAAATTGCAAATTTCCTTTGTCACACTTATCGAAATTTATTTAAAAAAATAATAATTTTACTTCTAGAACTTACTTCTCTTTCTTTTTTTTAGATTTTCAAAAATTAGAATTGAATTTTTATTTTAGGTTATATAACCTAAAAACACTTTTTTCCGAGTTAAATTTATAGAGATGTTTAAAAAATGGCTGACCAAAATGAATAGAAGTTTCAGAAAGTAGTCTACCGACCATTTAAGCTACGTACTTTCCAATATTGACGTTGTGTAGCTGAGAATTGGTATACAAATTATTTCCAGTTATAAGCGGTTGAATTTGACTACTGCAGACTCTCTTACTACTACAGACTCTCTTTAACTAATTATAGCATGAAATTAAGTAGAGTTTTTAACATTAACATCATGTGGTAGGCCTTTTCAATATATTTAAACTTTTCATAAGTAAAAAGGAAATTTATAAAATATTGTAATAATTAAAGGGTTATCACAATACTACAGCCATAATCAAGTATAACTAGGAATGAATCCTTTATTAAATATAAAATCTTCAACCAACTATATAAAATCGCATGCTATAAAAATTTAAAATACTTGAATATATGTACATAAAACATATTTTTAACCCTCAAACGCGCAAAAAAAAAAGAACGAGACCAAAGTGTGTAAATGTGTAATTCTAGCAAATAAAAAAAAATCTGCTACAGGGCATTGTTGTCCTATGACGTGTCGTCTAAGCTTGTCCTGGACTGCATTGAGTATCTCAATATACTTGGTGGATCCAACAAATTGATTCTTACCTTGGTTCCTGGGCACGAGGGGCATGCAGGCATTGAACGGGCCGACAGGTTGGCCAACTGAGGGGCTCATCGTCACTTCTTTGTCACTGAACCTTTCTGTGGTTTACCCATAGGCTATATTAGAGAAAAACTTAGAATTTGGAGGGAATCCAAGGCCATTAAGTGCTGGAAAGCTACCATTGGCCATCGCCAAGCTAAGAGATTCATCGTCCTATCTAGTGGAAAATTCAGGAGACTTTTTTCTCTGAACAGGAAGGACTTAAGGGCCTTAACAGGATTCTTCACTGGACACTGTAATCTCAGATACAATTTGAGCATCAGAGGTATGTTTGACTCAGATACATGTAGGTTTTGTGAATTGGACGATGAGAAATCTGTGCCTACTAAGGTGACTGCCTTCATTGGAAGCCTCAATATTTAGGGCAGAGAATTACGTTGCACAAATCATGATCTTTTGGTCGCGGTGTAAAGTCAATTTTTTAAATGTTGGACGTAATAAAAGCATTTTTCACATTTTTATGTCAAAAATTATATTTTCATAGAGAAAAATTATATTTTTGGATCCAACGAATTGATTCTTGGGAATTCTTCATTGGACTTAATTCATTGGCATTAATGCCAATTGTAAAAAAATATTTACCATTCAATGCCATTGACATTGCTTAAAGTAATGGTAATCAAATCAAATCAATGTTAAAAAAAATAGTTACAATTGAATAAAATATAATTTTTTTACAAAACATACATTTTATTGGTGAACAATCATAGTATGCATTTTTTTTTGCTTATAAAAACGTTTTAATCTTATACATATTTTTTAAATTTAAGTAAATTTTGTATATAATATAAATTTTATAAATTTATGTATACAAATTATACATACATACATATTTAATATTTTTTTCATAATAAAGGCACATTTGCATCACTTTTTTTGTGTGTAAATGTGCCTTGAGAGCGATTTCAGATTTTATATTACTTGAAAAATGGGATATGTGTATTTGCTTTTATGGCAGTTAGTGTGAGTTACATACTATATTTTTGAAATAATGAGACGAAAATTCTATAATAACATAAATGATGTTAAATAATGCTAAAATTTTTTCCATTGAGGCATTAATAATTGTAATGAAATTTTAAATAATTACCATTGGCAATCAAACATCTCATTTAAAAGTCATTGACAAAAACAATGGTAATGAGAATGGTACCTAATGAATATAATGTAATTTCCTATGCGCCTCATATTGACAAAAAGTTACAACTAATGTTCTTTCATTTAGAAATTCAAAGGCATTTACAAAGCAAAGACATTTATTTCTTAAAGAAACAACATTAGTTGAAACTGTTTCCCAATATGTGGAGCATCTGACACTAAATTCTCCCCATTATGCATATTCTGCCCCAATAGCCATATTGTCCTACAATATGCAACAGGGTATTATTGATTTTCTATATCGTTTGTAACATAAAACAATGTTTGCCAAAAACTATACAAAAATATATGTTTAATGTGTATATTATACTTTAATTTCCTAAATCAATATTCATTTAGATGTTTAGGAGCACAGTATTGCAATTTTTTTATATGTATTTATATATTTTTTTTTCTTTTTCTTTTGAAAGAAAGAATTTACATAAATATGCATTTTCCAATGCCTCAATACTTGAAATTTATACAAATTTAACAAATATATACCATTTTGATATATAAAAATTTGTTTTAAACATAAAAATGTGAAACAAATGCTTTTATCACGTCGAACATTTCGAAAATTTATTATGAAATAAGGCTGCTAGCCAAATCCACGGTCATGCCGACCTAGGCATAGCGCAGGGTATTTTTTTTTCTGTAGCACCATCTACTGCTAAGTATAGTTACTAAAGCAATTATGCATAATGAATAATTTATATATATATGTTGTATATAAATATCTTTGATACTTTACTATGTTTTCTATGTTTTTTGTACACAAGAATACAACATTCACAATCGGTAGGTTCATGTCTCTGCTGATAAAATTTATATGGTAAATAATATTAGGTAGAGTACTTTATTTACCTCAGGTATATAGCAAGTCTTGGGTGAATTTGAATAAAAATTTGCTGAATTTCTATATTAGAGGAACTTAACAACTCTGTAAAGATTGTAATAAATGAATGCAAAAACCCTGTTTCTTTTTAATAACTGTTTTTTAATTATTTAGGGTGTGTGTCAAACGGTAGCAAAGTGGCATGGTAAAAAATATTTTTTCTATGGTGAAAAGGTTTTAAATTTTTAAGTGTGAAAAAAATCGAATTTATTTATTTGTTTTGTTTTCATTTTGCTTTAAGAAGCTTTCAAATTATAAAACTTCAAAAATTTCTATTCTAATGTCAAAAATTCTACTATGGGCTAGTAAAATTTTATTCACTTCAAAACTGTCAAAAATTTACCAAAAAGCATACTTTGCTTCCATTTAACACACACCCTTAGCGTAAAAAAAAGAAAAACACCCGAAATAGAGCAACACCAAATAAGAAAATTCTTTAATGAAGTACATGATTTCTAAGCATTTCATTGATATCAATTGTAAAGAAATTGTTTTAAATGCCTTTTTTTAAATAATGATAATGATTTTAATGGTTTGGTTTTATTGATTAATGGTAATGTCGTTTTTCAATTATATTGCAATTAATAATTAATCAATTAAAAATAATTAAATGTAATTGACAGATAAGCTTTTAAAAATCGATAAATGGAGATAAATTTCTGAAATTAGGAAATGCTCCCTTGGGCTTGTGATCATTTAAAAAAATTAGGAATGAAATGGAGTGAACGGGAACGAGTGAAATTTAAACACCAAGCAAACGGAATGAAACAAGACACGAAATTTGTATTATCGGAGTTTGTTAATTTACATTAACATATAAATTAATAAAAAAAAATATTCACCCTGAGGCTGGTTCATGGGTTCCTTTTCGGGCTGCTTTATCGAGCTTTGCAAATACCCTACAGGAAATGGACCAGTCACGTGACCGGAACTTCGTGGCAGAAACCGGTCCTCGAGTTGGTTCTCTTATATGAAAGTAACCGGTAACTTTAACATAGGCTTGTCATAGGAGGTGGCAATTTCTACCTTTTAAGCTACTTGTGACATATCGCTGACCTTGTGTAGGGTACCATATCACTGCATTGGTGTAAGTGAATGCGCAACAGAACTGGTTAAAATTATCTTACACATAACTAGTCTCATGACTGGCTCAAATGTACATACCACAGGACTGAGGACAAGTAATTAATAAAAAACTGGTTACATATCAATCAGAATGTGTTATGTTGCAGAACTTGTAGGGAATGAATAGTTTCGTAATATATCACTTGACTGTTGCAAGTGAACACGTCACCGAGCAAACGAAAATAAGTTAGCATGTAACCTGTCAATATTTCTTTCACGTGTCTCATATTAAGAACATGTTTCTGAAAGATTCCATAAGGTCCAGTCACTGAATTTACCTGCAAAGTTTATTACAAAAGTTTTTACAATTTTTTATATTTTGCGACTAAACTATTTTCTCAAAAAAAAAATATCACATCATATTTTTCAAATTTTAACTGAATTGAAGAACAAAAAATTGTTTGCTATTTTATTAAGCAAAAAATTAATTCAAAATTTTCAAATTATGGGTGGGGTTAAAAGCAGGTCTTTGGAGGCAAGTCTGCCCCAGACTTGGAGGCCAGTCAGCCTCAGCCCCACAAATGAAAAATTAACATTTCGCAAATCCCACCGATTGACATTATTTTATACACAGCAAAACTTGTTGAACCAATTCCCTCATTCAGCTATCACAGATTAATCACCTTGGATCAATCGACCCTTCATTTCCCGTAGGGTATTTTGTCAGTGTTGCGCATCTCGCTTAGTTTCCGAGATATTCGCTATTTTGTAGTGACCATTTTTTAAAATGGGTGGTATCTCAAAAACTAATCGAGATAGGCCAATAAACTTTTGTTAGGAAAGTATTCCAATAATTCCAGCGGAACTATTATTTTATTTTTATTTAATTTTTTTGTTGCCGAATGTAGGGCATTTTTATTTTTTTTGTCATATCTTCTGTATTTACAGTCGGATCTTAAAGGGTTATATATCAATGTTTTTGTCGCAATGATACCAATTTTTTACATCAAAAATCATTGACCTCAAGCACCCTTTTATACCACTTAAGGGGTAAAACCTACGTAAAAAGCCTATATATAAAAACTTCCTTTTTTTATTTTCTTTATTTACGGAGATGTGTTAACAAAGATTGGTTTTCACAAGATTTATGAAGGAGTACAAAAAAAAATATTTGTTTTACACAAAGTTTTACAAAATGATAGTATATTTAGTTTAGAGGTCCATGGCACGCAGCATTACTTAATAAATTTTTGGTGGATTTCTCTGAAATTTATAATGCATATGGAAAACTAAATTATCTTTGGATGCGCGTAGGAGTTTTTGATAGGTCAAATACTTTTTGACTTAGAGCTGTTTCTTTACGAGTATAAAAAATAGATATTTTGACTTTAACACTTCGCTGTTTTGTCAAAAATTAATATACCCAAAAACTCATACGCTTTTCTTTAGATAATTTGGTTAAATTATAGGCATACGAACCATTGCAAAGGTCTCTGTAAATGGCGTTCCATTCTTACAATGACTCCATTTTTGTAGCCAGTGTTGGTAGGAGTTCCATCGCAACTAATAGCTATTAAGAAGTCCATATTGAAGTTCTCTTGACTCAAATAATACAGCCAACTTCAATCACGCCAAAATATGATCGATTAAAATTTGTGTTATTTTATAAGTGATCCACGGCACTCAGCATAATTTAACCAATTTTAGGTGGATCGCTCTGAAACATACACTTTATATAGAAAACTAAATTATATAAAGAAAAGCGTATGAGTTTTTGGGTATATTAATTTTTGACAAAACAGCGAAGTGTTAAAGTCAAAATATCTATTTTTTATACTCGTAAGTCAAAAAGTATTTGACCTATCAAAAACTCCTACGCGCATCCATAGATAATTTAGTTTTCCATATGCATTATAAATTTCAGAGAAATCCATCAAAAATTGATTAAGTAATGCTGCCTGCCGTGGACCTCTTTTGTAAATATACTATCATTTTGTAAAACTTTGTGTAAAACAAATATTTTTTTGTACTCCTTCATAAATCTTGTGAAAACCAATCTTTGTTAACACATCTCCGTAAATAAAGAAAATAAAAAAAGGGAGTTTTTATATATAGGCTTTTACGTAGGTTTTACTCCTTAAGTAGTATAAAAGGGTGCTTGAGGTCAATGATTTTCGATGTAACAAATTGGTATCATTGCGACAAAAACATTAATATATAACCCTTTAAGATCCGACTGTAAATACAGAAGATATGACAAAAAATTAAAAATGCCCTACATTCGGCAACAAAAAAAATTTAAAAAAAAATAAAATAATAGTTCCGCTGGAATTATTGGAATACTTTCCTAGCAAAAGTTTATTGCTTTTTTGCGAGCTTTCATTTTAAAATATTAGGGTAGTTCATTAAGGTGGTAGCAACTGAGATCTGGTGGGTTAATACTAGAACGGGTTACTTGAGGTCAATGGCTCCTTCGTGGAAAACATCGGTCTCCCCGAGACAAAAAACATTGATATACAACACTTTAAGATCCGACGGTAAATGGCGAAGATATAAAGAAAAATATAAAATGGCGACCCCTACGTTCGGCCAAAAAAAAAAAAAAAAACTTTCTCGAAATTTTCTTGTTAAAATACTTTATATTTGAGGGTGTACGGTGAACTTTTTTTTTTTTTGCCTGTAAGGTGGTACGGTCTAATGTTTATACATACATTGATACTTTAATTTTTAAAGTAGGGCCCGAAAATAATTCTTGCTGGTTCTTTTAATTTATTGAGATCGATTGCTTATGTTAAAGGATCTTTACTTATTTTTTTTTATATAAGGTATTCTAAAACATTAAATTCAAATATTTTGGAACCACTAAATTTCATGTTTTTTACAGGCCGAATTTGATCGATTCTACACTCAAAATAATGCGTCTGTAATTTTAAAATGCATAAAAGTTTACAATTTTCAGTTAAAATTATTAAATAAATATACAGAGAGCATTTGAAATCCAAAAAATTACTTAAATCATAGGAGTAAAATTGGGGTCAAATTCCCTAATCTTACAACACCCATACGAATGAAAAACATATTACTTATATCTTTTTTAACTTTACCGTTTACAAATGCATTTTGTGACGTTTAAAATTTTTTCTTTAAAACTCAAGTAGTGCCGAAATCAATAAGCGACAGTTTATTTTTCCTACTTTGTGTGTGGTTTTTTAAGTTTTCTATAGCGAAGTAATAACAAAACACAGAGTTGAACAGAATTAGTAGTATAATATCCAGTATAGTATCCAGATTAAAAGTTAAGAACCCAGCAAAACCACACATTACCAAATAATGGGTAAAGTAATGTATAGCCATGGGGGCCGATGGATTACTTTACACCTTAATTCATTGATGAATTTTACTGGTGATGAGCCTCAAAGTAATGTATATACCCATTACTTTAGAGGTGATAATGTAAGGGGTTACTTATATGGTTACGAGAATGGAAAAAGTAATGTGTCTAAAAATAATATGGTGAAGATGGGAATCGAACCAGGGAAATCTGGTTGCCAGCCAAGAACTCTACCCACTGAGCTATCGACGCATATAGTATTTGATTGCTTTAAACTTAAATGAATTGTTGCGCTTCGTTTTTTCGCTAGTGTTATCAAAACAAACATACATTACCCTTTTGCTTACAAAAAAACACAAAGTAATGTATCTAAAAATAGATTTTCAAAAATATTTCAATTATTACTTTACATTTATAAATCATATATTACGTAATCAATAATGAGTAACTTATTACTTTATGCTTGCAAATAATGAAAAAGGCAACGAGGTATAAACACAAGGTAACGCATGAGAATATCGCACTCATTACCAAAGTTTTGCTGGGAACTGTTAATTGGACAGATTATAATATGGATTAATCTACTTTTTAGTCATTAACTCTAGATTAACTCTTCTGTATAAATTGGGTATTAATAGGGCTCAAATTAAAATTAGAATGACAAATTTACCTCCAAAAGTTTCTATGAATATTTAATGTAAATTTATATATGAAACTTGAATATATCTCAACAAACACAGAAATTTTAAAAATTCAAGTGCTTTAAATTTTTGTTGAATTCAACATTATTATAAGCTGTATTTCAAGTAAAATTTATATCAAACAAATGTAAAAAAATGTTTGTTTGAAGCAAATTTAATAAAATAGAACAAACTAAAAATGAAATTTTGAAATCTTGCAAAAAAAATTAAATAATGTGGTATTTTCCATTCTGTTCATAAAGAGACCCTAACCGGGAGGAGTTCTTCAAAAAAGCTGCAGCAATCTCTCTGGAAATATCGCTTATTTGTTATACATAATTTTGAATTCCAATTTATGTACATTAATTGTGATTTTAGAACTTGAATCGTACTACAAATCAAGGCTTGAATTAAAATACATTTACGCTGTTATGTTTGAATAACAGTGTAACTCAAGTATAATTCAAGACTTTAAAATAGAAAACAGAACTGGAACTAAACTTGATTTTAACTGTAATTTCAGCAAAATTGTTTATTGGGTAGTATTTGAAAAATAGTCAATAAATTGTACCAAAACATATCATTACCGTCTTTTTATGGCTTTGTCTTCATGAAAGTTAGGGCTTGAAAACATGTGTTGTTATTATGTTGTTTGAACTTAAATTGAACTGTGATTCAAGGCTTGAATTAAAGTATTTTCTTACTGTAATGTTCGACTTGAATTCCAGTGTCCGTTTTGCTGGAATATGCTATTGAATTAAAGTGTAATTAAAGTATAAACCAAGGCTTGAAATTGGAAAACATGACTTGAATAACATTTGATGTTAGCTTTAATTTTAGAAAATATATTTATTGGTAATAATTTGAATTTTTTTAAAGGAAAGTTTATTTAAAAAAGAGGTGGGAAAAATAAATCCATAGAAAGTATGTATGATACATGAAAGTATGAAATGGTGAACGAAGAAATTGGAACACTAATACTGCAAACGAAATGGAATGGAAGAGGGAACGAAATATCAAAATTCCAAGAGACCACTCGCAGAACTACCTAGTCTATATTATCGAAGGGTACACTTTGCATTATCGCTTTGTTTTCGAGATATGCGTCGAAAACTAAGCGAGATAGGGCAAAAGTATTAATATACTCCCTGACCTGGCCCAGAGAAACACCCTGTGGGATCTACTATTTTAAAACAGCTAATTTTTATACGAACGAAATGCAATGGGAAGCAAAATTTTTTCTATCTGAGTGTGTTAATTTATATTATTATATAAATTGAAAAAAAATAGTCACCCTGTGGATATTTTATAAAAATTCCTTGGGAGCCCTTGCGGACGTAATCTGTATTACCGTAGGGTAAAAAAAGTGATTTTTTTAATATAAAAAGGTTTGGGGATATCCTTTTGTGTGTAGTTTTTAGAATTAAATTCAATGTGTTTCTTTAAAAAGCAGAACAAATTTAAGATTATTCTAAAACTTAAAATTTTTTATTTTGTCAGATATTAATCAACGCCTTATATTTAGTGAATTTCATAAGTTAGGTTTAAATAAAGACCCAATAAATATATTTAGTTAGTTCTAAGATAAAATGGGCAAAATCTAATTATTCTATTAAGAAATTAATTTATTACATGAGCGATCAAAAATATATAAAACTTTTTAAAATGACGGATGGATCATAATTCATACAATGATTTATTTGTTGAGAATAAATAAAAAATATATAACAATAATTGAGTTTTACTTCCATGATATTGACATACTTTGTCAAATTTCATCATATTTGTCATAAAAGTATACTTCTCACAAATATCTGTAGGCAGATCATAATAATTTGTAAATTTATCGATATTAAATATGAATTGGTATAAATAGTACATGGCCTTTTAAAGGTAATAAAAGCAATCAGCATAATTGTCATATTTTAGGCATTTAGATTTAAAAACAAAGTTGTTGATCATTGCTAAATGGGTTATTTTAAACACCTCCATAAATATCCATAAATATTAAAAATAATAAAATGTACTTCATTCATGTTACAAAATAAAAATTTTAAACCCATTAGGCGGGCGACAACAATTGTCACTTATACTTTCCTTTAAAAATTGAATTGTTTATGTTAACATACAATATTTTTTGTTCTTTCAAATACCCGTAATATATACCAAATATATCTGTTTGTACATCTTCATATACAAATTGTGTGTCGCATTTAACCCTTTTTTAATGTCGACATAAAATTCCATTATACTGATCTACAATGCAATTCAATGAAAATTTTTTTATATGTATATTTTTAGAAAACTCTTCATAATATACTCATCTTATTTCTCATGGAGTTTACAAATGACTCCAGCGAAGGTGCTGTGTGCTGTCATAAATAGGTTGAATGTGTTTGGGTTACTAAATAGTATTCTTATTTTAATTACTTTTGGTTTTCTTTCATTGAATATTTGTTTAGCATTCTAGTGCTGGAACATATACTTTACTCGTGCATATATGATTTATGAGTTTTCCGTCAAGTTGCTGCAATTTATGACAGGCGTTTAGTTTGACACAATAATGACCTGCATATAAGCGCATATTGTGTGTTAATTTAAATAGGTTTATTACAGATACAACTACCTGATTTAGGGTTTATTGTTGCAATACAAGGCGAAATAGAGGAGTTATTTTTTTGGATTATTCAAAACAAATCGAATTAACCCTCAAACGGTTCACAAGTGCGAAAAATTTCCAAAGGCCGTAATTTTATTTTCAAAACTACTTTTAATGTTTCATTAAGTTAACAGTGATAAAACTAATCAAACGACTTACACCAAAGGAATCTGAACAGTTATTCGTAATTGCAGGAAGTTATTCGTAATTGCACACACAAATCGTCTTACACTCAAACTCGGAGTTTAGTCAATACCAGCAAACTTCAGAAATTCACTGACAGGTGTAATAAAACTGTGAAAATAAAAGTAGTAACATCCCAGTTTGTAAGTTTTCGAGTCAGTTCTTTATTCCGAATTTTTCTCGAATTGTCTCCAAAAAAATTGATCTTTTTCGAATCTTTATAGAGTCTTATTTTTTAACTACACAGAGAAAACATATTCATTGTAACAACCGAATTTCTTGCCAACCGAATGGTTTGGTTGGAGCCACCGATATATTTGTTTGTCGCAACTGAAATTCAGTTAATGCGTCAGAATTTCGATTGAAACTAACTAATTCGGTTGCTGCAACCAAAATATTTAGTTGGCAAGAAATTCGGTTGTCACGATGAAACTGTTTTCTCTGTGTATTACGAGTTTAAAAATTAATCGAAAAAGTGAAATAATTTCGATACTTTTTCAGACCTATTTTTTAATTATTATAAAAAAATCAAGCATTTGATTTGAACAAATTTTACGAGAAAATGATTTATAGCGAATATTTAAACATCACTAAAGAAGATTAAAAACATTAACATAATTAACAACTAATAAAATATGGAGAAATATATTTATTTCCCGCAAATTTATTAACATATTATTTTTTTTTATTGAGTTTAAGATCTTTTATTTATAAAAAAATAATGATAAATATTTATTTATCCCAATATTTCGTCACCACATTGGGTGACTTCTTCAGGGGAAATTGCTTTTTTATAATTAATAATTCAAAATAAATTTTTATATATAAATATTATACTTCTACAAAATAAAAATAAAACATTTTAAAAGAAAATCTTTGGATAAATACCAAAGTTATGATAATTTATACAAAGGTACCCAAATTTAAAATTTTTCTTTTTTTTTTTGTTTTGTATTACTATTTTTTACAGAATACTGCACAAAAATTATTTTTTTCAGAAAACGATAATTGGACAGTTAAAAAATCAATTTTATTTGCAAATTATGTAGACAAGAAAGCAAGTGCCCTCATAATTATAAATGACAAAAATGCCAAAAAGAGAAGTCTTAAAATGAGAATGTACATATTAGTAATGTTACACAAAAAATGAGAATGTGTTGGTGGTATGCAATTTACTCAAAGATATTTATTAGAAATACTTTGGAATGCCTGTTAGAAATTTGCAAGAAAGATGGACACCAAGTATCATATGTCTTCCGTGCTATAGAAATCATACAGGATGGGCTTCTGGCACGAAATTTAAATTATTTTTCTGTTTTTATTAGCCGATGCATGAAATTCGGGGTACCAATGATTTGGAGCCAAAAAAAAGGTGGTTTTATGCTAATATACCCTCTGTCAGTTTTCCAGTTTCTCATTCGGATGTATCGCCCATTTCCAAATATCCAAAATCAACTAACACCAACGTAAGTTCTGACTCATCATTTATAAGTCAAAACTCATCTGAAGACAATTATAACACAAGTGAAGAGAACCGCTTACTTACTCAGGCTCAATTAAATGATTTGGTCAGAGACTTGGAGCTCACAAAATAAAAAGGAGAAATACTTGCATCTCATTTACAACAATACAACTTTTTGGAGTCAAATGTAAAAGTAACATACTACATAAACCGCGATTCTCCTTACGCGGGGTACTAATCAACCGAAGATGAGATATGATTCTGCAGGGCCATTCCCGGTTTGTTCGAGGAGCTTGCAGAGCCTTACAATGCAATTGAATGGCGACTATTTGTTAATAGTAGTAAAGAAAGTTTCAAAGCAGTTCTTTTACATAACGGAAACAACAAACCATCTATACCCATCGCACATGTTGTAAACTCTAAAGAATCGTATGAAACAATGGTTAAATTGCTAAAATGTATTAACTATGAAGATCACAATTAGAAAGTTTTTCCGATTTAAAAGTGGTGGGCATGCTATGTGGAATGCAATGTGGATAAACAAAATATTTTTGTTTTTTTTTGCCTCTAGGATAGTCGAGCTCGTGATTTTTATTATAAGAAAAAACATTGGCGCAAAGATTAGCCATTACAGTGGGTCAAGACAACATAAAGTATGTGCCTCTTATTAGGAAAGAAAACATTATTCTTCCACCATTACATATAAAACTTGAACTCTTGAAAAACATCGCCAAAGCATTGAATAAGAAAGTCCAAGCTTTCGCCTATTTGAGTAAAATTTTTGAAAGTATTTGTTTTGCAAAAATTAA
The DNA here is from genome assembly GCA_949748255.1 of Eustalomyia histrio. Taxonomy (NCBI): domain Eukaryota; kingdom Metazoa; phylum Arthropoda; class Insecta; order Diptera; family Anthomyiidae; genus Eustalomyia; species Eustalomyia histrio. Next base: position 73,119,638 of record OX456527.1, on the reverse strand, counting down.
GGAAGGAATTTTTAATGGTACACAAATAAAAAAACTTGTAAGATACGAAATTCGAGAAATATTTGTCCCCACATGAGACTGCAGTTTGGAAATCATTTTAATTGGTTGTTTCTGATTTCCTGGGAAACAACAAAAACTCGGAGTACAATACCATTGTTGAAGATTTGATTAAGAATTATGAAAAAATGGGTATAAAATACTTTTTTACTAATTTAACAAATATTTCCTAATTTGTCTCTTTTACTTTTTAACCAGGTGTTAATATGTCACTTAAGATTCATTTATACATTCGCACTTGAGCTTTTTCCCAGAGAATCTCAGTGATGTAAGTGATGAGCACGGAGAGAGGTTCCACCAAGAAATGAAATCCATTGAGAGGCGATATCAGGGATATTGGGATGAGAGAGTGAGGGGAGATTACATTTAGTTTCCCTTAAGAGAAACCGACCCCAACGCAAACAAACGAAAGTCCAACAACTATTTTAATACTAAAATACAAATAAATTTAAAGAAAATCAATAAACAATATTTATAAATAAAAGTTAATTTTATTTTTATACATGCCATGTTATCATAATAAAACGAAATGAAAATAATTTCCTAAATAATTTGTGTTTTATTCAAGATCAACATCGGCCTTAAAATTTAACCACTCTTTAGAAAAGATGAAAGGTGGTAAAAGATGAAGGGCTTCAAATATGGCAACACCGTAATTGCGCGAGATGATAATTCTCGTTTCTTGCTATCTGATGAAGAGTTGGCGGAATTGTTGAAGCTTTTTAGTTTAAGCCCTGTTATGTTGTTTTACTTCGGTGGCGTTAACTGGAAACACAGCAGGAGGACGTTGCGATATGTATGAGAGATAAAAACTTATACACTCAGAATATTATGTAGTTTAATAAAAAAAGTTTTCCGTTATATTTAAAAATAAAGGAACATACATTTATTTTTCAAAGAAATGTCTATTTTAACTTACTTATACATTTGTTCAAAATAATTTACTATCATTTAATAAAATAATTTACTATCATTTACCGATTTTTTTTAGTTTCATTTGTTTGAAATTTAATAAAAATTTACATACAAAATGGAAATTTGTGGTTTATTTGTGTCCGTAACAGTTATTACAAATTTAAATTTTGTTTGCTGTCTGTTTCAAAAAAAAATATTCAGAAAATTTCAATTTGTTTTTTTAATTAAATTGGTTGTATATATACAAAATTTTTCAATTCGAATTACAAGAACTTCATAAACACACAGACATACACAAACACATTCACACAAAAAGTGTCTATAGCTATGCATACATACATTTTGTAAAAAAAACAAAAAAAAAAACAAAAGGGGAAACAATTTCAAATAAATGATAAAAACATTTATTTTTTAAGGAATTTGTAGGTAAAATTTTGACATTTATTTTAATTGATTATATTATTTGTTTCTTACGGATGTGTCAGTTGTTTAATAAATATTTTTAAATAAATAACAAAAGGCATTTAATTTAAATGAAAATTAAGTAGACCGGTTTTAAATGAAATATCATTTCTTATAAATGACATTTTTTGATATTTTAACTTACAACAGATTTTAAGTGTACATATTATATTTCTAAATTGAGATATATAAAGCCAATGGCTGTTTAAAAATAAAAATTGGTTTTCAAGGGGGTATATAGGGGGATTTTGCCCCCTAACTGGTCTAACCAGTTCGTTTATGCTCATTATTATGCTTATTAACGTTTTCATAACATATCGGGCCTGCATATGTTAATTTAATTAAAATTCGAATAAATTGCTTTATATATTATGATTTCTTTGAGTTATAAACCATTCAAACCAGGTTTTTGATAAACTTTTTCCCTTCTTATATAATGCATATTTTTGAATATGTACACATGAATTATAAGTTTGAATGCACGATGTTAATTGTAAATAAAACAAAAAGTTTTGAGTGAATTGTCTTAATATTTTTTATTATGATAGAAGGATCTATGACAATTATGTGTGAAACAAATGCTCGCCATCGCCGATGGTCCATATTTTCAATGACTCTGAGACATAATTGAGGTTCAATGTCGTTAATGTGCCGAATTATCTCACCCTTTAGCTCTTGAATTGTTCTTGGCTTATTGACGTACACTTATTCTTTTAATATCCCCAAAGAAAGAAGTCCAACGGTGTAAAATCACATGATCGTGGCGGAAAATTAACATCGCTAGTTCTCGCGCAGAGACTGTGTTGGAACCAAATATCGTCCAGGTCCATATCCTCAATTTCTGGCCACAAGAAGTCCGTTATCATCTCGCGATAGCGAACACCGACGGCAAGTCGAGGTTGACGGCACTTCTACCACACTATCGCGAACAACAGCAATGTTTTCAGCAGAACGAACTTGGCGAGCATGCTGAAATTTGCGCACAATTCTCCCGATTGTGGACACATTTTGTCGATTATACGAAATGCATTTTGATTTGAACGTCCATTTTCGTAAAAGGCTTCAGCAATCTTAACGTGCTGTTCAATTGTGTACCTTTCCATGGTTGAATTTGTCAAAGACTGAAACAAAGAAATATCAAATTAAGTTGGGCAAAAAACTTGATGTTAAGGTGTGTCTCTCAATTAACATCGTACATTATGGTTGGACCACCCTTTATAAATGTTTAACCCTTTAACCACTAAGACCGTCTACAGAAGGTCATCACTAAAGTCCAGTTATATCCAAAGCAATATTTTTGGTGCAATAATCGCCAACGACATTTTTGTCTGTTTGAATTTACCTTTCGAACAGTGCCGGTTTGAACTCGCTCAGTTGAATAGTTTGATAGATTCACCCATTTCTGTCAAGATTTTTGTTAAAACAGACACGAAAATCATTTATGATTTTGGTGCGAAATTAAAACTAAAAAAACACACTTTCCAACAGCTCAATCGACTCGAAATTTTTTTGGAAGGTAGCTTCAAGCTGTATTTTGATAATTTGTTGCGTATTTGATTTGTGAAACAAATATTTTTGTTTGGGTCAAGCTTTTTGTCTTTAGTTTGTCCTTCATTTTTTCCACCTGGCGCTTTCAGGTTAAATTTTTTTGACAAATGGACTTCACATTCGTGCTTTTTAGTCCAAAATGATACTAGAACCAAAATTTTATAACAAAATACTTCGTATTTCGGCTCCAGTAGTTAAAGTAGAAAAATTTATATTAATTCATCTCTTACAGTAAAGTTATTTTATTATTGTGAATATGTATATTAATTAAACAATAAATGGAATAAAAAAAATAAACAACTCCTTCAGTTCAGATTTCTAGGCGAAGGTGACTATTCTGGGGCAGGAACCTTAATGCCGAAATTTAAGTTCCTAGTTCCAGCGGTGGTCTAGAAGATTAAAGGTGCACACTTTTTGTTTTAAATTCCATGTTTACCATGTTTATTGGAAATTCCTAAGAGTATATTTTCAGTAATATAGAATTTTAAAAAATTATCTGAAACCGGAGAGAAGCTTTGCAATACGAAAACCATCAAAACGTACTTAAAAAATTCCGTGGGCTAAGTAAGACTTTCTGCATTGGCTCTAATGTTTGTATATCGTAAAGAGGTAGACCAGACAAAATTGTTGACATCAGTTAATGTGATATCAGTCAATGTGATAAGTAAATTTTAAATACAAATTTTATCTGAATTTAAAAGCTGTAAATTTTATTTTATTTATAAATGGTTGTTTGTATCCATTGGGATACAAACAACCAGTGCTTAATATATTTTTTATTTCATAAACAGTTGTAAATTTTGTTAACCCAGTACTGCGTTAAGCACTTCTGCTAAATATTTGACACTAATGCAAATGAAAAAAAAAGTAATTTAATCTTAACAAATATCTCTAGAAATGCTAAAAACGTCGTCTCCTGATGATTTCCTTATGCAAGAATGAAATCCGAAAAAAGACCAGCCTACAACAAATTATTTTCACAATTTGTTATAAGTTTTGTGGGATTTTAGCACATTTAATTAATTTAATAATTAGTGTTTTTTCCGATAAATATAAATCCAAATTAACTATCGTCAACCTTAAAATAATACTAACAAAATAACGTAAAATACCGTTAACACTAAAGATCTTAACTAAATAACTTAAAATACTATTAACTCTAAAATAACCTAATGAAATAGCCCATGTTAAAAAGATTAGGTCTGATCAGATCTGCTTAAATCGAATAAGATATGACTAAATATAATTCTATTTGGTGCCAGATCTTATCATATATGATTAGTTATGACATATATGACAGATCTGGACGTTAGATCTAATAAGATATAATTAGATCTGATCTTTTAATAAGGAAACGAAAAATACCGATAACCTCTAAAGAAATAATTTTGAAATACCGTTATCCAATTAACATTTGCAAACGTTGCCCGCCACAAAAGACTTCTATCCATGAGGTAGTCAACTTTGGCAGCCTTTAAATACACACTATACTAACACAGTGTGGCCCATTTACAATATTTAGAAATATTAACACCACCTTTACAACATACAATTTGATTCATACTCCTACCGATAGGATCAGTACTTTAGAAGTTCAATGTTATTATCATTATTTTTATCAAATATCCCCACTGTGCGAAGCTTTATCCACATTTGTTTAACACCACACTCCGTTACTATCTTTTATTGCTGTATCCCTTTTCTAAGGTCCTTGATGATATTTAAGTACCCTCCACAGAACTTTGCGTTTGGTAAAATTAATTTCATTCTATACTTTACTTTTAATTACTTCACAGAAATATTTTAAACCTTTCTGATCCCCATATGTGAGATAGGGTCATTTGAAGCAGAACGTTTCGTTTTATCTATCACTTACAAAAATTTAGGCGCAGTCGACAACCGCATACAAAGAGAAAAAAATTCATTGTTACAACCAAATTTTTCGATAACTGGATGGTCCGGTTGCAGCTACTAATATATTTGATTGTCGTAACAAAAATTCCGTTTAAATAACAGAATTACAGTTAGAATAATATATTTCAACTGCGACAACCAAAAAATTCGATTGCTCCAACTAAACCATTCAGTTGGCAAGAAATTTGGAGAATCTATTTTCTCTGTGTAGAAAGAGAGTATTGTTTTCAAACAGAAAATGATTTAGGTTTTTTTTGGCTCTGCTAGGGTAATATTTAAGTCTAGTATGCTCGAAATTATTTTCTAATTTTTGTACTTGAAGCTATGAATTGCCTAAATTGTAAATATTGTTTTTTATACAAAATTTTAATAAGAAGGTACTACAAGAGTCATTACAAATAAAATGAATTGAATAATTGGTATTACTCATTATTAAATGAAATTCAATTCATTACGGAAACTAAATAGTTGTGTGAATTTTATTCAATAAATCTAATGAAATTGTGACATTAATTCTTTGTTAATATTAAAAATTACATTACTATTGTTAGGCACGTTCTTACAGGTTGGTTGAAAAGTTCCTGCGCTCACTAAGAGATGGCACTGCTAGCTCCAACCTTTTTTTTCTCAAGTTGGTATAACTGTCTTGAGAACACATGCAAAATTGCAAGTCATTCTGTCAATTCTTTCTTTGTTTACAAGTCATTTGAAGTTGACGTGTCATTGATTTTTTTTAATATGGAAAAAATTGAATATCGTGCAGTCATTAGATTCTTTGTTTTGAAGGGTTCAAAAGCAAAGGAAATTTATGAGCAATTGTTAAAGTGTATAAGGAGTCCTCACCTTCAAAACACACCGTTGAATTTTGGGCTGGTGAATTTAAACGTGGTCGTACCAGCCTTAAAGACGATCCACGCGAAGGACGACCAAAAACTGCAACCACAGCAGAAATCATTGAGCAGGTACACAATATGGTTTGTGAAGACCCAAGTTTGACTAAGCGTGAAATTGCTAATGCCATAGGCATCTTAGACGAACGAGTACTCCATATTTTACATGAAGAATTACGTATGAAAAAACTGTTTGGAAAGTTAGTGCCGCACACATTAACAATTTAACAAAAACTGGATCGAAAACAAATTCCTCAGCGTAATTACGAGCGTTTTAAGCCGGATAAAACCGATTTATTGCGTCGTTTTATAACTATGGATCAGACTTGGATCTACCACCATGATCCTAAATTGAAACAAGTACGTTTACAGTGGACTGAAGCTGGTTGTTCAGCTCCAAAGCAGGTGAAGTCACAACGATCAGCAAAGAAGGTTATGGCATCAGTTTTTTGGGATGCAAAAGGAATTTTGTTGATTGATTATCTTCAGAAAGGTAAAACAATCAACTCTGAATATTATTGCAGCCTTTTGGATCAGCTGGATGAAAAAATTCGTGAGAAAAGACCTGGTTTAAAGAAGAAAAAAATCATTTTTCATCAAGACAATGCACCTGCTCACAAAAGTGTTTTGACGATGGCTAAATTCAAAGAATTAAAGTACGAATTGCTTGAACATCCACCGTATTCATAGATTTGGCTCCCAGTGACTACTATCTCTTCAGAAATCTCAAACAATTCCTTCGTGGAAAGCATTTTTCGTCGAATAAAGAGGCCATAGCCGCCGTAGACGGTTATTTTGCAGAGCTTCCGGAAAACCATTATAAGGATGGGATAAAATTATTGGAAGATCATTAGAACAAGTGTATTGAGCTTCTAGGAGATTATATTGAATAAAAAAATATATTTCGTAACAAATACAGTATTCTTTCATTTCGAGCGCAGAAACTTTTCAACCAACCTGTATATGACAATACTTTTAAAAATTTTTCAACATTTCAAAATTTCATTTCAAGCAAAAATGTATTTGTCAAGCTAAAATATATTAAATGAATAGTATTAGTAGGATTTTAGATCATATAATCAGTCTTTTTTTTATAAATTATTTTATTGCAAAGAAACGTGAAAATTTTTATTAGTGAATTATAAAGAATAAAAATTGAAAAATTCCCAGAGCCAGCGGATACAATACTTAGTATTTTCGGTTGATCCTACCCAACCTCCTCAGTATCCAAGCAGACTAACATCAATTCACAAAAAGAATATGATTATATGATCTAAAATCCTACTAATACTATTCATTTACAAAATAAAAGATAAACAATACATAAAACATCAATACTTTGAACCAGGGACTGAAACCGAACCCGAACCCAAGGGGGCTCAGGTTTGCTGTTTATAAAAACTTTGAACCCGCTGAACCCAAAAATTTAACCAGGTTCAGGTTCAAAAATATAAAAAAAATATTCTTGCTGTTCATGGCGTGGGAAATGTTTGTTAAAAAAATCATAAAAAACATTAAATTTCTTGCATTGCAGTTTAAAGGGCTTGACACTATATCTAGTCCTTCTTTAAAGAAAATACTTGATCAATGCAGAGCTATTTGCAAAAAATTGCGAACACCAAAAATTTCTTTTTAAGCTAAAAAGCAAAACTTGAAAAAATCAAGTCAAACTAGATGGAATTCCAGTTATGACATGGTTATTGGAATACAGAAGCTTTGGATGCTGCATTAACTATGAATGATATTTGGAATATTTGTGAAGAATTTGTAGAAGTTTTTGCACCTGTTAAAAATTTAACGCTGAAACTATAAGAAGAACAGATAACTTTAGGCGATTTTTATAGAATCTAAGAGCTAACAAAAGATGACAAAACAAAACCATTTTCATAAGAATTATATTTAAATATTATAAAAAGAGAAAACCACTTTATTAATAATCCATTTTTGATTGCAGCATTATATCTAGATATCAGATTTAAGTAATGCTAAGTCCAGAAGATTTTAAAAAAGCTAAAAACCATATTTAAAAAACAATTAAAATTTTCAAAAATTTGCAAACGTTAAGAGAAGAAGAGAATTTTATGAGAGGATCGAATTCTTGTTCTTCAGAAGGAGGAATGATTTTGTAAATAAAATAACAAATTTAAAAGAAGAAAACTTCTTTGAAAAATAAATAAATTTCCTATTAATAAAACATTTATACTTTTGTATGTAAATTTTTGTATATTATTCGATCTATATGTCTAATTATATATTTTTAATTTTATCAGGCTCGAGATCATAATTTTTAATGTTACTAACAAATAATAAACACTAATTTTTTATTAAATGGAATTTGTGGTCAATTTGTGCTTCGAAAATCGAAGATGGTTCCCAAAGGGTATTTCTATAAATAGATAGAAAAAGCTCATTTGTACGGGTAATCATGGACTAACTGAAAAATGTAATTTCACATAGTCATTTTCCTTAGAGTGTGTGATATAAATGCCTGTTCAAAACTATGAGTTATTTGTGTTGGGTGGCTCAGAAGGAGGCTGAAGATGAGCTGGTCGCTCGGGTCGAAAGTGTGCACTCCCTCTAGCGCTGATTCTTACAATTTTTTCCATTTAATAAAAAAATTAGTGTTTACTATTCGTTAGTAACATTGAAAAAAAAAATTATGATCTTGAGCCTGATAAAATTAAAAATATATAATTAAAACAGATAGATCAAATAATATACAAAATTTACATACAAAAACATAGGGCACGATGTAATTTATAATCTAATATAATAAACAATACTCAAATATGTTCTGAAAGAAAAAAATATTAGTATGCCAGATTTCCAATTCGTTCCCAGAAATGAAAACATTAACGTTAAGATTGGCAACCCTGTCACTTTGTGCTTCGAAAATGGAAGATGGTTGCCAAAGGGTATTTCTATAAATAGATAGAAAAAGCTCATTTGTACGGGTAATCATGCACTAACTGAAAAATATTATTTGACATAGTCATTTTCCTTAGAGTGTGTTGGGTGGCTCAGAAGGAGGCTGAAGATGACCTAGTCACTCGGGTCGAAAGTGTGCACTCCCTCTAGCGCTGATCCTTACAATTTTTCCCATTTAATAAAAAAAATTTGTGTTTACTATTCGTTAGTTACATTAAAAAAAAAATTATGATCTTGAGCCTGATAAAATAAAAAATATATAATTAAAACAGATAGATCAAATAATATACAAAATTTACAAAATTATTTACGTTATTTTTATTGTTGTGTTTAATTTTAATTTCAGTCTATGGAATTAATGCATTTTAATCTGGACATACAGCAAAAAATTCTTCAACAAAATAATGGTCATGGTTTCGGCTATGTATAATTCTTATTGTAGCCGAATGTACAAGTAAGGTATAGTAAAACTCTCATAGGATTTGACGGTGTGTCCGCAAAATTTGATGGCCGCTTAAAATATTTATTGATTTGGGAAACATTATTGAAACAATACTTAAAAGTTAATGCAAAAGTTTTCTAGACTCCAACAATGAAATTTTATAAAATTTGTTCAATTAACATTTCAACCCTTTATTTTGCATTATCGTGGGTAGAAATTTTTTCAAAAACACAAAAAAAAGTCACCAAAAACGGCCACTTAAGTACTCAAATGTTCTACTGTAAATTTCACTAGGAGTCGCCAAAGGCGAACAATTCAATTAATTTATCACAACCCTGACACATGTATATTTTTTTTGTCTCTTGTACAAGAATCCATTGCCAGAACCCCGTAATTTTCGAAAAAGTTCGAAATGGTTGTACAGTGTTTACAAAAGTAAGTAACTTAATTTAAAGAATTATTGAAATACATTGACAATGATAGCATAAGTAACTCAATTAAAAGGAAGCCAATTGAACTTCCATATAACACAAGTCTCAAGAGGCTACAATTTGTGAAGTGATATACATATATCTATGATTTTCTTTTCTAATAGAGTTATTCCATAATGTACACACATATATACGAATATATAGTAGGGGTATAACAAAATTTGGACCTAGCATAATGTGATGCGGAATATTCTATTCATGCTTAAAATTGTTTGTTTGGGTTATTTTGATATACAAATTTTCCGCTATTTTTAAAATGTGTACACGATACTTTTTTAGAGTACATTTTCTAAGAAAATTACAATATCTCTATTAAAACAAAAGTCTATATAGTGTAAGTTTAAAACTTTAAAAGGCTTTACTATTAATTCTCATAAAATATTTAAAAAAGTAATAAACCCATTAAATTTTTTTTGCCAAAAATTATGAATTGCAAATGGGGGAATTAAAAATTCAACAAATCTTTGCATCGAATTTCAACACTTCTTCCACAATAAGGGAAAAATAACGTAATTTTCATTGCTTATTCGTTTTTGTCAGGGCCAATTTTTCATTTTCAAGAATTGTTCAAAAGTTATACAGCTAATGCATACAATTATGTTGATTTCAATGACATCGAGTAGATTATAATTCATAAATTGTTGATTTACTAATTTACTTACTAATGTACATTTCAAAAGTAAAGAGGGAGTTCATGCCCTGAACTTTATCGCTTTGATAAGCTGGTAATAACTACACAAAATAAATTCTTTCTGAAAACAACCCAGCAAAAAATCTATTATTCATTGGATCTAAATCAGCGCTTAAGATTCTTATGATGTTCTTTTTATTATTGATTTTTATTTTCTTATTATATGGAATGCTGATAAATTACTTCTGTTTCCTACAACTTTTTCTACAATAAATTTCTACTTAATTACAATTGTAGTTCATAATTGCTTTTTTACTATTTTTACTATAATTTTGACAAATAATTAAATTTTTTAAATAAAAATTTTTAAGAGAAGCCAACATTATAAAAGCTCAATTATGAGTATTTATTTGTGCTGTATTGAAAATCTGATACTTAGAGTATTTAAAAATTCGGCCTTTTCAAACGAACGGTTTTCGGTTTATTCGAAAAATTTTTTGACCGGATTCCTTTCGGTTTTTACCAAAAAAAAATTGGTTTTTATTTTACATAAAATTCATATAACGATATAAAAGAAAAATCTTGTAATATTTTTAAAAAATATCTATTAATTTCGCGGAATCATGTAAATGGTATATACTGAAACGTTGAATTTTTATCCAAATTGTGTCAAAGATATTTTAGGAACTTGCGCCACATTTTAGTATTTCTCTCATCAACAAAGAAGAATTTTCGGTTAGCTATTTGCCAAAAATCTAGCAATTTTTTATCAAACTAATTTTTACTTAGAAGCCGTTTGTATTTCGAAAAATGTTATAAAATTATTAAATTGATATTATTTTTTTATAAAAAATAACCTATTAAATATTTTTTTTACAAAATTTTGTGATAAAATATGTGAAATAATTACAAAAATATATTTAAATAAAAACCCGGTAAACTGACAGCAAAAAAACCGATTTAGGAACAAAACCGAAACTGATCTGTTTTCTAAAAAATAAAAAATCGGTAAACCAGTATCTGTGGTTAACGTGTAGTCCTTGTTATTTTTAAGATAAGTTACCCGTCATAGAATTGAATAGAGTTAATTTCACTCAAAAACTCATTTTTGGAATTTGTGAAAAAGAATAGATTAAAAAGAGGAACATCAGAACTAAATAATTCTTTGGAATCAATAAAAAATTGATTTCGTACACTCACCAAAAAAAGTCTGTAATGACAACTGAAAATTTTGCTGTTATTACGGGAAATCCTGCTAACTTGAGCCCAGCGGTATTTTTGCTAATCTTAGCAACACATGTCTGCTGACGTGTAGTACAATGAAATTAGTAGAAAAACAAGTAAAAAAGGGCTAAATTCGGCTGTGCCGAATCTTTGAATACCCTCCACCAAAGGGGATAAAGATGTTATACGTATATACTAAATTTTGCATGAACTGTTATATGAATATGTTTTGTCAATTTATGTAACGAACTTTTGTTATTTAGTTATGTTATTTACAGAGGTCTGCTCTGTTAGCGACTTTAACATTGTTAATTTTTACGTTAACTTAGTTATCATAGTATGTAAGACAATAAATGTAATCGAACAATAAGAAGACTTAATAACATTGTTACTTACTTAACAGAAAAAAAATAGATACAGAAAAATTGTACAAATTTGTATGGAAAATTTAGAGGTACCTTCACATTTTCACTCATAACTTTTGAACCGCTTGACCGATTTTGCTCATTTTAAATACCAAACTGCTCGGGAGGATGTTCAATAATCTGGGTAAAAATAGGCACCCCCGCTTGCGTCTTTGCGTCGTGATCGTGATTTCAACAGACAGACAGACAGACGGACATCGCTAAATCGACTTAAAATTGCATAAGGATCACGAATATATGTACTTTATGGGGTCTTAAACCTATATTTCGACATATTACAAACGAAATGACAAACTCACCATATATGGTGGAGGGTATAATTAGTAGCCGCTACTAAATTTTAGTAGACTTTTTGTAAAGTGGAATTTAAAATCTGTTTGCTAAAATCAGCAAAAAAAATTACTAAATATTATTAATATTAGTAAAAAGATTTGAATTTATTTTTCTTATCGAGCATCAAAAATGTTGATTATATTTTTTAAAAAACGAATTAATCATTTTGTTTTAATTTGGTAATTTCTGTTTAGAAAAATATTTTGGTCAATTTTTTTTTTTACTTTTAAGATTAAATTTGAATTGTTTTTAGGGCGGATTTTTAGAACTAAAAAACCTTTTTAGTGCTATTTTAAGTGGATGTCCTCTTTTAAGACATGATCCCTTTTTTAATATATGTAACATTTTAAGGAAATTTAAGTTTGTAGGTTTAAGTTTTAATTAGAAATAACATTTCCTTCAATATCCACATTTTTAAAATTAGTAATATTTTTTGCTAATTTTAGCAAATCGGTTTTCAAAAATTTGTAAAATGATTTCTGAAATTAGCAACAAAAATTTGTAGATATTCTGTAAAAATTCTGTAATTTGTAAAATGTATATAGCAAAAAGATTTGCTAAATAATAATTTTTTACTAAAAATCAGTACAAAAATAGTAGAGTGCGATTGAAAACCGTTTACAAATTTTTCTACTAACTTTTTTTTCTGAGTGTAAGAGTCCTTCAGATTTTTTTGCTGATTGAGATATGGGGCTTAGGAGTTAAGAATAGTTTATTGTTCTCCCGTGTTAAAATTTCACAAAAACTTTAATGAACTCAAATCGTAATTTAAATTCTGAAAATTAATATCATTTTTATTTAAGTTAAATGTCACTTTTTCACTAGAAAAATAATAGTATAATAATTGTACTTAATTTTCACTGGAATAACAGTTTTTTTTTATGTTTTAGTAGAAAATCTAGGTTTATATTGTAAGGCGGTTTCTTGTTTTTGAATATTTTTAAAACATTTTTTTCTTTGGCAATATTGTTAAAATATTATTATCCTCAAATTTACAAACTTTTTTAGAAAATTTCAGGTAAAACTTTTTTGTTATTTTTCAACAGAAATTAAATATATAAAAATTTATTGCAAAACTTTTAATAATTTGGCTTTTTCTAGCAATTTTAGATTTAACTTTGGGTAAGAATTGGCAACAACAGATATCAAAGAATGTGATATTGGATATCATTAATTGAATGAAATATTGCGCCATGATACTTTATATCATATAAAACTTTTGTTGAATCATACTCGTATATATAGTAATTATATGTTACACCATTTCTAAAATATTTCGGTCTGTATAGTCATGTATAATTTTATCTGATACCATAGTGAAAAATATTTTTAATAAGGCAACATATATATTATTATATCTGAAATATGTGAAAGCATAAGACTTGTTTAAGTACATAAATACATACAGTGGTATATATAATTTTATGTCATATAATGTATGCCATAAATTTATACATTATAATATATTTTTAAAAATGTCAATGTAATATATGTTTATATGCATAACAACATATGTATTTATATATGATTATGTATATATTATTAGAGAAGCCGACATATGATTATATATAAGCTTTTTACTTGGGTGTACACACTTGCCATTACTATAAGTATATACAATTCTTCAGAACCCATATATATATGTATATGGTCCTTCATGAGACTTACATATATAATTTATATAGTGTTTTTTTTTATTATTATTAATCATATAATTACAAATTATAAGTTAATACCCTAACCGAGCACTAGCAGCAAAGGCCTTCAGCTCGTTGTAGCGAAAACAGACCAGAGCCCCTGGTGGGAATTGAACCCACCCCCGCACTGATAAGCTAGCACGCTACCAACTAGCCTACCGGGGCGCTCGAATATATATAGTGTTATAAATACTTTTTTATCATAAAAAATATACCATATCGTATTACATACTATCTAAATTTAGATGTGACAATATTTATGGCACAATAAAAATAATTTTAGAAAGATTCATAAACAATATGATATATGTGGTTATGCATACTGACATATATATTTATATGATAATAGATTACCAGATAAAGCCCACGTTCAAAGCATGCCGAAATCATTTTTTTTAATTTTTTTATTTATAATTTAAATTTGTTTAACGTTTTTTAATAAACTAAATTTTATGTTGGATGTTATCTGTCACAATTATCGTAAAAATATTGCTGGATATAATGTCAACTGTAATTTTTCGGATCAATCAAGATCTCACTAAATCCCCAAATATATTGTTTGATCTAATTGAATTTGATAACATTGGGCTTAATGCTGCCTTCTTGCATTAAAAACAAAGTTTGCTTGTTTTAAAATGTATTAAATTTCGAAAATTCCAAAGTATACCGATACAAAGATGATCATGTCAAAGGAAATATTTAATATTGTTTCTATCTTCAACCATAAAAAAATTCATAATCTCTGGCAACCCTAATACAGAAATTCAGTTATTAATTTGTTTTTTAGCTTGAGTGCATAAACACGCATAGAAAAAGTACCCCAAATGTTTTTGATGCCCTTGATGTTATTGTAGTTTCTGTTACTATTTATAGAGCTGTTTTATATGAATTTACATTGTATAAGTGCAGTTCAGTTATTTAATTCAGATGAAATATCTCGTATCCGCATGGATTGTGTGTATGTTTTCGATTATGTATAGACAGGGCAATTATTGCTTTTATTAACTTTATTATGTGTTGTTCTTGGGGTTGTATATATTCTAAGATCACTTAAGAAATGCAATCCCATAAACTAAATAAATATTTATGATTACTGGAATTTATAGTATTTAATGGAGTAATTGTTAAAAAAAAAATTCGTGTTTTTGTAACTGATTAATCGAATAACACTGGAAATTCATACGTATAAAAAATGTCAATTGTTTTACATTTTATAAAGTTAAGATTGAGTTAGCAATAAGAAAAAGTAGCTCTCTTCCATTCGAATTTGTCATTCATAACTATTGTTAAGCAATAAACTTTTGTTATAACTAATATAAGTTTGCAATTAAATCAGAACATAATTTTTTTTGAAGACAAAAATGGTGAGAACTGATTTATTCTTCTAAGTTTAGTTCCTACCTCATTATGTTCAATTTTATTTTATGCGGAATGAAATTGCAAAAAATTATAATATGTTGTATATTTTTCTAAAACAAACATAAATTTGATTTCACTATTTTAAAACATAATTCATTATATTAAATTAATGCACAACAAATTGGGTCCATTTCAACCCGCTTTGTAGCAGTTTTGGCGAACTTTTTCAATAGACGTTGAAAATACCGCTGTTGGTATTTTGAGTAGAACTTTTTTACTTTTTTCGATCAGATTTCTTGTATTTTTCGGTATAAATTCACCAGCATAAACTTTTCTCCTTAAATTATCTTAGCCCAACAATCTTCAATTGAATGTTATTTAGGGTCATTTAGTGGGTTTTCCTCTTAATGATCATATACCATCTAAAGCATGTCCATAGCTTCCATAGATTTTTGAGCGTAATGGCTAGAGGCTAAGTCTAGCCAGAAGCTCACATTTTAGGCTCAATGCATCTCTTCCATGAAATCCTGTACTTTTGGCAAATAGTGCTCATTATATCGTTCAAAAAACGCTTATTGCGACATTCTGTGTGGACTTATTGCAAACCATAGTAATACTATTATTGGGAACTTTGTATGCTCCAAAGATAATACGTAGCGTAATACATGACTGATCGTTCATGATGCAAATTATGTTGTTCTTGGCATAAAACGTATTGTTACGGAAAATCACTCTTACTCTTACTTACTCGTAAAAACAGAAATTACCTGTGCCATCCCTGAAACGTAAAACAATTATTTGCAATTGCAACCCTTCATCTAGTAATCTAGACAAATCACAGCAACAAATATTTACAACCCTCACTAACAATTTCGACACATATAAAATACCAGAACCATTATGTTCTAAATATTACTGTCATTATAATGTTAGTTACCGAAACACTAACATCAGAATTATTGTTGTAAAAAACACAATAATGTTAACTCAAATTAAAAATTTATATCTGTTTATTAAAAATAATCGATAAAATTTAATTCTTTAACAATTTTCAATATTTTGAATTAAAATAATTTTATACTATTTGCTAAAAACAAAAAAACTGTGATTGTTAAAACCGATTCAATATTGACACTTCTAGTAAAATGGAAAACGGTTATGGAATGTTTATTAATTTGAAAGGGTTTTGAATTGGATAACAGCATTAAAAAGGTAGAAGTTGAAAACCTTGTCTAGTTCTACTAAAAAATTGAAAAGAACTTATTTGTAAATTTATTTATTTTACTTTTGAAACTGTATTTAAAAAAACTTTTAAATATGACGATAATTTATTTGTTGTATCATTCCAAACTGATTTTATACAAAAATAGTAGTTTTACACATGACCTCTTTAGATGTCAACAAACTTTGATAAATTATACTACTTGTGACGATATTAAATTATTTATATTAAAATTCGTTTTGGTTCACGTTCTACACTGCGTATCATAACTATATCCCCGTACCAATAAAACAGCTGATTAATAAGGTTCTAAATTATTTAGATCTATAAAAAACATTATAACATATATAAGAGAAAAATCGAAAACGCGTACAATTTCACAGAAAAAATATATTTCTGTAGCTTATTTCTAATTTAAATCGTAATTTTTAAACACGCTTGTGTTTCATAACACCACTTAAAATAGTTTGTAAGTTAAAATAACAGAAAATGTCATTTACAAGATATTTTTTGAAGATAAATTTTTATTTAACTCCAAAAAGATAAAAAAAATAAATGAAACTGAAAAAAAACGAAAAATGATAATAAATCATTTTGAATAAATGTATAAAAAAGTTAAAATATATTAATGTAGTTCCTTTATTTTTAAATGGAAGGGAAAACTTTTTATTAAACTAACATTAATTTTAAAGTTCAAAAACATTTGCGTAAGAAATAAAGTGTTAGATAAAGCCATTTTGCATCCACAATTGGCCATTGTAAGCCAAACACGAAATTCTGCTCGCTTAAAAAACTTTTTATTACTATCAATAACATAATTTATTATATAATATATTCAGCCATTTTGTTGTTTATTTTTGATTCTTGTTTATTAATCGACAAAAGTAGTATAAACAATCAAAAGTCGTTCAAAACGAAAAGTCGAGAAAAGACTTTTGTAGTTTGTTTTAAAAGTTTTTTTTTGCTTGTGTAACTGCAAAACACAACACACACATAGGTTCATATTTTTTTTTTCATGTTTGTATGTACATTAGACCGTACCACCTTACAGGCAAAAAAAAAAAGTTCACCGTACACCCTCAAATATAAAGTATTTTAAGAAGAAAATTTCGAAAATGTTTTTTTTTTTTTTTTGGCCGAACGTAGGGGTCGCCATTTTACATTTTTCTTTATATCTTCGCCATTTACCGTCTGATCTTAAAGTGTTGTATATCAATGTTTTTTGTCTCGGGGAGACCGATGTTTTCCTCGAAGGAGCCTTTGAACTCAAGTAACCCGTTCTAGTATTAACCCACCAGATCTCAGTTGCTACCACCTTAATGAACTACCCTAATATTTTAAAATGAAAGCTCGCAAAAAAGCAATAAACTTTTGCTAGGAAAGTATTCCAATAATTCCAGCGGAACTATTATTTTATTTTTTTTTTTATTTTTTTTTTGTTGCCGAATGTAGGGCATTTTTAATTTTTTTGTCATATCTTCTGTATTTACAGTCGGATCTTAAAGGGTTATATATCAATGTTTTTGTCGCAATGATACCAATTTGTTACATCGAAAATCATTGACCTCAAGCACCCTTTTATACTACTTAAGGGGTAAAACCTACGTAAAAAGCCTATATATAAAAACTTCCTTTTTTTATTTTCTTTATTTACGGAGATGTGTTAACAAAGATTGGTTTTCACAAGATTTATGAAGGAGTACAAAAAAATATTTGTTTTACACAAAGTTTTACAAAATGATAGTATATTTACAATTTTTGATGGATTTCTCTGAAATTTATAATGCATATGGAAAACTAAATTATCTATGGATGCGCGTAGGAGTTATTGATAAGTCAAATACTTTTTGACTTAGAGCTGTTTCTTTACGAGTATAAAAATAGATATTTTGACTTTAACACTTCGCTGTTTTGTCAAAAATTAATATACCCAAAAACTCATACGCTTTTCTTTAGATAATTTAGTTTTCTATATAAAGTGTATGTTTCAGACCGATCCACCTAAAATTGGTTAAATTATGCTGAGTGCCGTGGATCACTTATAAAATAACACAAATTTTAATCGATCATATTTTGGCGTGATTGAATTTGGCTGTATTATTTGAGTCAAGAGAACTTCAATATGGACTTCTTAATAGCTATTAGTTGCGATGGAACTCCTACCAACACTGGCTACAAAAATGGAGTCATTGTAAGAATGGAACGCCATTTACAGAGACCTTTGCAATGGTTCGTATGCCTATAATTTAACCAAATTATCTAAAGAAAAGCGTATGAGTTTTTGGGTATATTAATTTTTGACAAAACAGCGAAGTGTTAAAGTCAAAATATCTATTTTTTATACTCGTAAAGAAACAGCTCTAAGTCAAAAAGTATTTGACCTATCAAAAACTCCTACGCGCATCCAAAGATTATTTAGTTTTCCATATGCATTATAAATTTCAGAGAAATCCACCAAAAATTTATTAAGTAATGCTGCGTGCCATGGACCTCTATACTAAATATACTATCATTTTGTAAAACTTTGTGAAAAACAAATATTTTTTTGTACTCCTTTATAAATCTTGTGAAAACCAATCTTTGTTAACACATCTCCGTAAATAAAGAAAATAAAAATAGGAAGTTTTTATATATAGGCTTTTTACGTAGGTTTTACCCCTTAAGTGGTATAAAAGGGTGCTTGAGGTCAATGATTTTTGATGTAAAAAATTGGTATCATTGCGACAAAAACATTGATATATAACCCTTTAAGATCCGACTGTAAATACAGAAGATATGACAAAAAAATTAAAAATGCCCTACATTCGGCAACAAAAAAAATTTAAAAAAAATAAAATAATAGTTCCGCTGGAATTATTGGAATACTTTCCTAGCAAAAGTTTATTGCCTTTTTGCGAGCTTTCATTTTAAAATATTAGGTAGTTCATTAAGGTGGTAGCAACTGAGATGTGGTGGGTTAATACTAGAACGGATTACTTGAGGTCAATGGCTCCTTCGAGGAAAACATCGGTCTCCGCGAGACAAAAAACATTGATATACAACACTTTAAGATCCGACGGTAAATGGCGAAGATATAAAGAAAAATATAAAATGGCGACCCCTACGTTCGGCCAAAAAAAAAAAAAACATTTTCGAAATTTTCTTGTTAAAATACTTTATATTTGAGGGTGTACGGTGAACTTTTTTTTTGAGGTACGGTCTAATGTACATATAAGTCAAAAATTTCTTGTAATATGTATTGAAATAATTTTGTATTTGAACCATTTTGACAAAAAACGAAAAGGAATTGTTTGAACTTTAGACACAAAAAAATCCATTGTTTATCTTCCTGGCTGGAATTCAATACCATTGGCATCCCAATAAACATTGAGAAGTTAAAAATTCACGTGCTTTAAATATTGTTTGTATTGTGCATTATTTTAAGTGTTTTTTTACAGTCAAAATCTGGTTCATACAAATAAAAATAATTTGATTCATGTTTTTCGTTTATTGTCAATATTTTAAAATAAAATAATAACATTTGTTAAAATTTTCCTTTGATGATTTTTATAAAATCATAATTTTATTTGGACTTTACATTATATTTTTTTTTATTTCAGGAAGATTCTACAAATTTCTAAGCCTCAAAATAAAAAAAAGTACTAGTGGAAAACCCATCGGACGTCAAAAAATTAATATTAAATATATAAAACTATTATTTTAAAAATGTATGAATGTTAATAAATTTTACCAAAAACAATCATTACCGTGTTTTTATAGCTTTTCCAGCAAAACATTGGTAATGGCTGCGATATTCTCATGCGTTACCTTGTAATAATAACTCGTTACCTTTTTCATTATTTGCAAGCATAAAGTAATAAGTTACTATATGCGTCGATAGCTCAGTGGGTAGAGTTCTTGGCTGGCAACTAGAGTTCCCTGGTTCGATTCCCATCATGATCACATTATTTTTAATAACGTTCAAAATATTTGTATTAATTATTTTTAATAAAAATTCCTCTTTTTTAAGTAACGCCTTACATTATCACCTCTTAAATAATGGGTATATACATTACTTTGAGGCTCATCGCCTGTAAAATTCATCAGTGAAGTAAGGTGTAAAGTAATCCATGAGCCCCTATGGCTACACATTAATTGGTAATATGTGGTTTTGCTGGGTTGTTTAAACTTGAAGTTAGGGCTTGTAAACAAGTGTTATTATTATGTTGTTTGGACTTAAATTGAACTGAGATTCAAGGCTTGAATTAAAGTATATTCTCACTGTAATGTTCGTCTTAAATTCCAGTGTCCGTTTTGCTGAAATGTGCTATCAAATTAAAGTGTAATTTAAGTAAAAATCAAGGCTTAAAATTGAAAAACATGACTTGAATAATACTTGATTTAGCTTTAATTCTAGCAAAAATGCTTATTGGGATGCAACAATATAAATTTATATCTAATTATATCTTATATCATATCAAAAACACTCCTGATATGGAATCATACATGACTATTCCTCAAATTTGTTGCCAAATATTGTACCATATCTCACTATATATCACATATAAAGTATTTTTAAAATGAAACAATGTATTGAATCATATATAATTATATCTTATAACACATGAAAAATATATCTGATCTGTGATCATATACTTAATCATATATAATTATATCTGATAGCACAGTAAAACACATCTTTGATAATTGACCATATACTATATATATAGCATGCATATATGGTTCTTTATAAGCCATGTATAAGTATATGTATATGTCATATATATAAATATGGTCCCGTGTTAGCCATTTAAAATTACATATAGTGATATATTTAATTATATATATTATAATTATATACCAAATCTTATAAATTTTATTTTATTTCACATATTTAATTCAATTGTTTGTGTAAATGAGTTATAGCTATTTATTTGTTATAAAATTCAGTAGGAACACAGCTTCTAAAGGGTGTCCCAAGAAGAACGCAATTTTTAAATTTTAAATAAAACACAGATATTTAAAAAAAAATCGTGAAACTTTATTATATCGTAAAGTAGACAGAATGAGGTTATGTATGGAACAATATATCGTGCAGATGGCCGCCGCGGCTTTGCTGGCATGCACGCGATTAATGAAATTTTCAATGACTGTTTTGCATGAATGCTGCGGTATTTCATTAATGCAGCGTCCAATTTCCTCTTTTAAGGCTTGAGTCGTCGTCGGCTTATTCGCGTAAACCATCGACTTCAAAAAACCCCAAAGAAAAAAATCTAATGGTGTTAAATCGCACGATCTAGGCGGCCAATTCTGATCTCCAAAACGCAAAATAACACGACCGGGAAATGACTGATGCAGCAATTGAATTGTTTCTCTGGCTGTATGACATGTGGCGCCGTCTTGTTGGAACCACATGCCCTCCACATTCATTTCTTCAATTCTAGGCAAGAAAAAACTGGTTATCATTTCACGATACCGAACACCATTGACTGTTTGCGCTTGACCTGCCTCATTTTCATAAAAAAAAGGTCCAATGATTCCTCCAGCCCAAAAACCACACCACACAGTGACACGTTGAGGATGCATTTGCTTCTCGTGAATCACTCGAGGATTTTCCTCACCCCAAATGCGACAATTCTGCTTATTGACGAAGCCATCAAGATGAAAATGGGCCTCGTCACTGAAGATGATTTTATCGGCAAAATCAGCATTTTCATGTTGTCTCTCCAATACCCAATTAACGAACTCCCTTCGCTGTCCATGGTCAGCTGGCTTCAGTTCCTGAGTCAATTGGAATTTGTATGCATGAAGATGCAAATTTTTCGGCAAAATTCGCTGCAAAGTGGATTTGGAGACACCAATTTGCTGAGCTCGGTGTCGAATTGAGGTGGATGGAGTTTGAGCGACATCATCACGTACAGCTGCGACATTTTAGGTCGATCGACCTGGTCGATGGCGCGTTGTTGTCTTTACATCACTAACAGACCCAGCTTCGGCAAATTTATCCATTAATCTCTTTACAGTTGACTCTTATGGAGCATTATTGTGACCCCAAATTGATCGCAATTTGCGAACTGTAGCCGCAAAACTTTCACCATTTTGGTAAAAGAATTTCACAATGAGAATGCGTTGTTCATTCGTGTAGCGCTCCATTTTTACTAACCTCGTACCTTCTATTAGCAAACAATAACAATTGTTCAAATGTCAAACAATGACACTTCGAATGTTGCCAGATTTAAAAATTGCGTTCTTCTTGGGACACCCTTTATCTACCATATGTACTATATTTATTTCAATATCTTTATCAAACAAACATATATGAGATATCTTAAAATAAATAAAAATGACAAATGAAAACATAACTTTAGATTCAAATGCTTTAAGAATATCTTGCTGTTCAATTCAGGGAATTTTATTTGATAAATTATCCGTATGAAAAATATTGTTATTTTCGATAATGTTGATGATGATCCATATAAATGTGGGCAAAAAAATAAATAAATGTTTAAATTAAATTAATTTATGGCTAAACATAAATATATTCTTAAAAAAATCTTTAACTCTTGTCTTAAAAAAATGATATATGTATTTATAGATAAATTAATATTTTGTTAAAAATATATAGATTTTTAATACTTTTTTTTTAAATTTTAAGATGCTTTACCGCCACATTTTCAATTGGTTTTATGTTACCGGCTATATACTGAATTATTTTATTTAAAGTACTGTCACAATACTGGATATTTTTTTTATTTACAGTCGTAGGGAAATACTAAAATCCAACGCTGTACCAACGTTGGCAAATACCTATGGTCAAGCGTATATTGGTGTTATCATTTCGACACTGTTCCAATACTGTAATAGTTAAAATCCGACACATTGGCAGTACATATACTACCGTCTCCAACACTGTGCCAGTACTGTGCTTTTAATATATTTCTACCTGTGGATAAATAAACATATGTTGATGAGATAATTTGAACCCATCAAGAAGTTAATTAAAAAACACACATCAAAAAAAAATCATTAGTTTAAGTTCGATCGTGATAGGGTTAAGACTCTTGATAAGAACATTTTGTATAACTAATATTCAATTAAAGTCAGCGAAATAAAAATCAACTAATTTTTAAAACTTCTAATTAATAAATGAACACTTTCAAAACTCTGATTGCAATAATATGTTATGTCTTTTTAATATAAATGTCTTATTTTTTAGATTTAGCGTGTTATATTATTTTCATATACATATGTATTTTTATTTCTTTGTCTCTATCATTTGTTTGTATATTTTTGCAAACGTTAAAAACTGCAGTAGTTGACGGAAGTTTAATGATTCATTGCATTTCTTTTATTGTTCTGAAATAAGAAAAATATAGTATAAAAGTCTGCTTTTAATGATAATAAATGTAAAAGTAACAATCAATAATTGATGTTCATTTTATGGGGATTTAACTTAATTCTTGACAAATCCTTTCTAAATGTTTTTTTCCTTATTTGGTTTTCTTAGGCATGTTAAAAACAATTTCTCCAGTAGTTTTCTGTTTAATATTCACAGAACATGGATAGAGACAAATATTAATACATGCATAATTTGAGACATAATAGATTTAAATGCTTCCGTTTTTGTCAGTCACGTAATTTGTTGTTTTGTTCACACATATGCACGTCATAAAGGTAAAGACCGTACATATGCAAACTGTGTTCAAAAAGTTTTGCGGTTTTTTATATGTAGTGAATGTATTGGACAATTTCCAACCGATATTGTATGTTGTATTGAAGACACTATACAAATATTTTGATGTGAACAGTCAGTTTTATTTTTATGTATACAAACCATATATGGCCCAGAGGGCTTGGTTCTTTAATTTTTGACTAAATAAATAAATAAATAAATAAATAAATAAATAAATAGTAAAGAAGAGGAAAAAAATTAAAAGGAAAATAAAAAACAGCTCATATTTACAATATTTACGGTATAATCGAACGTATGAATGTTCAACGTGGCTACAGAGAAAATATATTTATTGTGATAACCGAACTTTTTTGGCAACCGCATCGTTCCATTGTATTCATTGATATTTTTGTTTGTGGCGACTGAAATTAGGTAAACACAACAGAAATTCGGTTGGAACATAACTTTTCAGTTAACAGCTTGTATTCATCGTTGGCCATTCTACACACAGAGAAAAGATTGGTTGCAATTCGATCAAAAATATTTACATTTATTTGTTAGGATTTAGTTTTATTTGTAAGAATCTAAAATCTATTAATAGATAAAAATTGTTGTATTGGAAATTAAAATAAGGGAAAAGAAACTAAAAATCGATCCTATTATTGAATTGCTGGTATTTCCAATCAACTTTATAAATAAAATTCGTTTAGTATTTGTGTGCCGTGGAAGCAACCATTTATTTAGTGAATATACAGAGTGTCCGCCGGGAAGGTATACTACTTTGTTTTGTCGCCATTTTGATAAACATTAGTCTTGACAATTCATATTTGGCAGTCGTGAAGTAGACACGTGGCAAGTTTATTATAAAAAAATATTCAATAAACCAACGTGTTGTAATCGTTAACACAGCTCGCCCATGACAACCCCGATTTTCATGAAAAAAACATAATGAGTGACGAGGCACATTTTCATTTGAGTGGATATGTGAACAAACAGAATAGTCGGTTCTGGGCAATGGAAAACCCTCAAATTATTCATCAGTCACCTTTACATCCATGTCAGTCTGGTGTGCAATTTGGTCAGGAGGAATCATTGGAACTTACTCCTTTGAAAATGAAAACGGCGTAACGGTAACTGTGAATGGGGAGCGATATCGTGATATGATTAAAAACTGTGTAACGCCACAACTGCATGCTTTGGGCTTGATCCATTCTCTTTCATTTAATCAAAAATTATAAACAAACAAAGTAGTATGCCTTCCCGGCGGACACCATGTATTAGAAATTTGGTACAATCTATCAAGTTGATTAAAAAATTGTCGATATTCAAAAGTGGTAACTACAAGTACGGTTATTCTGATAAAATATATCATTTAATTAGCGTTTCAGTAGAAGCAACCGAATTGTGGATTCTATTGATAATAGACGCCACTAATGATTGGTATTGATAAACAAATTTTATTTTATATTTGTTTTCTTAACAAATTGCTTAAATTCAAATATAGCCATCAAAATTATGGGACGTAATAATATTTCTGTGGAATATAAATATTATATTGTATAACTGAATATTGCTATACACAACTAAAAATAAAATTTGATATGAAGACAGTTGTCGTAACCGCCATAATTCGATTGGCAACAAATTCGGTGGCCACAACTGCCGGATTTTTTGACTTAAAAGCACTTAGCATTGGCAAATTATGCTGGTTTTAATCAAATAAGTTTTTTTTATAATAAAATATGTATTACATTTATAATATGTATTGCAGAATTTAATATTTTGGTAATTGGTTACGAAGCTTACATTTCGTTATTTTTATAATTTTAATTCTGAAACCCTTGGTAAAAAATTGATTTTTCAAAAATAAAGTCTACAAGGTAAATTGTAATATGCCTTTGTTTTTATTATTTAATGAATATTTTGATGGCAATAATTATAACGAAGTTTATAGCATTTTTTAAATTTTTATTAATTAAAAATTTTTTCATCTCGAGAAAGTTACTTGTCGCATAAAAACATTAGATAAGTTGTAGTTTTACAATTATTTATATATAAATAACTCTATACTTTTGGTGATACAGTTGGTTGAAATCTGTAAAATTCTGTTATAAGGTATAATCTTAAAAATAACATAAAAAAAATATTACACAATTCAAGTTGTGTTAACACGGCCCTATGATAAAGCTATTTTTTTAATAATTTAATTTTAAAGCGCCACTATTCGTCTTTATAAAAAAATTTGCAATGATTGATTCGATTCATCGGTCATTAAAATATATGCTGGTTAAGTTAAAAAACCTTACACTGTTACTAGGTACGAAGTTTACATTTGGACTATAAAAATGGAAAAACATTTTGAAAATTAGCAAATAATTGGTCAAATTTTTATAAATTATATAGAATAAAAGGTGTAGCCAATCTGTAAGATATTTGCCATGTATGTTTTTATCACATTTCTTGATATCACCCATGTGATTATTGATTGATTTTGTATATGTTTTTTATATTGCAGAGTTAACTCTGATTTCAAATACTTTTTGGGCATAGCGTCTCATATCATTTCCAATTTACCATTTGTAGTTTTGAATATTTATTTCTTAAAACCATATTTGTGAATATCGCAGGTGTTTCAATACACAATTAATGTTTATTAAAATACCATTTAATATTCTAACTTTAGTGGCTCGATTGTATACTAAATACATATCAGCTTTTTATCACAGTTGTAGTGAATTATTATATCCGAAATGAAAAATACTTAAAATTAAATTTGTTAACTGTAAGCATGCCATTACAAAAATTTATTTGTTTTGTGGTGACAAGTGTTTTTTAAATCAGAATTAATATTTATAATAATGCAACCAATTACAGTTGGCGCCTTGTTATACAAAATTAGACACAGATTTTGCGATTCGACTTTACAATGCAATTAAAAGTAAACACGTTGATGTCAATCAAGTTAAGTTGTAGTTGGGAATTACCCTTTATTTATCTTTATATATATAATTCTCCTGTACGTGTGTTAGTGACTGCACTCCTCCTTAACGGCTGGGCCGATTTCGATGAAATTTGTTGTGTCTGTTTTATTTGATCCCTGAATGGTTTAGATTCACAATTGACCTATATGGGTACAATGGGCGTGGCACCTCCCATACGAAGTAAAAATGTATTTTTGTATATCTGGAGTACTGTTACAGTGGGAGTCTTCAAACTTTGTGTGAGCTTTTTTTATAATAATACTCATAATCTCCCAAAAAAATGAGTGCCATCCAAGCAATGGGCGTGGCACCTCCCATACGAAGAAAACATTCATTATTGCATATCTGGGGTACTATTAAAGTGGGAGTCTTCAAACTTTGTGTGAGCTTCTTTGATAATAATATTCATAATCTTCCAAAAAATATGGGGGATCCAAGCAATGGGCGTGGCACCTCCCATACGAAGTACAAATTTATTATTGCATATCTGGGGTACTATTATTGTGAGAATATTCAAACTTTGTGCGAGCTACCTAGATAATAATGTAATCCTATTCCTAGGCAGAACAACGTTTGCCGGGTCAGCTAGTGTAACTATAAAAAATTAATAAAATAATATTAGTTCCCATATTTTTTTTCTTATACTGTATACTAAAATAGAAATAATTTAGAATAAAAACCAAATGCATTTGTTGTTCTCAAAAACACCGAATACATATTGAGCACCCATAAATACAAATGTGTTATTTTTCCGTTCTCCATGCAATTTCCGATAGATTGGAGGTTAAAAATAATATCTGTGCCAAAATTGGTACTATTTACGCCCAAAAAAACTGCCTAAAATTTGTATAAAGCTTTTTCTACGATACGTATAACTTTTAGGCTAAGCTTTCTACAAAAATTAAATACAACAATTTTATGTAACAGCAAAGATTTTTTTCATACACACTTTCAATCTATCTATGACGTATCATAGCATCTTAAGTAAGCAAAAACAAAATATGTGTCAATATTATTAGGATTATATTATTATTAGTAGTAGTTTAAACTAAAACAAGAAATCTTCTGTCCGCTAGTCAGGATTTAAAGGTAAAAGTTCACTATTTATTTTTATTTTCAGTTTTTTGTTTTTGATATACTTGGTACGTAATAAATGCTTTTACAAAATTTGTAGAGCAGAAAATCCCCCACAAATATTGGTACAGGGAGTTTTTTATGATCCAGGTCGATGTTTTTTGACCGCCATTTCTGTTTAGTTGGAACTTGTCAGTTTGTATTTGACAGATGTACCCTAAAAAAATGAACTAGAATTTAGAAAAATAAACTTATTTAGAGGAAAAATTTAAATGAAAATGGCGACAAAGACACTTTTTACCAATATTTAATAAAATTTTCCTTGAAATTAAGAAACAAATTTTACTTAAAATTTGGTTAAAATTTCTAAATTGTAGAAAAAAAATTTTACTACTGAGAAGTAAATTTTTATTAGAAAACAGTAAAATTTCCTCCTAATTAGTTCATACATCATCTAAAATTGTACTGTTAGTTAGGAAATGTTTCCTTGGTTTTAAGAAAAATTTTATTTTATTTAAGTTCATTAGATAATTTTTTTTACTAAAACTAGGATTTAACTCCCTAAAAATAAGAAAATATTTTCTAAAAACAAGTTAAATAGCACTTCTTTTAAGTGAAAATTATCCTTATCCTGCTTCTATGGTAAAGGTTATATATTTTACCATATAGTACTTTACACTCATTGAGTAAATATTTTCCCACTTTCGGAGGACTTCCGCTTTATGAGGACACTGCTCTTAACAAGCTTTTTGCTATACAATTTTGTCTTAAAACTAAATTGAATTATACTAAATTCATGTATTTAAGATATAAATTAAATTTCATTAGCAAAAAGGTAAACAAATTAAAAATAAATGTACTGCAGGATATTCTGAAACGTAATAAATTGTGATAAAGTCAGATGCTTTTCGTAGTTAATTAACGGTTCTGCTTAAGAGAACTACAAAAAAGGACGCCCTACGTGACACACTGCATCTATGGCTAAGGAACACTGGGGGTCCTTTGTCTTCTTAAATTAACTAATTTAAGGAAATTGTTGCACAAATACAAAATATCACCGTTACATTTCTTGTTATTATTGAAAAATGGAAAAGTCATGTTTATTTTATGGGATTTTTAGCTTAAACTTTATTTGACATATACAAATTTAAACTTTTTTATTATTATATAATAATTTATATAATAAATAAATATAAAGAAATAACATTATGCCGTAATGTATAAAATGTGCCTGCTTTATTTTGTGTTATTAGTCAACAAACAAATTTATTACATAAAAGCGCAATTTCGAAATTTTACCCTTTGCTAACAAAACTTTAAAATATATTATACTTTAAGTTCAATATTTAAGACTGTTAAGATTAGAGATGGGCACGTGAGAACCAAAAATTACAATCATGCACGATAGTTTTTTTAAATGATTACTTTAATTTCTTTTATTTAATAATATTTTTTCTTGAAAATTAGGAAAACTAACTGGGTTTTTTTGATTGATTGTTTTGTTGGAATAGAATATTAAAAATAATTTAAACGTTTTCCAACAAAAAAAATCCTATACCAAATTTTATTATTTTTTAAAAATTACAAAACTTTTACTTGAAAAAAGGAATATTTTATGAAAATTTTTAAAATTTATCTTAACTAAGTTGCATGAAAATTTTCCTTAGAAATAGTTCATCAGTTTCTAAAATCAAGTAAATTTTTATTATTACATAGAAAAAAATTTATTACTTGTTGTTTTTAATTGTCTGAACTAATTCTTAGAAAACAATTCTTCAAAATTAGAAAGTGGTATACTTAAAAACTGAATTTGGAAATGGCTTTCTAAAATTTAGTTAATTTTACTACTCGCGAACATAAAATGAACACACATTAAGTTCAAGTACTTTCTCGATTTAAGTTAGACACATTTTTTGAACTAAATGGGAGTAAATTATGTCCTTAATTTTTTTTTTTTTTTTTTGGAACTAAACTTAATTTTATTACATTTGAGTATGCAATTTTCTTAGAACTAAGATGTTTTTTGTTAAAATTAATAAATTTGTATTTAATTGACTTGTTTTTTTTTTTAAATCAAGAAATATTACTTAGGAAAAATATGAACTATTTCTGAGTATATAAACTATTTCGTTTTTCCTCAAACTTAGGAAATTTAAGAAAATTTTTCTAAGTTTTAATAAAATTTTACTTAAATTGAGGACAATTTATAAACTATTTTGAAGGAAATTTTTTATTACATTTTAGTTCATGTCTTTTTTTTTGAGTGTACAAAACAGTGGATAACAATTTGCCACCTTCAACGTCTCCAGGTGGTTTTATTACTTTTGGCAATCTTAAAACTTTGTTATTACTACAAGCAGATAATATCATTGCCATTCAATTGCATTTTATTAGGGCACACGGTCAAGACCGGTTAACAGGGTAGACCTGTTATCATACCCGGTCTTACCGGTCTACCCGATCTAACCGGTCTTACGGTCTGCCTGGTCTTACGGTCTACCCGGTCTTTCGGTCTGACCGGTCAACCCATAAAATCTAGTCAGTGCGTACTTTTGTAAAAATAGATTTAAAAAAAAAATACTTTTTATTTTTTTTCCAAAATTAAAGCACTATGCCGTTTTAAATTTTTTTTTAAATAGTTCCTTTTTCACAAAAAAAAACTTTTATTTTAAAGAAATTACTTGCAAATATAAAAAAGAACGTGACATTTTCATGTAAATATATTGAAAACGTAGTACGTTCTGAAATCTATTGTGTTTTTTTGGAAAATTTTTGTTTCACGGCCAGAAAAAAATTTCCATAATTCTTGGTCCAATTTATGTCTAGACTATATCTGCAAAGTGTTACCAAATTTGGACCTTCGGTGAGAAAATGCCGTACTACCCGAAAAAGATCGTGACATTTTCAAACGAAAATTCAACTTATGTTATTAAAATTTTTTGTTGTATTAGAAGAAACACAAGTCATATTTAAGCAAGTCATATAAAGCAATTTTTAAAAAGGTACTTTAAAATAAGTACTTTTTTAAAAAGTACTTGGTTTTGAGAGATGTACTTTTTTCAAAAAGTACTTTTTTTAAAGCTACTTTTTTTCTTTAAATAGTATTTTCTTTTGAAAAAAATTCTTTTTTTTAAAAAAATACTTGTTTTTGAAAATAGTACTTTTTTAAAGAAAAGTACGTTTTTATAAAAAAAAGTACTTTTTTTTAAAAAAGTATATTTTTAAAATAATTTTTTTAAGAAAAGCACTAAAAAATTATTATTATTTACAAAAAGTACTTTTTTAAAAAAAATACTTTTTTTCAACAAGAAGTAATTTTTGGCACAAGGTACTTATTTTTACATGTACTTTTTTTAAGAATATTTTTTTTTTTTGTTGAGAAAAGATCTCTGGAAAATTTACTTTTTTGGAAAGAAAATCTTAAAACGGTTCTATTTTTGAAAAAGTGCTTTAATTTTGTAAAAAAACATTTAATAAGTATTTATTTAAAAAAAAGTCTTGTATTTTTAAAAAAAGTACGCACTGAATAGTTTTTACGGGTAGACCGGTATACCCGGGTTTTCGGTCTACCCGGTCAGACCGAAAGACCGGGAAGATCGTAAGACCGGGTAGACCGTAAGACCGGTTAGACTGTAAGACGGGGTTTGAGACCGGGAAGACCGAAACCCGGTTAATGGGGGGCTCTACATTTTATACATTTCATGCTGCTGCAATCTTCTAATACTCCCAGTGGTTAGAAAACGCCGATCCATCTGACTGTGAGTCTGTATCAGTCATGACTTTTATAAAATGTCAGGGACCGTAAACATTAAGAGTTTTATAATAAAAATTACACAATAATGATTATATTATGAGTGTGAAGGATTTTCTTCAATGTAAATCATTATTTTTGAGTAATATTAATAAAAATCAGCCATAATAATTGAGTTTCAGCAAACAAATAAAACTCAAAAATAATCATTATTTATGATTATTATTTTTTTCGCTCAAAATAAAACTCACTTTCAGTTTATTACTTTTTTGTGAGGTTTTTTACCAACAAAGTTGCATATCCTCATAAAACAAATCCAGATGAACCAAACAAGGCGACAAAAATTATTAAAAATGAATATTTGTTTTTAATTATTTATTATTTAACTTTACAAAAAGTAATTTCGCCAACGGCTCGTCTGATAGGTTGCATCTTTGATCCGTTAGCATTGTTTTTAATGCAGAAAATGGTCTTTCAACACTCACTTGTGTGGCAGGAACAGAGTGCACCACTTTGGCCAGCTGGTACAGATAGGGGTATTGAATTTTTTTTTCCTTCTAGTACTTCACAATATTTTTGTTTGTATAAACTGGATTTGGACAATAGTTGTCAATTTCAGAATAGCCTTTGTGTATCTCCTCAGTATGCCAACCATGTTCTATTTCCTCATCGGAAGCTACCTCAATTGTATTGAGATACTCGTTCAAAAGGGAGCAGGTGTTCGAATTCTGCGAAATCAATGCACTCGCTGCGTTGAATGATGTCGATGCCTTCGGTCTACTTGAGCAAGGCTCAGGTATTGGATTAATATGAAATATATATATATATAAATTTGTGTTTGCGTTAGTTCTAAGATAACGATTTCTTTCAAATTTATTATTTGTAGTAACATCTGCTTAAGTTGTGCTTTGGCGAGCATAAGGCTTATTGGGTTTTGCAGCAATATTCTTCTTATTCGTGGATCCAAGTAGATGCTGCAAATGACCACGTTAGTAACAAAATTATTCAGTAAAAATTATATTATGGGTATTTAAGTAGGTGTAAATATAAATACATATGCATAAAACTATGTACATCATATATAAAGTCGTTAATTGAAAGTGAGTTTTATTTTGAACGAAAAAAATTAAAATCATAAATAATGATTATTTTTGAGTTTTATTTCTTTTGCTCAGAAATAATGATTATGGCTAATTTTTTTATTATTACTCAAAAATAATCATTACCATTGAAGAAAACTTTAAAAATCAAAAATTAAAATATCATGACGGATATGCAAAAATTGTCAAAAAATAATAATAATGGTGCACAAATTTTTTGTTTATGTCTGTTCTAAGTGATTGATTTTTTGATTTAAAAAAACGAACAATAATCATTATTTACGGTGTCTGTAAAATGTTCCTTTATGTTACTGTATGCAGTTTGCATTTTTCATGGTTTGTTATTTAATAGTATCTAATCGAAATTTTTGACGTAGCAATGAAAGATGCTTTGTTCATATGCAATATCTTGTTGTTCTTATCTGCAACCACAAAACAGATTCGTGCTGACAACTGAATTTGTTGTCAATCGAATGCGTCAGTTGCAGCAACCGAATTTTTTGGTTGTGACTACCGAATTTTTATTAAGACAACCGAAATACTGTTGTCACAGTGAAATTACTCATGTCTTAATTGGATTTCAGTTGTCACAACCGGAAAATTAGTTACCACAACCGAACCATTCGATTGGCTATAAATTTGGTTGTCAGCACGAATCTCTTTTCTCTGTGTGGTTTTAAAAAATGTATTGCATTGATGTGCAAATATCAAACAATTTATCTGAAGAATTAACAATTTTTTTTTAATGGACGGAATTTTCTTTGAAAAAGTACGGTCCAATGATGCCATCGGGCTATAATCCACACCAAACAGTGCATTTTTCGGAATGTTTTGGCAAGTTCTTGCAATGCTTCAGGCTGCTCTTCACAACAAATTTGGCAATTCTGTTTGTTGACGTACTCATTGAGCCAAAATGAACTTCGTCGCCGAAGACTATTTTTAGATTAAAACACATTTCTCACAGACCACGAATTTTTATAATAAAATTCAATAATCTGCAAGTGTTGTTCGTTTGTAAGTAACATGTTACACGAAAACAGCTGAGCCAAAAAGTAATTTGCTAAAAAATCACCCTTTAACTGTAGTCCCTATTTATGGCTAAAAGTCGAGGGTACCTGGCCTGTTCTCACTACTAGATAGTATCAATTTTTGCACGAATATTATTTTCAATGCCCCGAAAATTGTCCGGGGAGCGGAAAAAATAACACTTTTTACATTCCATGGGTGCTCTAATAGAACTTCAGACATCTAAACTAGAGTTTACATTTAACCGCAATTATCCTTAACCGCGGTTACGGTTATAATGGTTGCGATTAATTGCAGTTAACGTTTAATCGCACTCACTATAAACAATGTATTAAACTAATTGTTATTCAAAACATTAATAAGATATTTTCAATTTAAACGTTAAAATGGGTATATTATACTTATATGATATAATAATAAATAATAGTTGCTTAAATTTAAAAAAATACCAGTCTGATCGATTCAGTAGATTTTAACCACTAAGCATAGTGTTCGTTTAAACAGATAGTAATTTGTTTGCTCCTAATATTGAAATTTTTAAAAAATATACCATAGTAAAAATTATAACTTTTTTTTAGAACATAATTTTCAATTAAAACTATGTAAATATTTGAAGACATCGCTTTTTACCATTTGGAGAAAAATTAAAACATTACAATTTCAAATTTATAAAAATTTCAGAACTTATAACACAAATAATGCTTAATTTCAAAAGTTGTTTTGGTTGATTAATAGTTAAACTACCTGTACACCATGTCCATATATTAATTTGTTTACACCTTGGTCCTTACAATGCCTGGATTTTAAAAAATTTATTATTATTTAAATTAATTTGATGCTATTAATTACTGAATATTGTATATGACTAATTGAAACAGTTTCCAACTAAAACAGTTATCATATCAATTAAGGCATTAATTAAACTGAATTATGATATTGACCGAAAAAGTGTGTAAACAACAGATTTATATTAGAGTTTGCATTTCGGTTTTATCCGTAATCGCGGTTTACCGCACAAATTTGGATGCGGTTACAGTTAAATGGTGCAGCAAATCGCGGTTACAGTTAAAGTCGAAATGTGAAATGCAAAAAATGTAATAATGCCAATTATGACTATATATAAACTTGTTTTATTCGGGTGTGCATAATAAAATATGATAGTAGGGCTTCTCAGATATCTGTACAGAATAAAAATATAACTTTTGTTAAATATGTAGGGCCTTCTTTAATCCAAAAATTTTTTTATTAATTATTTTTGAGTCTACTGAATGGATTTGAAGTTTGGCAACGAGATATATTTCTTAAAAGGCTTGAATGAATATACGAGGATCTTTAAATACTCCTAAACACTTGCCGACATGATTATACTCAAAATATAATTAAATTTAGGTGAAGTTTCAAGTAACTCTCTGTAATATTGACCAATAAACTATTGTTTCATTAAAAATATAAAGGTACGCAACACAGAAGAAGATTAGATAGATTTTTTTGACTTTAGTTTCGAGTTCAGCAGAACAAAATACTAGAGCCCCCCATTACACAGATTTCGGTCTACCCGGTCTTACCCCAGCAAAAACAGATATTACCAAGTAATTAAGGGAGTAAGTAGCCCACAAAGGGTTTCACTAGTTACCAGGCTATTTGCTCGCTTAATTACTTTTGTTCGCGATATCCCAAAATTCAAATACAAACAAAGTTAGAAAAATGAGTTACTCATAGTAAAGAAATAAGCGGTTACTTACAATAGTAAAGTAAGTATTTAATCTTAATAAAATAATAGTAGATATCAATAAAAATGATTTGTATTGGAAATTATAAAAAAAATATTTAAAATATCTATTTTTTGCATTCAAAAATTTAAATTTATATAGGTGCAATGCTATTTTACATTAGAAACCCTTTAAAATCTTAAAATTTTTGCAAAATCCCGGGTAGAACTAGACAGTGCGTACTTTTTAAAAATAGAAGATTTAAAAAAAAAATACTTATTAAATGTTTTTTTTTTCAAAATTAAAGCACTTTTTCAAAAATAGTACCATTTTAAAATTTTATTACCATAAAAGTTCGTTTTCCAGAAATCTTTTTTCAACAAAAAATAAAGAATGTTCTTAAAAAAAGTATCTGAAAAAATAAAAACTTTTTGCAAAAAAGAACTTCTTGTTAAAAAAAGTATTTTTTCAAAAAAGTATTTTTTTCAAAAAAGTATTTTTTGTAAAAAATAATAATTTTTTGTGTGCTTTTCTTAAAAAAATACTTCTTTAAATAAATACTTTTTTTTATAAAAACGTACTTTTTTAAAAAAAAAGTACTATTTTCAAAACAAGTGTTTTTTTTAAAAGTACTATTTTTTAAGAAAATGTACTTTAAAAAAATACTTTTTTAAAAAAGTACTTTTTTTAAAAGAAACTTTTTAAAAATTGATTTTATATGACTTGTGTTTTTCTAATACAACAAAAAACTATAATAGCATAAGTGGAATTTTCGTTGAAAATGGTCTAGACATAAGTTGTACCAAGAATTATACAAATTTTTGATGGTCGTGAAACAAAAATGTTCCGAAAAACGCAATAGATTTCAGAAAGTACTACGTTTTCCATATATTTACATGAAAATGTCACGGTATTTTTGGAGTAGTAGTACAGCAGTTTTACACCGAAGCTCCAAATGGGTTAAAACTTTCCAGAAATAGTCTAGACATAAATTACGTAGCCTCGGGCAACATTTCGATGAAATAAACTTTAAAAAGTAAATGGCATGTATTCATTTATCGCCTCAAATAAAAAAATTTTCACTTTTAAAAAATTTTGTTTTTTTTTTTAAATTTTCAAAACCCAAATGGTTAAAAATCACCCTTTATATGGGCACAAAATCAGCTATAATATTAACTCCTATTGCAGCAAATACTAATAAATTAATAGAAAACTCAGTACTCGACTACTTTGTTTTTCGATTTAGCATTCACTTGCTTCAACATTTAATTGCAAGTTGAGTCGCAATTAGCACAAGTTTGGTTGGTTCAATTCTTAGCCCCTAAACGTGGGATCAGTCTGCTAAAAAAATACACGTTTCTTTTTATTGAAATTAGAGGGAACCCATCAGAATAGTTTCCTTGCAAGAATAAGAAATCCCTAAAACGTCCGGCTAGGTGCATTTTAGCTATATGAAAAAAAAAATCGCTAGATCTATTCAGAAAATTGTTAAATTGGCAACATTGATTATAAAGTTGATATGGTATAAGTTACAATGAGCTCAACCACAAATAACACAATTGTATGTAGCATGCGTGAATGAAACTAATTAATCAAAGCCCCAATACATATGCTGACGTTCGGTTTTTTCCCTATTCTATAGGTATATTAGAGTCGTCCAAAAAAACACAAGAGTTTTAATTTACGGTCTTTACAATTTCTTAATGTCTACGAAATTTTCTGTGATAAGTATCAGACCAATTCGTTTATATTTATAGAAATTAGTAATTTATCTTTAGTGTAATTAATAAAGAAAGTAGGGTTGATTTTAAATTATTAAATTATTTTTAAATAGTTTTAATTAATGTATGAGTATGAAATCAAAATTAAAAAAAGGAACTTTTAAATAGGTCGCAAAATTTTTTTAATTTATATATATCAAAATATATGTATATTTTAGTCATAATATTAAAAATATCCGAAAAAAAACTATCTTGTTAATGCCTTATATGATTACGAGTTTGCAATGGAAATTGGTATTTTTGTGGTATTTTCCTATTTTATGCCATTGAAAAATCTAACTTGTTATATTTTTGCAATTTACCTTTCAAGGGCTTTTATTAGACATGACATTGTTTTAAAGTTTAGATAGGATATTAGATATCCTTGCCACTAAGCTTAAAATTCGACCTTGAAGTTTTTCGCTATTTTTTAGCTTATTACAATTCTTCAGCTTATTATAATTTACTTGTTTTTTTTTTCATGTTTTAATTTAAAATAAAAGAACAAGTGCAACAATGGCGACCTACTATCTCAAGACCATATTATTTCATAATGGCATATTTTAAGGGGATCCGCCGTGAATTCGAACTTCTTTTGGACTGCCTTATTTACTATATACAACTACATACGTATGTGCAATATTGTGGTGGGTAATGTTGATATTAAATGAGCTAATGACCCCTATTATCAAATGTTTCATGTCATCATTATCCATTCATCCACTAAGTGTAACACGATTTAAACAAAAATTGTAGAAATGTCTACTTCATGTTGTTTTTTTTTTGTGCATTCATTCATAAACAGAGTAAGCACATACATTTAAAAAATGCTGTTTTAAATTAAATATTGAGGAAGGTAATGATCAACACCAAACACACTTTAGCACTTGATAAGAATTAATAAATTCAATTTGTTTCTCCCGTATTTTTTTTTTGATGTCCACTCATTTCAATACCAGTAATTTGATCAGGGGGTGACTTTTTTACAAAACTATTATATGGTTTTCTTTAGTGGAATAAGTTGTTTATTTATTTATTAAAATTCATATTATTTAAAAGTTTTATAATCAGAATTATAAAATTTCGTAAGAATAAAACTTATAAAAACAAAGAATGCAATAAAGTGTTCTTAAATGATAAATTTTATTTATTTAGTTTCAATCTAAAACGATTTACGAATATAAATGAATTTCTTCTGAAAAACACTTTTGAAAAGTCTCTTTTCTTTGTATGTGTCAAAAGATATGAGTGCACACAAACACCACCGTTGTTAGCGATGTGGTGTTTTTGTATGTTCAACTTCTGTTTAAATATTGTGGGCGCCGTCGTAACTTTTATATATGGGATATTCCATATCAACCATAATACAATTTTTGGAATGTGACAATCTTGTAAAAGCTATCCAAGAGTTTAAGTTCTCAGAGTATGTCGGATTATTGCCGACTAAAATGATTCCACACATCTCATGCGCATAGAGAAGCTAACATATCCTAATCTGTGCATATATTTACGGAAGCGTACATGACCAAAAACTAGGTTCTCCATGTTTTCTATGCAACCAGTGTACGAATTTTAAAAAAACCGGTCGACCGGTTTCTTAATATATATATATATATATATATATATATATATATATGTTGCGGGGACGGTTTTTCGTTCCACAAGTTACTATGAAGACATTTTGTTACTTTGGGGACTGTCCTTAAACTTTTCGTTATTCTACTGTTTACACTGAAGACATTTTACTGGATACAGCTCATATTATAGGGACATTTTTGGCTGTATATACAGATGTCTTCAAAGTATGCGCAATGAATATATATATATATATATATATATATATATATATATATATATATATATATATATATATATATATATATATATATATATATATATATATATATATATTCATATATATATATATATATATGCATTGCCCATACTTTGAAGACATCTGTATATACAGCCAAAAAAGTCCCTATAAAATGCGCTGTATCCAGTAAACTGTCTTTAGTGTATACAGTAGATTAATTAAAAGTTTAAGGACGGTCCTCAA
The DNA here is from genome assembly GCA_949748255.1 of Eustalomyia histrio. Taxonomy (NCBI): domain Eukaryota; kingdom Metazoa; phylum Arthropoda; class Insecta; order Diptera; family Anthomyiidae; genus Eustalomyia; species Eustalomyia histrio. The sequence goes on along the minus strand of OX456527.1, from coordinate 73,079,989 downwards.
AGTAACAAAATGTCTTTATAGTAACTTGTGGAACGAAAAACCGTCCCCGCAACATGAGCTGTGCACATATATATATATATATATATATATATATATATATATATATATATATATATATATATATATTCATTTAAGTTTAATTTTTATTTTATTTTAATTATTGGTTTTAATATTTTTTAATATAATATCATAAAAATTAATATTATAAAACTATATTCATATCAAATGAATAGATATCATTAAGTTTGTAAATTAGGTAAAATTAGGTACGTTAGTAATTTGAACGTTTAAAACGTTTGACATTAAATAAGTTTTTTTAATATAACATTTTAAATATGTAAGAAGAAAATCTATTTTTCAGTTCTAAAATAATATTTTAGAAATGATATGCAATTTAAATGTTTCGTTTTAAGACGATTTTTTTGTTTGGTTTTGATAAAGCTAGAAGTGGAAAATACTCTTTCACTAATAGTAGATGTTGGACAAATAGTCATAAGACAAATATATAAAATGTCCAACTGTTTACTGTGTTATTTAAATCAGAAATTAAACTATTTGAATTTGGAATATTCAAAGTTAAGTCTTAATCGAAATCTATCGCACTTACATCTAAATCTTCATAACCAAACAAACAATTTCGGTTTTCTTCGAATTTACAAAATATTCGAAACCGATCGGTTTTAAAAAAAAGAAACCGGTTGACCGGTTTTCGGTTTCGGTTTTTGAATACTCTATACCCAATTCTACGATTTGATATTATATATACTCCGCAAATTTTATTCATCTGATCTGACAATATACCCTGACTAAGTGCACTGACAGTAAATCATGCATAAAAATACGAACCCATTACCCTAGAGGTGATGAAGTAAGCGGTAGCTGAAACGGTCAGGCAATTTGTCTAAAAACAGGTTACAAGGTAACGCATTAGTATAAAACACCCATTAGTAGGGCTTACCTGGATTGCTTATTTAATGGTTAAAACTCCAGATCATATGGGAAAAGCGTTATGTATACATAACTAAATGCTATGGAAAATAATAATTTGCGTTTGTCCAGCTTTTTTCTTCAAAGTTTTGCAGGGTTCTTGAGCGTGCAGCTTTAGCTCTTACGTATGCAACGTGTGCCGTTATTTCTAGTTTATCGCTTAGCATTACTCCTAGGTACTTAAGAAAATGTGTTGACCGCCAATTTTAATCAGCATTTCTTCAACCTTTTTACAACAGATGTTAATAGATTCCACCGTTTTGTATTTGACAAGGTCCAGCCTTGCCAATTTTATTCACTTCTTTACTTTTAAAATTGCGGTATTTTTTCCGTCGATGGGGATCGACCTTTTGTGTAACATTCCAACACATATTTACACATTAGATTTCATGATAGTGAAAAAAGTATTATATCATATGCAGCACCAGCTGTTGTCCTTTACTTCATTTTCCTCGTCGCTTAAGTAGATCAGCTTTTTGTTGTTGAAGTTGCACGATTCAAGGTTTGGAAAATAATCCCTACGATCCGTCCAACATTCGTCATTTTACTCAAGTTACCGAGTTGAACACATCTTTCACAAGTAAAAACCATAGCCGCAATGGACATTATCCCAATTTTCGGTTTTGTGACTATGCTTAAATTGTTTTCGGGCAGTGAATTGGGATTTTGGCCATTATACCCCATTCACACCAAAATACGCATTTTCGTTATTTTCAAGCTTTCGGTTTAAAATTTGTGTGGAATTTAAAAGTTGAAAACTTAAAAAAAACGAAAATACATATTTTGCGGTTCAGTATGAATAAGGTAATAATGACATGGTATTTTGGTAATTTGATGCACATTTTTTACAGAACACATTTGGTCAATAGATGTTTTGAACACAGAATTGATTGAGGAACATGATATCTATTGAAGAATATGTCACCAGTGTGCAAAAATAATTTTATAATTTAAACATACTTCCATACAAATATAGGGCTTTATATTTCCGGCAGGTTAAAAAAAACGAGTAAGCTTAGAAAATTAAAAAAATTACCAAAAATTTTCATTAAAGATTGCTTCAATATTCTTATACAATTAAAGTAATTTTTTCCGAATAACAGAGTTCTTGTTTCACTATATTTTGGTTAGTTTTCGAGATAAGGGAAATTTTATATATATAATAATTTTTCAAAAACAACTAGTTATTTATAAATTTTTTGTTAATGGATGATATTGTTTCATTCGTCCATTTTAATATATTTCTAATAGTTTTAATTATGACCATTTTAAAAATCGCGAGCGGTCAAAATGATGCCGAAAATATTATTTTTTTTACCATAAATTCTGTTTAAATTTACAAATAAGTTATTCTTCCAGCAAAAAAAATCTACATCATATAAACTTGTATGGCATGTTATAATAATTATATGGAATAAAATTTAAAAATACAATTAAATATTGGCTTTCATGATTTGTATAAAGATGTTTATTGTAACCGCCAAAAATCAATTGCAACAAACCCGGTGACAACAACTGATACTGTTTTCTGGGTAAAATAATTATAAAACTTAAGTGATTATTGCGAATCCGCTACAAAACTGTTTAATCACATGACTAAAAGTACCTTAGACTTATCCTAAGTGCATATAACACTTCTGTTTTGTTGGAGCACAAAGAGTACGGAAATACCTATAATTTTTCTCGTTCACTTCCTTAAGTATTTTTTTATTAGCAAATGTAGTGAAATAACGGTATTCATAAAGTTACAACTTTAAAAAATCGTAAGTTTTCTTTTTTTTAACTGATTTAAAATAAATATATGAGTTTTACGGTCGTTTAAGTTAAAAAATCAATTATTAAGAAAACATTAAATTTATTATCGCTCGAAGTTTATCGTAAGACAGTACAAACTTTGTTTTCTATTTTTCTGAAAAAGCATACCAAAAGAGCTTTCCAAAACCTGTGTTATGCTAACATTTGTCATAACACGTTTTGTTTGTATCTTTAAAATGTTTGGGTTTTCATTTCTATAGTCACCACTACCAGTATATTAATTAAGAGAACATCAGTGATTTTGGAGCACAATGACATAAGTGACAGTAAGTTTGTCATTTTTCAACTGATTTTACAACTTTCCTGTTTAAAATGTAAAAACCAACAAACTAATAATTTTTTAAAGTTGGACTCCGAAACAAAAGTGCTGTACGAAAGCCTCGCATATTTTTTGTGTAACGCAGTGTTATTTAATTAACCATATTGATATGGGAGAAAAACTCAAACTATTTAAAATCTAGCAGCTTCATTTAATATTGCAGAAAGAAAAAAATTAATCGTTAAAACCAAATTTCTTACCAATTGAATGGTTTGGTTAAATCAAACGAATTATATGGTAGTCGCAATCAAACGTGTTCCTTGGTTTATTAAAATATAATGTTTCAATCGAAATTCTGGTGGAAACAAAAATGTGCATGTCTGCGAAAAAAATCGGTGTCACAATGAATATGTTTTCAGTGTGCATTAATTGCAAAATTCAATACATCTTCAAACCTTTTTTTAGAACTTAATATCACTTTCATTGCTGGTTTTAATTTCATCTAACTTAATTTTGCTATTAGAAATACATTTTATAGTGAGGACTAAAGACGACTTTTTAAATTAAAAATATTTTTGACAAACATCTTACTTAGTTCTGACCATAACAGTTACTTGTACAAAGGTATATGCCATATAACAAAATGGGGTTTTGGGAAATTTGAAAAAAGTTTGTAAATGTTTTATAAATTGGATATATAATTACTTTTTGAATATCTTATCAGTGTATAAATATTATTAATCTTAACTTTCTTCATTAATATTACAAACAAATCCAAGGTAGTTCACAGGTTTCCGTGGGTGTAATATGTCAGGAATTCCCATAAAAAAACTCTATATCATACACCAGTCTGCTTGAAATCTAATATAAGCTCAGGAAATTTTATTTGGTCGAAGTAAACTTTTGCCAAAAATATCAATGATTTATTTTTTTTTGGTTCAAGGTGTATTTACGAGAAAATCGTTTACAAATATGGACCAATTACAATTAATATCAATAGTGTTTGTTCCTAAGTCAGTAACCCAAATTTCATTAAACTATTTTTGGAATTGCGATCTGTGGCAAACGGAAAAGCACATTATTCTATTTCAGGGAGAAGTTTGAGGTGTACTATCTCCAAACATGGATCGATTCCATCCAAAGTCAAGGTGGTGCGTCCTTGCGCTAATGTGATTTTATCGAATTATCTTTGTATTTAGGACCTGTACACTTATAGTAAATACTTCATCATATTTGTAAAGAACTTCAACAATATGATAAAAAACTTCATAGATTTTTGTCCAATGTAACACTTTAGAAATATGATGAAGTTGTTTCATAAAAATATGATATGAATCGTAATTTCACATGAACCTGGCCCAATTTCATCATCTAATTGTGGTGGTACTCCTTTCTGGCTCAGTTTTCAAGACTTGATCCATTTTCCAAAAAAAAAAAAAAAAAAAAATACTTTGATGACATTTTTCTATGCAGTTTTTTTTATGAAAAGTGTTATAAAACTTATCAAAATTTCATACATATGCTGAAGAATTGACGACAAACGTTTTTATTTATTTATTTTGGACATAATTTCAAACTTCTAATTAAAAAAGATTACAATATTTATAAAATAATATAACAGAAAACAAATAATGTTAGTTTATAAAAAATTAAAATTATAAATTCGAAATACTGTGTTAATTGAGCATTTAACCGATTAGGGGTTTCTTCACCAAACAAAAAACGATTTGTTGCGCCCACCCATTAATGCACACTTTGTTAGTAAAACTATCATTAAATCACAAAACGGAATGTCTTGTATAAAACTATTTGTTGCCCCCTGTATTTATTTTTTCTAGTTCGGAAGTAAAACCAAACTCTTTCTATGCTTCTCTTAAGTACTCTTCCAATACTCTTTATTTTAGTCGCATTTTTCATGAATAGGTTTTCTTATAAGTTTCAAGAGGGCCGTGAGAAGAAAAATTTCTTTCTAAAATACCTACTCTTTGGTAAAACTATCATGGAATCAATAACACAGTGTCTTGTGAATCTGTGTTAATATTTTGAACAATTTTATAGAACAGCCCATATCATTTGAACACAAACGTATGTACATAATCACGCCAATTATTAATACCACTCAATACAACTATCACTACACTATAAGTACGTAGAGCATGAATACGAAGCCAAACGTTCATGGTAGAACAGCAAACAATAATAAGCGGAGCTTAGGGCATTTCTGGCAGAGCAATTGATGTTTATTTTGATTTCGGTTGCCGGCGAAGTAAGAAGTACCGAGTACTATTAATAACAACGACGCGCGTAAGTGTAAAAGAGTACAAAATAACAACAAAAAAAAAAATAAATAAAATATACAAGATAAAATGGAAATCTACAAGATTGTGTACAACATAAATAAATAGTACATGCAATAATAACAACTAATTGAAGTAACAATTTAGTGCGTGTAAAACAAAAAAAAATTAAATAGTATTAAATTAAGAAATAACTAAGTATATAATAATCTGCATCCGATACGAGTTTCGAGAAAAAAGTGATAAATTTATTATTAAGTATTATAAAAGAAAATGAAATATGTTTCAAAAGAATTTACAAAAATATTGTACCAAAATTAATCAATATTATAATATCAGAAAATAAGCAATATACGTATAATTTCAATTGTATATTTATATAACAAAAATTTTTAATTATCGAATATAAATTTTGGCGTTCAATATTTGTTTATATTTATTATTAAAACAACAAAAAATGTATGCTCAAATATACCAAATGCAATGCCTGCTATTAAGTGGACTATTTATAAGTTTATTAACCTTAACACACACCTTTAACTATGCACCAAAGCCACAAATAGTCATAACTGGACCCCAGTTGAAAATTTTTAAACCTCAAGTTCGCAGCTCATATTTTGGATATACAATTGTCATGCGTACCTCTAGGTAAGTTGTCAACAAAGGAAAAAGTTCAATGTGTTTAAATTTATCTTCTACAAATATTTGTCATAATATTAGGGAACAAATATAATCTCCCATTTCGAAAAAACTAAACAAATAATTAACACTTATCCACTGTATTAGAGCAGATTTTCAAAGAATGTGTTCAATAAAATCGACAAAAAATGAGAAAACTTATATGATGCTGTCTGTAGACTACAAAAAAGATAATGGTACAGAATTTCATTAAATAAAATAAAAAGCATATATTACTTTTCTGTCTAAATTCGCAATATATCACAATGATATTCAATATCTTAAAATCCGTCAAGTATGCCAATTTTCGTTTGTTCAATTTGGTGATCTAACTAAACTTAACTATCTGAGGGGCTACAGGGAGAAAACTAGGAATCTTTCTGTAAGAAAAATAGCTGTCCAATCTAATTTTTACTGCTATTAATTTTTTTGAGAACTTTTTGAGTTTTATTACGTTGGATATATCTTTAAATATATATCATTTGGTATCTAATTTGTGTATGTTTATTTGAAATCATCATGAAAAATACCAAAAAACGAAACTGGGTAACCTTTGTCCTCACTTTAAATATGATATTGGACAGCTTAAAAATAGGCGTTATTTTTTTTATCCTTTTAACAACATATGTTACATATTACGATCTGAGGGTTCACTCAAGACACCTTCGTTGTTTGTGAACAAAAATTTCATACCAGTTTTTATATAGCGATCACACCACGACAGATTTTTCTTGCAGAAACTCCATGGATTTGTAGAAAGTGTATACTTTCTTGATATTCGGAATATTTTAGTTCCATCGGTTCATCATCGCGCAGTTCATTTTGCAATTACTCAAATGTGTAATTTGTTCATATTAATAATCCAATTTTAATTTTCTATTTCTTTCTCTCAAAAGTCAATAAATGAAAGTTTAAATTTTGACTTTTATAAGCCAGCTATTGTTATTGCTTACACATTTACACTGTTAACACAATGACGGTCTTTGAAGTTGTCTAAAATAATAAACCTAAAATAACCTAACGAAATATCAAAAACTTATAATAACCTTACGAAATATTTTTGAAATACAATAACTCAATTACACTAACCACATCAAACACCCAGAAAACGGTATCAGTTGTGGCCACCGAATTCATTGCCAATCGAATTCTAGCGGTTACGACAAATATCTTCGTATTAAATTATATTTCTTGCTGTAAAATTAAATATTCAGTTGTCTAATTTTATATTTATATTCCATATAAATATTATTACGTTCCAAAAAAATTAAAAAAAAAAAATTTTATTTTTCCGGTATCGAACTTGGGCATCCAGATTTATAATTCACACTCTCACTTACTGCACCACAATTTAAATGAATTTTCGTTGATACATTTTTTATTTAAATTAGGAGTATTAGGCTAGCTCTCCACCCACTAGCCCGCAAACACTTATAAATATCGATGACTAATTTTGAATTTAAATAATTTTTTAGGAAAATAAATTTAGCAGAAAATTCGTTTACAAATACCAATCGTTAGTGGCTTCTATAATCAATACAATTCACAGTACCACTTTCGAATATAGAATTTTTTTTTAATAAATTTGATAGATTGTACTAATTTTCTAGTACATTCACTTAATAAATGGTTTCTTCTACTGTACGAAATTTCTAACAAATTTTATTCGTAAAGTTGATTGGAAATACCAATAATTGGATAATAGTATCCTTTTTTGAATACTTTCCCTCTTTCTATAATAATGGATTATAGGTTATTCCAAATAAAATACTTACAAATAAATGTTAATGGTTTTGATCGAATTGCAACCAATATTTTCTCTGGTCTGAACGGTTGCCAAGCAACCACAAAAACTTGAAAAAATTTAATATAAGACAAAAGCCAAAAACATGTAGCCATACTTTTTATATATCAAATTTCATCAAAATCATCATCCTCAAATATTGAAAACATTTCTTTGCTAGAAAATGTTTCATTCCAAATGAAGTTACATATTTCTTTGATATCACTGGTATTTAATTTTACTTTATATTAGTAACCATGGTTAGGTAACGAGTAAACTATGTTTATGTTGTACTCCCTGCATTAACTCCGTGGTTAAGTAAGCATATTTAAAAATTCATTCCACATTACCATAGGAATAAATAAACATTCATACCACAAATTTGTTTCTTCCGAGGTTGGCAACCGAAACGAAAAATGACATTGGCATAGATTTGTTGGTTAATTTTGTATTGGTGTCGGTAATGAAGTTTCATTCATGTCGGTATTACCGTTACCGAAACATGAATACTGGTGGTATTTTTATCAACAAAAATTAATACTACTTAAATTAATTAATTGATACTGGTAAAGGTTATAATCTAAAGGGTTTTGAAACTGATAAACGTATTTAAAAGTTATCGGCTGCCAACCTTGATTTTCTCTTCAGTCTGTTTGATAATCTATTAAAATTCTTCCAACTCTCGTTAAATATCCAGCCAGCCGATTGGCCATTTTTATTTTTAGATTTTTATTACTGACTGTTCATTGTCCGTATTTATAATAAAATTAATTGTTTTTAAATTTGATTATATTTTATGGATGCTTTTTCTTCCTCTTTAGTCTTGTTTATAATATTTCTTTTTATTCAATTAACTTAAGCCTGTGCTAGACATCGAAATAATTTGTCGGTTATATTGCAGAATTATGTTTAATAAACATAATTAAATTAATAAAATTTTGTAAATATGCATATTTGCTTGTACTTCCATGAATTTCTTTCAATTAATTTTAAAATAGTAATTGATAATAATATTTTGAGCTTTATTTAATTTAATCGTTATCATATATAAATATTAAAAAACAAAATTTAAAAGTCGGCACTGGCAGAATTGTATGGAATTCTGTAACAAAAATTTGTTGTACCCAATGTATGCCTATTGTTTTTAATACACTTCTTTAATTCAAACAATTCAGTCCTGACTGTTAGAATAATAAGGCATTTTACTTATTTGGAATAACGAATAATTTTATACGATTATGCAAAAATGGTACAAAAAATTACAAAAATGAAATTAGTATACTTCCTCAGACGAAATTTCGACAGAATCAATCACAAAGTTTTTATTCGAAATTTCCTGCAAAATTTTTACTAAAAACAAATAGAGGGCCGTAAATATACAGGGTGGGCCATTTAAAATTTTAAATTTGAATCGGCATCAAAAAAAGTACTGATTATTTTTTCAAATTTCTGGTTTTATTGGAAAGGTTGGACTTTGTAATGGAACACATGGAACACACACACACAAATTACCAATTTTTTTGTTGGGAGTGTAGTTAAATATAAACCAAATTTTGACATTTCCTTTAAAAAGAGTTGAGAATAATTCGAGGGCGGTTTAATAAGTCGGTGACTTTTGAATTTTCCGCCTCTTAACTGAAAGGGAAACACTGCTCCTGTCAACAGGCATCTGGCAGTTGACTCCTGTTTGACACCTATTGATAGCAGACTACCGCATTAAATTTTTTTTTTGCGAATAAATACTATGTCAACTCCGCACCATCAATTTCAATGGTAAAAAAGTGGTTTACTTAATTTCGTTGTGGCCGTACAAGCATGGTTGACGCCGAACGTTCTGAGATTGAAAGTGCAAGAGATTGTGGAAACATAGGCATCTCACATAGCTCAGTGGTTTCAATTATAAATGATCATTGAGTATGAGAAAGCTTTCCGCACAACGACTACAAACGCAGTCGTGTGACAAATTCGTTTCCATGACGAAAAATCCATGAATTAGGCTACGAATTGCTCTCTCCGAGAGTGACTATTTCTTGTTTCTAAACCTGATGAAGCGGTTCTGCGGAAATAGATTTGACTCATCAAATCTTTTTACAAACAAATACCTATTTTGATCATCTCAACAAGTCTTATTGGAAGGTATAAAAAATTGGAGGAACATTAGACAAATTCATTTAAATATTTGTGCACAAAGTATTAGAAAATGTCGTGAAAAGGTAAAATAAATTAGGAGAACTACTCATGCCGAAATTTTTGATTAAAATTTAAAATACGCAAGCCTAGATAACTTACAAAAATTAATAAAAGATTGACAATTGCATATGCCATACACAAAAATTCCGACCAATTTAAAAATACATATGTACCTCCCTCATATTTTATACTCATTAAATCATATTTTTAATTAAAATTTTTATTAGTTAATTAATCTAAATATGCATTCATACATATTTATAAACTTAATTATAAATACTAACAAAATGCATAAACGGAGAGAAAAATTATAAGTAAATGTTAAAAAATTCAAAAAACAAAAAAATAATTACAAACCTCAGACAAACATTTCAAGGTCTCCAGGTATTTAAAAAACAAATCTTAAGTATATTTCAATAACTGGGAGGTGTTATGAGAACAAAAATATTGAAAAAGTTCAATAACATGCATAATCGTTATGAATATGTACAGGTTTTTGCATTCTAAATAATTTAATTCTTTTTAAATCACATATTAACCCATTTGTGCATTAAAAGGCTTTAAATATTTTACATTTATTTTATTGCAAATGTATTCAGTTCCTTGAAATTTATTAAAATTTCCTTCTATTTTATGCAATGTACTCTTTATTTCTTGAATGGAGTTAGAAATTTCCGTTTGGGGATCCGGCGATTTGTTGGGGATGACAATAACATTTAAGTGTATTTTTGGGGATAAAATATTGACAATAGGTTTGTTTTTTTGATTTTTATATATATAAATATATTTTTATATATATATATTTTTTTTATATATATTTTTATATATATAAATATATGTGCACAGCGCATGTTGCGGGGACGGGATTTCGTTCCACAAGTTACTATGAAGACATTTTGTTACTTTGGGGACCGTCCTCAAACTTATAATTAATCTACTGTATACACTAAAGACATTTTACTGGATCCAGCGCATATTACAGGGACTTTTTTGGCTGTATATACAGATGTCTTCAAAGTATTTGAAATGCATATATATATATATATATATATATATATATATATATATATATATATATATATATATATATATATATATATATATATATATATATATATATATATATATATATATATATTCTATACAAATTTAAGTAGGCATAGACTTGCTAGGTAGTTATAAATATAGCTACTTAAGAATGTATAAAAATGCTGCCTAGTCTTGCAAATTTTCTGCTTTACTCTATTAAATGTAAACAAAAATATTTGTCATAAAATATTTGAAATTTTTGTGTTTTTAATTTGATAAAATATTAAAAACTACAAAAGCTAACAAATGAGTTTGTGTTTGTAAGTTAAGGTACAGCAGGGCTCTATTTCGCGTTCCCGCGCAGTCCATATACGAAAACAGCTTTCGTGCAAAGGCGGACCCAAATGTTCAAATTGTATTTGTTTACAAAAAATAAAGAAAAGTCAGGTAAGTAGCCATAGTCGTTTTTTTACAAGTAGTTATAGATATAGATATAAAATTCGAAAAAAAAACAAACCTATTATTTTCTTCTTTTTTAATTTTTATTATTTTTCATTCCTGATAATATTTTACAGAAAACGACATCTCTGGAAGTATTGATTGAATTTGTTTAAGTGTTGGATAAGGCATCACGCATATTCGGGAAAATTTTTAGTTCGAAAGCGTGCTATAAAAAAATGCGAAGATGTTCGGATCCGATTGTAGGTCCATATTGTGGAGACATGGCTTAATAGTGCTTGCCACAACAAAAAAATTAAAAAAAAAAATTTCTCACCAAATTTGGATTTGAGACTTTCCATCAAACACCAAAATCTCTACCAAAATTTAGTATCAGATTCGAAAAAAATGTCCTGGCCGGTATTAGATTAAAATAATTCGTTCTTTTTATCAAATAAAATAAATGTACGAATCGCCGCTGCAAATGCTTTACATTAAAAAAATATGTTTCATTTCAAATTAATTTAAAAAAACATGAGTTTTGGTTTTGTGGACTTTTGGGGACCAAAAAATAATAGTTTGTGGATTTTTGGGGATGAAAAATCAACATTTGATGATAAAGCCTTTAAAAAAGTGATTTTAGCTGCCCAACACTGATAATGGGAGCGATATACTCATGCATAACCTTGTATTGATAACTTGTTACCTTTTGCATTATTATCAAGCATAAAGTAATGAGTTACGTTAAACGTAAAGTAATAATTAAAATATTTTTGAAAATCTCTTTTAGACTCATTATTTTTTATTTATTTGTAAGCAAAAGGGTAATATATGTACCTTTCTACATCATGAACAAACGAAAGAAGCGCAACTATTCATTTATGTTCAAAGCAATATAACATTAAATGGTAGCTAAACATTACTATACACATTATTTGGTAATGTATGGTTTTGCTAGCTAGTTATTTTGGAAGAGGCAAATATTACTTTTATAGTGCACAACTGATCATAATAATAGATACACCATATGTACTAATATTATAATGCTCATAAATCTAAGATTCTCTCTTTTAAAGTTCTGGATTTTTATTTTTCATAATCAGTTAGATGTGGCAATGCCATTATTAAAGAAAATATGGCAAGTATGTTGTTTTCAATTAATTTACAGTTTAGAATTTATTTGAATAACGTAGAATTGGTGATCATAATAATAAATACTTAGATACTTAGTAATTTTTTGTTGTGTTTTACATTAAGCTGTAAGTATATTTTTATTTAAAAGAAAAATATAATAAATTTAATGTAAGACTTTTTAGAAAATGGGAAGAAACAAACATTGTAGCACAGAAGAGGGGCAAATAGTTCAAACTATGAGAAAACAGGGAAAATCATTAAGAGAAATAGCAAAAAATATTGGAAGGTCTTTGCGTTGCGTCCAAAATGCCAAAGCTGAAAAGAAAACTGTGGAAACACGTGGCAGACCACTAAATGCTAAATTACCCAGAAGTATTGCTAGAAAAGTTCCACTCATGCATAAAAAAAAATATAAAGATGCGATTAGATTTTCCTAAAGAACATTTACTTTGGACTGGATGTGAAGCCGAAAAAAAATATCAAAATATTCTATGGAGCGACGAAACAAAAATTAATTTGTTTGGGAATGATTGCCAAAGGAATGTACGTCGCTCTAAAGGAAAAGAATTCCACGTAAATTTTACAAAAAAAAACAGTGGGGGCAATATAATGGTTTGGGGATGCATCTCGTGGTACGGTGTTGGCCCATTATATCGTATTGAAAATACAATGAACGCAGATGGGTATAGGGAAATATTGCAAAACGTAATGCTTCCATATGCTGAAGAGGATATGCCATTACTTTGGACTTTTCAGCAAGACAACGACCCAAAACACAGTTCCAGGTTAGTTAAGAATTGGTTCTCGGAGAATAACGTTCGTGTTTTAAGCTGGCAAAACCAATCTCCAGATCTAAATCCCATAGAAAACTTATGGAGTGAATTAAAGAAGAGACTGTCCAAAGAAGTTTTTAATAATAAGAAAGATTTATGGAAAAACACAAAAAATTTGGTACGGAATTCCATTAGAAACTTGTCGGAATCTGATATATTGTATGCCAAGGAGAGTGCAGAGAGTTCTGCAAACTAAAGGAGGATGCACTGGGTACTAGTCCTACTCTAATATTCCTCAATAATTTTAAACTTATATATGTGTTTTTTAATTTTCTTGTTTTTTTTTTAATTTATATTTTGTTTAATGTTATAAATGAAAAATATTTTGTTGTTTTGTTTCTTTAATTGTTTTAAATAAAAATTGGACTGATTTTTATTTTTTTATTATAACAAAACGGTTTTTTCCTTCCTCAAATATAATGTATTTAGCTGTATCTATTATTATGATCAGGTGTGTATATAACCTTGGAACCATAAATTTCATTACTAGATACATTTGCAAGTGACATTAACCCTTTCCAGAAATTCTATGTTTCAGTGGTTTTTAGAATTCATAGAAAAATTTTATTTTATAACGTTTCAACAAGAAAGTTAAAAAAATTAATTTATGTTAGGTTATAACCCGAGTAAAAAGGTTAATCATATCTAATTTAATATTCTTTAATATCTGCTCTAATATCCAGCTGATCTTAATTAATCCGAAAAATGACAGATTAAATTAGATTCAGCATTATATTTGGAGACTTTTAACCTACATTAAGCCAAAAAGTGGCATATGAAATTATGTGCAGCAATATATTTGGGGATTTAGATTAATCTAAATTTTTGGTAACCACAGTTGCATGGGTTATTAGTATATATGTCAAATTACATCCTAATTGACTCTATCGTTTATATTTTGTATGAAATTGACTTTAGAGGGCAGTAAATAATAATGTGAACTATAACGCTACATGGACTATATCGAAATGTACTGTAACCGAAAAGTACTATGTATGTATATTAAATTTCAATGTATTGAATTTTCAAAAAGTTGCCAAAGGAACACATGCTTTAATGGATTAACATTACAAGGAATTATAGAAATATAGAGTCAGACCAGTAGACAGACATAAATACTTAACTTTTAAGAACATATTGTTCATGAGTCACTGTTGTAAACTATGAACAAACCGTAAAGCATCGTCTTTATATGTTTTTTCTGTAAAAAAATATGCAGTCAATAATCCGGTGTTTGAGTTGAGCGTTATAGTTCAGTTTTATTTATGTATTAAATTTGTTAGCTCTTTTAGTTCATTCGCTTATTCAACATTTTTTTTTTCAATTATATAATATAATTTTATGAGCCTATTTAAACAGTGATTTTGTTGCATGGAATTATTGCGTGCAATTTTTGTTTGTTAGCGAACGTGGTAGAAAAGCAAGCGGGGTAACAAAAAAAGCACTTGCATGTTTTTGTTATTTCTCTTTCGCACTCATGTATTCTTCTTTTGTTGCTTCATGTATTCTTCTTTTGTTGCTTCATTCACATACGGTTTTAGTGCAACAAAAGTCACAATTTAAATAGATATAACTTTGAAAAGGGAATTAAGAAAATTTCATGCAAGCAATTGCATCGTATAAATTGGCTCTATGTCTAGACAAGTAAGTAGTCAAGTAATATAATATTGGTCAATGGTTCGTTCAGCAATTCTGCATAAAATGAACGTAAAGCGCAAAAGAACAATTAAAACTGACATAGTTTAATTTTAAATAGAATTTTGTGATTTATTTTGCGCATATTTATAAATAATTGTAAAAGCAAAAATTGTCGAACTATAAAAACAATTATGTTGATTACATGGAAATGAACGAAGTGAACTATAAATTGCAACTATATACTGTGTGGTATTAAACCGCATCGTTTTCTGGTTGGACAGACAATTGTATTTTTTGATATTTTCCAAGGTTGGCAGCCGATATCTTTTGAATGAATACCCTTATCTTTTTTAAACCAATTTTAAATTGATAAACGGTACCAATACCCAAACTACTCTTTTCAAAAATACCCGTAGCCCAAAACGTTTTCCTTGTATGCCGGTGTTGAATCATTTTTTTTACGTTCCCGATGCAAAAAGTTTTTATACGTTTATGTCTTATGCTTATTTTTTTTTGAAATTTTCTAGCATAACATTATATATAATCATGTATCATTTTATCTTACATTATATATTAATATATCTTTTATATCTCTGAAAAAAATAATAAATCAAATAAACAGTCAACAAATAAATAATAAAACAAGCAACCTTAATACGATAGATTACATGTTTAATAGATTCTAAATTTTCAATTTTAAAAACTAAATAGTTGTTTGAAAACATTTACAACATGAACTCGTTCTTTGAGCAGTTTTAGTGTTGATGTCACTAGTAATATCAAATGTTAAAAAAATGTTGCCTGACAAAAAATTATTTAATGTTAAAAGGGAATAAATGGAAGGAAATTAAAAAATTCTGTTGCTTTAAAATTATTAAATTTTGATAACAAACGCAGAAGCCTTGCAAATTGTATTAAATTATACATATATAATGACCAAATTAGATGAACCCATTTTTCGTATTAAATTATATCAGATTAGATCCTATAATATACTCGTATCATGGCACTAGCTTGTGCATGCTAATTTTCGTATCAGGAAAGATGTTATGTGATAT
This sequence comes from Eustalomyia histrio, assembly GCA_949748255.1. NCBI lineage: Eukaryota > Metazoa > Arthropoda > Insecta > Diptera > Anthomyiidae > Eustalomyia > Eustalomyia histrio. The sequence goes on along the minus strand of OX456527.1, from coordinate 73,063,850 downwards.
TTAATTATATATCATACTATATATATATAATTACATCGGGGCCTTTTTGGTGGAAAAAAAATTTTTAATTGCTAACTTTATTTATTGTTCCTAATTTTTACTTTAAATTAGCATTATTAAATAGTCATAACAAGAAATAATTTATAAATAATACCTGTACGTAACAGTATTGATATTTCGGTAACGGTAGTGTCAATACGATCCCGAAACAAACAAAAAATTTACTCGAATGGCCATACCGTTATTCGCTTCGGTTTGCCAACCTTGGTTTTTTCTGGCCACATATTTTATAAATTATGGCACAAGTATTTGTGCTTTGTTTTACTTTTTTATCTTTTTTCTTTTGTTTTAAATACAAAACAAAATCAAAACAATACTTTTAACATTTTAAGAGGTTAAATATTTACAAGTACCCGTACATACAATGTGCCCGAAAAATATTTGACATTTCTAATTCAAAATGTCATTGCAATTAGAAACCGTTATCTAGTTAATCGAATATTAAAAAAAATTTAAATTAGTTACTCATTATTTAACGTGCCCAAAATTACCCTTTTTAAACTTTTGAATGCGAAGTTCTCCAGTATTTGTATGTGAGACTTAACCCGGTGTCATAACATGCAATAATATGATAGCAAATATTCTTAATTTTTAAGTAGTTATATCTAAAACTACTTATTGGTCTATATCTACTTAAATTTGTATGGAACGTTTATACAAAATTCGAAAAAAACAAACCTAATGAAAAATTTTCATAAAATTAACAATAAAGGAGTTCACGAGGTGAACTAAGTAGAGGATACGCTCGACCGGTTAGCAGTGTTCACGGTCTAGACCGGTCGATCAGACGACCGCGTAGACTGGTGAACCCGGCTTTAGATTTTGAAATTTAAAAAAATACATAACATTTTTCAAAGTTCATAACAAAAACTGTAAAATATAGAGGATAAATATAAATTGTTAAATTTCGTTGATGTTAGTTTAATTGTGTGTTGTTTTCGAGTTTGTTAATTTGTTTCGAAACACTCAATATAAAATAGATATTGATAAGGTTGGGTAGCGCCAACCGAAAATACTAAGTATTCTATCCTGCTGGCTCTGTGGAATTTCTCAATTTTTATTTTCTATAATTTACTAATAAAATTTTTCATGTTTCTTTGCAATAAAATAATTTATAAAAAAAGAGAATATGATTATATGATCTAAAATCCTACTAATACTATTCATTTACAAATCAACAATTCATAAAACTTCATTTTTCAAAATTGGTAATTGATAACGTATCTTTAGTTTATAAAAGCCCACATATATCATAAACTACACATTTATGTATATGAAAAACTCCCCAGCCAAACTTTGGTAATGGGTGCGATATTCTCATGCGTTACCTTGTAATAATAGCTCGCTAGCTTTTTCATTATTTGCAAGCATAAAGTAATAAGTTACTGATTATTGATTACGTAATATATGATTTATAAATGTAAACTTATAATTGAAATATTTTTGAAAATCTATTTTTAGATACATTACTTTGTATTTTTTTTGTAAACAAAAGAATAATGTATGTTTGTTTTGAAAACACTAGCGAAAAAACTAAGCGCAACCATTCATTTAAGTTTAAAGCAAGCAAATACTATATGCGTCGATAGCTCAGTGGGTAGAGTTCTTGGCTGGCAACCAGAGTTCCCTGATTCGATTACCATCACTACCACATTATTTTTAATAACGTTTAAAATATTTGTAATAATTTTTTAAAATAAAAATTCCTCTTTTTTAAAAATCAATTTTTAGACACATTTCTTTTATATTCTCGTAACCATATAAGTAACCCCTTACATTACCACCTCTAAAGTAATGGGTAAATACATTACTTTGAGGCTCATCGCACAGTTAGAAGGAGTTATCGTAGCTTACTGAAAATTGGTACGCGATTTTAGTTTAGTTAATTAGAAGATAAACGAAATTTTGGGAAAATTGGTGAAAGGACACGCCTACCTCTCATATATCCTGAAGTTTAAGAATGTAATAAATTTTCAAATTTGTTTAGAACCTAACGAAAATTGATAATTGTTATTAGAAAAAAGTTATTGACGTGTCTGCCAATTTTCTTTTCAATCAAAGAAAGGACTCGCTTACCTGTCATATATCCTTTTTTAAAAAAATTACATAAAATCTGTAAAAGTTAACCGATTACATTCAAACTTATCAAATTAATTTAAATAAACATAAAAAACATGTATAATAAAATTCGTTGAATTCGGTTTTGTAACTAAAAAGTCATTTTGTATATCATTTTTTTTAAGTCTTTATATTATAATCCCTAAAAATATTTTTAAAAAATATAAAAAAATTTACTTACAAAAAAATAAAATATTTTTAATGTAATAACAAATAACTAAATACTATATTTAAGAAAATAAGTTTTTATTGAAATCTGACTTTTATAAAAATCGAACTTGAATTTCAATTTTTTTTTGTATATTCACAACTTGGGAAGTTTTTAAAATAAAAAACTTAAAACGATAAAAAACTACACTTCCAACCAACTATCATTGGTAGTTGACTCTTCGCTTAACGAAGCCATGTAGAATATTTATTTTCAAAAAACTTCTATTATATTTGTTTATATTCCAGTACTTTTTAACATTAAAAAAATGAACACTTTGTATTAAGGTGTTCTTGTCGGAATATGAATCTCCTATCTTTTGTGTTACAAATTTGTAAATGCTTGCTACTTTATTATTTGAAGGTGCAGAAAGCCAACAATCAATTAAATCTGAATTTTTTAAAATAGAAGCTATCACAAAAAATTAAAAAAATTTTAAATACAGTGTTTTTATTTGATATTTTGTTTATATTAACAATAGAGATACCCCCTTAAGAAGTTTTAACATTCACGTTCAATGTACTTAGGAAATTTTAAGTTCACCCACAATTATAAAACAAATTATTTAAAAATAGGTTTGACAAACAAAAGGTTTATTGTAATTATTTTAAATGGCATTAACCTTAAAATACAGTTACATTACAAGTCATTGAAATTAATTTTTATCAAAAAAGTTGAATAAATTTATTTTTAATTACCTTTAAAATACCGAAACTATCAGAAGATCCGTTACGTATATGTCGAACTACGCATGATTTCATTTACCACGCATGTCAGAAATCCGTGATTAATTTTTATAACTTTTTATTAAATAAAAACTATGTCACGTTCTCATCCCTAACTTAATAAATTTTAATAACGGTAAATAATATGTCAATATGATACAAAAGAACAAAGAATGCGAAAAAATATTATCAGGGATGGAACCTTTTAAATAATACGAAAAATTAAATTAAATAAGCGAAAATGAATAGTTACAGTCGAAAACATTTATTTGTTGCCCAACTCCGAGTTTTTAGGATGTAGATTATCTTTAAACTCAGTTTATCGCAGCTTGTAACTTGAATACTGATTTTGAAATTTGTTTTAATTTATTTTATTTCAATGAAGACCAAAATTTTATGTAACGAAAAGTTGTTCCGACAAATTTATGTTAATAAACATGGAAATGGCAGACAAAATTCGTTTTCGGTTTAACCAAACCAAGTTTAACTCACATCCCAAAAAATCGGCCTAAGTGTTTGTAATCATTTTATTAAGAAAATTGCACTTTTTGTTGGGAATTTGGTTCTTTTTTTATTCGGCCGAATAATCGGTATACGTTTTGAACCGAATACCGAATATTCGGTATTTTGAATACACTATTCGTGTTGTCTCTAATTAAAACTGATAAAAATATTTTTTTTTTTAAATATATTATCGGGGAACTTTATTTTATTTGACTTTATTTTAATTTTTAACACTACAAAATTGCATCAAATATATGAAAAAATCATGAAAATAGACATTTTTAAAAACATAATTTTTTATAATTTGTGGCTAAATATTTGTTCTTTTTGAGATAATAGTATAAACTTTGAAAAACTACAAAGAAATAACCCTTTTTTCGTATTTTTTTTTTACTCCATCAAAGTTTTGTTAATTTTGGGTTTTTAACAAAACAATATCTATAAATTAAAGCCACAAAAAAAAATAAAAGATTTACATTAAAACTTACAAAAAACTTTATATTTTTAGTTTATTACAAATATACTAAAACAATTAAATACAAAATTTTAAGCCACTTTTTGAAAAACTTAATTTTTAAAATTCTTTTTGTGAAACGTCTCAAAAATTTTTGTGAAACGTCTCAAAAATTTTTTTGGTGTTTAATTATTTTTGATTCAAATTCTCTAAGTTTAGCGCCCGCTCTAAAAAAGGTAAAACCAAAATATTCTCTTACACGATATTAAGCTACTTTATAATCTTTCCAAAAATATATTTTTCATCCATATTTATGGTAAATATTTATTATTTTTTACGTCATTTCAAATTTTGGCACTTCAAAAGTGGAACAAATTTTAGTATAAATTAAGAAAATAGTATATATATCTAAAACATGTTTTTTTGTAATTTGTGGCAAAATATTGGTTCAATTCTTTTCATTATCTTTGAGATAATAGTATAAACTTTGAAAAACAACAAAACAAATAACCCTTTTTTCGTATTTTATTTTTTTACTCCATCAAAGTTTTGTAAATTTCGATTTTCAGATCCATAAAAATAATTGTACTAAACATGTATACTGTACAGTATATTTTTAGTCGATTACAAATATATTAAGACAAAATAAAAACCAAATCTTAATTAATTATTAAAAAAATTAATTTTATATATTTTTTTTCGTGAAACAACTAAAAGCCATTTTTATTGTTATACCATTATTGCTTAAAATTTTCCAAGTTTAACGCGCCCTCTCATGGCGCCAAAAAGAGAAACCAAAATTTTTTTTTCATATCTTTTAGTTGCTTTATATTCTTTCCAAAAATATATTATTTATCAATATTCATGACCAACATTTTATTTTTGATTTTTGCCTATGGAACAAAGCACTGTGCATCGCCTGTAAAATTCATCAGTGAAGTAAGGTGTAAATTAATCCATGAGCCCCTATGGCTACACATTACTTTACACATTATTTGGTAATGTGTAGTTTTGCTGGGTCAGGCTATTTTTCGGTCCCATTTACGTCGTTTTTTACCTTGCTCGCAATGGATTAAAATTTTGTAGAAACAATATAGACAAAAGTTTGGCTTAAGATTGAACAAATTTATTTAAGTTATATTCCGAAACTGGGTCTATTCATATATTTGTATTAAATAGGCATGTACGACGTTTTTATCCCGTGGATCATAATGTGTTGAAATTTTGCAAAAATAATCTAGTCTTAATTCTGACTTGGAAATGTAAACTTTTAACTTTTTAAGTTGTGAATCAAAAAATTTTCCAAAACTGGATCTTAAATTAATAAATTCCTGCGCTTTTTAGACATTTATATGAAAACACCACGGTCTTTTACGGTCCCATGTGCGGCCTTTTTTGATTTTGCTCACAATGGGCTGAATCTTTGCAGAAATAATCTAGAAGTGATTCTCACTTTGAACTGTAAACTTTTTTTTAAGCTGTGGAACAAAAATATTTCGATACTGGCTCTTGAATACAGAAAGTCCTTCACCTTTAATCATGGAAATACCTATTATTAAATTTAAAGAAAAATATCAAAAACGTACCTTTGGAAAAAAGTACTACAACCCGGGTAAACCGGTCTAGACCGTAAAGACCGGTAGACCGTAAAACAAGGTATGTTGTATCTCGTATTAAAAAACAGATTTGTTACATTTTTTTCACTTTAACGATGATTTCCTGTTGGTTCTCTTTTTGTTAGTACACTTAAACATATCACACTAAATATAGTTGCAAATGTTGTATCGTACTACCATATATTGTTGAATTTTTTTGTAATAGAATTTTTCCAACTGTTTCAAATAGTAGGATACAACAATTAGCAACCTAAATATCTTTTCTCAGTTAGGCTTCCAAATAAACAATTTGCTGGAATTCAAGAGCAATTTTAGTAGTATTTTCCAATCTAAAGGCTTGATTTATTCCTTAATTACACTGTAATTCAATATCATACTACAGCAAACTGAATACTTGAAATCCAGTCCAACATAACAGTATGTATTTGGATACATGGTACATATGTACACTCACAATATTATTTCGTTAAAAACAACTTAAAACACATTAAATTAATCGAAAATACAGTCAAAAAGAGGACAACTGATTTTCCATTATATTCAACCCATTTTGTTGTTTATTTTCAATCAATGTTTAATAACCAACAAAAGTAGTAAAAACAATAGAAAGTCGTTTAAAATAACCATAGAATTACTTACAAAAAGTTAGGAAAAACTACTTTTGTGGTTTGTTTTTCAAATTGAAAGTTTTTTTTTATTTGTATGTAATTACAAAACACAACACAACACACACAGATGTATATATTTTTATTGGCTTTATGTGTTCGTATATTTGAATAATTTCTTGTAATTTTTATTGAAATAATTTTGTATATATACAAACTATTTTGGTAAAAAAACAAAAAAGAATTATATGAATTTCAATTTTTAGAAACAGAAAACATAAAATTTTACATTTAGCAGAAAATATCAACTCCTATTGAATGTCTGTAAATTTGTATAGCTTGTTTTTTGAATGACTGATTCAAATAGTTAAAAAATATATTTCTATGAATTTCAATTGATTATTCATTTAAAAACAAACTTTACGTAGTACTTTTTAAATAAACTACAGTCGGTTACGGAAAATATATTGTGAGTGTATTTTTATTCTCTATTTTTTATCATTTATTTTGAGAAGATTGCTATTTGTTGATGAATGAATTTATCTTACCGTAGTTTGTCTTTATTTCTTTACGAGAAAAGAGAATGTTATTAAAGGTTTACACTTACACAATTTCAATTCATATTAAGCTGTACAATAAATCGTTTCGTGTTTATACTTTCATTTTAATTTGTACCCAATAAACAATTTTGCTGGAATTTAAGTATAAATAAAGTGTAATTTCATTCGTATTTTCCAATTTCAAGCCTTGATTAATACTTGAATTACACTTTAATTCCATAGCAGACTTCAGCAAAATGATAACTTGAATTCCAGTCGAACGTAACAGTGTAAATATGCTTAAGTTTAAGCCATAAATTACAGTTCAATTCAAGTTAAAATAGCACCCTAAAAACCCTTGTATCCAAGCCCTATCTTCAAGGTTAAAAAAAGTTATATTTTGTGCAATTTATTTGCATTAAACTAATTATTTTAATTTAGGTACATACCCTACGGGAAAAAGACCTATCTCAGGACACGACACGCGACCGGTCACTTTAACATGAATTTGTCCTAGGAGGGGGTCAATTGCCCTCTGTGACATGTCACATGACTGGTCTAAAGGAACATGTCATGATTTTTAAACCGGTCACGCGGTAGGTACTTTGAGAACCGGTCCTATTTTCACCTATCTCGTGATATGTATTTTCAGAACCGGTCAAGTTTTCACCTATCACGGGGGGTATATTTATTTTTGTTTTATATTAATTACCTTAAGAAGAAGGATATTGTTTTTGATAGGTACCCTTCTCTGGTAGCGTTGCTTCTGGGCTAATGTGAAAAGAGAATGTTAGAAAAAGGTTAGTCGCAAAAAAATGCAACTTTCATATTTTTATACTCCAGGGAATAAATCCATATTCACCAAATTTCCCCAGGAAATTGTTTCATATTTGTATTTCCAGTATGTATTGACAAAAAGGAAAACAATTTTTTCCAATTTGCGTGAATTGGAAACACTTAAAATATACATAGTTAAATTCAGGTAATTTTTAAAGCACTTGACTTTCTAGTTTTTTAATGCCTTTTGGGTATGAACTGAATTGAATTTTTAATTGAAGATATCACTTAAAATTACATTCAAGCAATATTTAAAGCACTTAAATTTTTAGTTTTTCAATGTTTATTGGGTTCTTATTACCTAATCTTAAATAAGAGAAGCGTAGACCATTGTGTAAATGATAATAATCTTTCACAATAGAAATTTATATGGCTTAAATGCTACTTGTTTTAAAATGTGCTATTTTTTTTCTTTAACTTGAGGTTACGGTTAAAATTGGTGCGGTTAATTGCGTTGAACTGTTCACCGCATTCACTAAGAAACATTTTTTTAATTTGCTTGTTTAACACAAAATTAATAAGTTTTAGACTAAAAAACAAAATTATTAAAATTTAAAGCAAAAACAAAATCAAAGATAGAAGTCGAATTCAGTTGAACTGCGTTAATAGTGTGGTTAACCGCGGTTTCGGTTACGCTTAACGAAATGCAAACTTAAACGTTTATTATACTTTTTGAACACAGTGTAAATGCAAGACCATATGTTTCGTTTGCAGAGAAATGGAGTATGTTTGTTGGTCTTGTTTTCCCTAAATTGTTGCATTGACTCATTCAAGTTCAAATAGAGATTCTTTATGCCATATTTCATGGAATCTGTTGGCAGTTTATGTCATTTCTTATGTACAATTTTTTACAAAACTTTATTTTTAATTTGGATCACTTTTTAAAATGCAGTTTTACTGACATGCGTTCAGATATAACAGTGGTATATGTGTTTTTTGTCAGTATGAATCATAAATCTTTTGAAAAATTATAAAACTTCTTCTTTTAGTGCAGAACTGACAACAAAAACTCTGACAACAATAAATTATTTACTTAACGGTAATCATTGTTTGAAATTATTGTTTGAAAATTTGCATCTGTATACGCGTATAATACAAATTTAGTTACCGGAAGAATTATACACTTAAAATAGTTTGTAAGTTAAAATAACAGAAAATGTCATTTACAAAAAATGATATTTCATTTAAAACCTGTCTACTTAATTTTCACTTAAATTAAATGCCTTTTGTTATTAATTTTTAAATGTTGATTAAACAACTGACACATCCGTAAGAAACAAATGATATGATCAGCTAAAATAAATGTCAAAATTTTACCTACCAATTCCTTAAAAAATAAATGATTTTATCATTTTTTTGAAATTGTTTCCCTTTTTGTATTTTTTTAATCTACAATACAAAATGTATGTACGCATAGCTATAGACACTTTTTGTGTGAATATATTTGTGTATGTATGTGTGTTTATAACGTTCTTGAAATTTGAATTGAAATAATTTTGTATATATATATATATAAATATATATATATATATATATATATATATCCACAAGTTACTATGAAGACATTTTGTTACTTTGGGGACTGTCCTTAGACTTTTCGTTATTCTACTGTTTACACTGAAGACATTTTACTGGATACAGCGCATATTATAGGGTCTTTTTTGGCTGTATATACAAAGTATGTGAAATGCATATATATATATATATATATAAATAAAATGGATGTTATTCTTTACGAATTTTTTTTTCAGAACATCCAAGGAAGTTAATAGTGCTAATTTTTCGATTTCTAAGAATTAATTTTAAACAACTTCCAAAATGTTGATATTAACCACTACTAGTAAAAACACACAATTATTTAGTTGGTACATAAATGGTTGATTCCTGCATTCATTAAATGCCTTATTGAAAACATATTTTGCATACCAGTGATATTCACTTTGTTCTGGTCGGAATAATAATTCTTGGCGTGTTAAAAATCACATTTTTAACTTAAAAAAAGCCACTCCCTATTTTTATTTTGTAGTTCCTATATTTAACAACTTCCGTAAACTAATGAAAAAGTCCATCTGCTCATCGATTTTTCATAGCACAGAAACGAACTACTTCCTCCCAATGACACGTCAATGTTAAAATCATTAATGATTCACCGAAATTTTCACAACTTCGTGTTCAGTAGATATTGTGTTTAACAACTTCTTCCTCAGCTCTTATTTTGCTGGGTATATATATATATATATATATATATATATATATATATATATATATATATATATATATATACAAAATTATTTCAATTCAAATTTTAAGAACGTTATAAACACACATACATACACACATATATTCACATATATACACAAATATATTCCCCGCAACATGTGCTATGCACATACCCAGCAAAATAAAATGGATGTTATTCTTTACGAATCTCTTTTTCAGAACATCCAAAGAAGTTAATAGTGCAAATTTTTCGATTTGTAAGAAGTCATTTTAAACAACTTCCAAAATGTTGATATTAACCCCTACTAGTAAAAAAAAAATTATTTAGTTGGTCCATAAATGGTTAGTTGCTGCAGTCATTAAATGCCTTATTGAAAACATATTTTACATACCAGTGATATTCACTTTGTCCTGGTCGGAATAATAATTATTTGCGTTTTTAAAATTACATTTTTAACTTAAAAAAAAGCCACTCCCTATATTTATTTTGTAGTCCCGATATATTTAACAGCTTCCGTAAACTAATGAAAAAGTCCATCTGCTCATCGATTTTTCATAGCACCGAAACAAACTACTTCCTCCCAATGACACGCCAATGTTAAAATCATTAATGATTCACCGAAATTTTCACAACTTCGTGCTCAGTAGATGTAGCGTTTAACTACTTCTTCCTCAGCTCTTATTTTGCTGGGTATATTATTATATATATATATTTTGTATATGTATATATTCAAATAAAAAAACAAATTACAATTTTTTGAATATTTTTTTGAAACAAAAAATTAAATTTGTAATAACACAAATTTTCGTTTTGCAGGTATATTTCTATTAAATATCAAACAAATCAAAAAATTAAATGAAACCGATAGTAAATCATTTCGAAAAAATTTATAAAAAAGTTAATAAAGATATTTCTTTGAAAAAAAAATTATGTTCCTTTATTTTTAAATAGAACGGAAAACTTTTTTATTAAACTACAAACAGTAAACTACATAATATTCTGAGTGTGCCAATATAAATGAAAAATAATTCTTAATATTGGCGACAATATATTCTTTTTTCTCTTAACAAATCTTAGCAAATAATCTCAGATAATCACTGCTGAAATTGTTTGTTTAAATTTTTAAGGTCGTCAAACTTTGACGGAATTGTTTAAATATGTTTTCATTTAAAAATAAATCACTTAACAACAGACACTAACAAAAACGAGCCTACACAAAAAGAAAATTCAATACTTAAAAAAAATATTGCTGTATTGAATGATTTTGAGTTTTCTACACAAACGTTTTAGTATTTATACAGGGGTTCATACTTGATATTCTACAAATACAAAAAAGTGCAAAAATTGCTAAATATGCTTGCTAAATATTAATTGGATAAATGAAATTGTCAAATATAAAAAATCATGTCTGGGGTCTTCGGAAAACCCATTTCAACACACAGACGGACAGACGAACATCGTTAAATCAACTTCGCTCTTCATAAGGACCCAGAAATTACAAACGGAATGACAAACTTATATATACCCTTCCACCTGTGGTGAAGGGTATAAAAAGTTGAATGGTGTCTTGTGTAGGAATCGAACCCGCGTTCTTAGAGAAAAAAAAAGTATTTGTGACATAGCGTTTAGACAACTGAGCAATTAAAGTCATATGGAATCATCGTTAATAGAATTAAATAAACAGTTTTCGTTCAACAGGGATTTGTTTGGTTTTTATTTAAATGAGATATTTTTGTATGTGTTTGTTGTTTGTTTATAAAAGGTGAAGAGGTAAAAGAAAAGAATTTCAACAAATTGATGTGTTTGTTATGCGTAATATTCAACATACATATAATAATAATCAATAATATTTATATAAAATTCACAAATGACTTATTTATGCAAATTACATAAATGCTACTATTTATAGTTTATAACGAGATTTCAACCTCTGTATATTTACAAAAACAAGGCAAATTAACTATTTTTAGCTAGGTTAATACATGTACTTCGATCCGACAAATTTTAGATATATTTATATAGTTAATTCAAAATTACAAAAATTTCTAAATATTGGCAGACATCTACAAAACTTTAGTTATAAAGAAACAACCCGCTTTAACGAATGATATATTGTCAATCCCATTCGTTACATCGAAATATTCGTTATATATCAACATACATTTTTATGAATTTGACTTTACCTTTAAGAATTATAAACTTTCTAAATCAGCACACGCCGAATATATATAAATGTGCACAGCACATGTTGCGGGACGGTTTTTCCACAAGTTACTATGAAGACATTTTGTTACTTTGGAGACTGTCCTTAAACTTTTCGTTATTCTACTGTTTACACTGAAGACATTTTACTGGATACATATATATATATATCATATAAATTATATCTAATTTTATAAAGATCAATATATAAACAGATATGGTCATATTTGACAAAATATAATGTAATTTAAAAAAAAAAATAATGCAATATGTAACTATATATGGTAATGCATACTGACAAATATATTTATTTATGATAATATATTAATTAAAAAAGCCACTCAGGCATATATTATTCATATATAATTGTAGATCATACCATATTAAAACATAGTTTTAATAATATATATATCAAATATTAGATAGCATATATAATTATATATGGATCTGTATAAATAATACATTAGTAAATATGTGTAAGCCTTATGAAATTTATGTTATATATAATTTATGTGGTTATGTATACTGTGAAGTTTTTAGTCTACACAGAGAAAGTATATTCATCGTGACAACCGAATTTCTTGTAAACTAAATATTGAAGTTGCAGGAACCAAACTATTTAGTTGTCCCAACTAAATGTATTCCTCATACAATTGCAATATTTGGTTTCAATCGAAATTCTGTTGCATTTACCAAATATTGGTCGGGACAAACAATTACATCGGTGGCTCCAGCCAAACTGATTTTATCAGTGTAAATTGTGATTTCAAATTAACTAAAATATATCTAACATTTTTAAATTAAGCAAATTTCTTGTTGTTTGTATATAACTAACTAATCTTTATCAAGCATATTCTGCTAATTTCAGTAGTTATTAACAGGGCCCTTTTGAACAATTTACAGACATTTTTATAATAGTGTCTTACGGGTGATAGCGATTTATTGGTACTGTTCCTTGGAGCGCCAGGCAGAATTTCGTAATATTTGGTTCAGAATATTTACGCTAAAATTTTTTTGTTTATTATAAAAAATATTTTTTTAACTATAGTTGCTAAAAAGTCTGAGTTTTTGATCAGTGTAGATATTCCATATAAAATTAGTGATTTAGCTCTAGAATTATTTGGCATTGAATTTTCATTACCATTCTTCGACACTTATGCATTAAATTACCATTTAATGGTAATGAAATTTTTCCATTAAAAATTAAATAGAAATGTAATGAAATTTTTCCATTAAAAATTGCATTACTGATGGTAATAAAAAAGCACAAATGCATAATAGAAAACTAATTATAATTGATTGAAAAACCGTTTGTTAACAAAAAAATTTATGCGATTTGAAAATTATCAAAGTAGCTTTATACAGAAAATAATAAAACAAAATATAAAAAAAATAAATTTACCCGCATAAATCAACATAAATATTAACATTTTATGTGTTAATATTTATGTTGACGGTTATAATGCTAATGTTTTCTTTTTATTGGTGCATTAGTAATGGTAATGAAATTAAAAAACATTGTCATCAATCAATGAAATCAGATCCTTAAATCATTATCATTAATTAAAACAATAGTAACGAAATTTATTTCATTACAAATAATAGCAACCCTGTGTTTTTAATACGACGATACAACTTTATTATATTTTAATTTTTCTCATTTTTTTCAAATAAAATAATAGAATAAGTACAACTTTAAAAATTCAATTATCATCTGCGTACTTGAAATACAGCATTATTTTAGAAAACTTTAGGTAATATTACATCATACATGGGACTAATGCATTGATTGGACTAATTAATTGATGATTTCATTACCATTACATTGATAACAATTGTAATGATATAAATTTCATTAACATTGTTTAAATTAATGGCAATGATTTACGAAACTGATTTCATTGATCAATGACATTGTTTTTGAATTTCATTACCATTACTAGTGTATCAATTAAATAAAACCATTAGCATTATTAACCGTAATTTTATATGTAAATATTTATGTTAATATTTATTTATGAGTGTTAACATTTGTATATTTTATATTTTGTTATTTTCTGTATAAAAAGCTACTTTGATAATTTTCAAATCGTATAAACTTTTTTGTAAACAAATGATTTTTCAATCAATTATAATTGGTTTTTAAAGCATTTGTGCTATTTCATTACCATAAGTAATGAAGTTTTTAATGGAAAAAATTTCATTACCATTAAATGGTAATTAATTTTTTTTCATTTGCATTAGTGTCAACTAATGGTAATGAAATTTCAATGGTAATAAAAAATTTCCAAGTATGTATTGCATAAAATTATAGAGCGATGTAAACTATTTTCAAAGGCAACATAGATGTTGATATGCTTTACGGCAATATTACAATTAAAAATAGATATTTTCTATTTGACTGTTTGTTCGCAATATAATCTATAGTTTTTTTTTAATTAACTTAGAAGTTTAGGTTTATTACCAATTTTAACATAGACAAAATATTGCTAATATTACTGTTATAATATATTTTTTATTTAATTAAATTTGAATAAATTTATCAAAAAACAAGTAAGAGCGGCTAAATTCGGCTATGCCGAATCTTATATACCCTTCACCATGGTTGGGAAAAAAACTGAAGCTTATATATGGACATATATGGAATGGACAGATTTATATACGGATGCCTTTAAGAGGAAATTAACCATTTAGTTTGGTGATAAAACTTGGACTCGAGAAGATTTATGGTTCCAGAAAATAGGTTTTTAAAAAAATGTATGTTTTGGGCATAAATTGTTTGTATCGGAACCGATATTTCCGAGTTTTTTAGCAAATATGTTATACTAAAGATTTTCAATCTTTTGCTATATAAGACGTATCCATAGGTCATATTACAGCGCTAAAATAATATATGAGAAATAAAATAATATATGAGAAATAAAATGGTTAAAAATCTTTTTATAAATTCTTTTAAATCGGAGCAAAAATAGAAATAAAACCGTTTTTATTTTGTTTGGATAAGAGGTTTTTATAAAAATTTTGATGTTTTTAGCCTATTTATGGATTATTTAATTATTAATTTAAAATTTAAATTAATTATTAAATGTTAAAAAAAAAACAAAAAATAAACAAAAAAAAAAAAGTCTTAAGAAAATAAAAAAAAAAATGTACAAAAAAAAGTTGAATTGAACGGCTGTAGGATTCGAACCCGCGCCTTAGAGAAAAAAAGCATTTGTGACATAGCGTTTAGACAACTGAGCTATTAAGGTCATGTGGAATCATCGTTAATAGAATTAAATGAACAGTTCTCGTTCAATAGGGATTTGTTTGGTTTTTATTTAAATGACACATCTTTGTATTGGTTTGTTGTTTGTGTATAAAAGGTGAAGAGGTGAAAGAAAAGAATTTCAACAAATGGATGTGTTTGTTATGCGTAATATTCAACATACATATAAAAGCAAAGGGATTTTACGGAAAAAATTAGAGGTAGTCCAGGTTTTTTGCTAATATCTCAGCCATTTATCAACCGATCTGGCTGATTTTTAATAGCATATAGAAATGGATCACATGTATCAAAAATATATAACAATCAAGTCCTCATCATGTCTGGGGTCTTCGGAAAACCCATTTCAACATGTCGGACATCGTTAAATCAACTTCGCTCTTCATAAGGACCCATAATATATATATGTACTTTATAGGGTCTAAGATCAATATTGTAGAAATTACAAACGGAATGACAAACTTATATATACCCTTCCACCTGTGGTGAAGGGTATAAAAATTTGAATTGTGTCTTGTGTAGGAATCGAACCCGCGTTCTTAGAGAAAAAAAAAGTATTTTTGACATAGCGTTTAGACAACTGAGCTATTAAAGTCATATGGAATCATCGTTAATAGAATTAAATAAACAGTTTTCGTTCAATGGGGATTTATTTGGTTTTTATGTAAATGAAAAATCTTTGTATGTGTTTGTTGTTTGTCTATAAAAGGTGAAGAGGTGAAAGAAAAGAATTTCAACAAATTGATGTGCTTTTATTATGCGTAATATTCAACATACATATAATAATAAAGAGATTTTACTGAAAAAATTAGAGCTAGTCCTGGTTTTTTGCTAATATCTCAGCCATTTATCAACCGATCTGGCTGATTTTTAATAGCAAGCAAAAATGGCTCACATTTAACAGAAATATATAACAATCATGTCTGGGGTCTTCGGAAAACCCATTTCAACACACAGACGGACAGACGAACATCGTTAAATCAACTTCGCTCTTCATAAGGACCCAGAAATTACAAACGGAATGACAAACTTATATATACCCTTCCACCTGTGGTGAAGTGTATAAAAAGTTGAATGGTGTCTTGTGTAGGAATCGAACCCGCGTTCTTAGAGAAAAAATAAGTATTTGTGACATAGCGTTTAGACAACTGAGCAATTAAAGTCATATGGAATCATCGTTAATAGAATTAAATAAACAGTTTTCGTTCAACAGGGATTTGTTTGGTTTTTATTTAAATGAGATATTTTTGTATGTGTTTGTTGTTTGTTTATAAAAGGTGAAGAGGTAAAAGAAAAGAATTTCAACAAATTGATGTGTTTGTTATGCGTAATATTCAACATACATATAATAATAATCAATAATATTTATATAAAATTCACAAATGACTTATTTATGCAAATTACATAAATGCTACTATTTATAGTTTATAACGAGATTTCAACCTCTGTATATTTACAAAAACAAGGCAAATTAACTATTTTTAGCTAGGTTAATACATGTACTTCGATCCGACAAAAGATATCTTGAAACACAAACTTTAGACAAGCTAGAGCGAAAATGGATGTTATTCTTTACCAATCTCTTTTTCAGAACATCCAAAGAAGTTGATTTGAGATTTGAAGGAAGTTATCTTAAATAACTTCCAAAATGTTGGTTAATGTCAATGTAGTCATACGAATAAAATTTTTCTAATAATTCCATTAAAGCCAACTTTGATAGCTTGCCGCATAAATAGAGCTAGTACTAAGGCTGGATTAGCCAGACGTAAACGTTTTATGAATTTTATGTGTTATACGCAATAAATAAAAAATTTTAACACACAAAGAAAATCTGTTGTAATTTGATTGTCGTTGCGTATTTACGTTTTCCTTATGTTCAATGCATAAGAATGAAACAAAAAACATAACATCTTCTATTCTTATTTGATTCATTTTCGGCTAATATAGGATTTAGTGCGAAATTTGTAACGAAATATTGGCGTAACTATAAGAAAACTTGTTTTAGATTCATATAAACATAGGATGCCTATGCCAAGGCAATACAGCATCTAGGATTTTGTGTGTGTAAAAAGAGAATGTGCAAAACAAAAGCAACAAATTTAAAATTTGTGCAAATAACAAAAAATTCTTAAAAATATCCGTACATTTCGAAAGTTTAACCTTCTTAGTAGCATTAATTTTTTTTTGCATGATTTAAAATAGTTGCACGAATACAACAACGGAATGCTTAGGGATAAATCTTACCAAACTATCAAATCTCAAATAATTGAGAATAAAAAAGGGAGAAAAGTTTTAAAATTGTTAAAAGGATATGTCAACAAAAGAAGTATCCGTAAAGCATTTTGCATGATGATAGAAATAAGTATATGTATAAATTTCTAAATTTAAATGTGTACGATAGTATAATTCGTAGTACGACGTATTAAATTGTTGCTTTTGTTTTGTACATACCTATGTATATGGAGATTTGCTTTGTTTAAATTTATTTTATTCTAAGGTGTATTTATTCTTAAGGTGTATAAATATAAATAGACTATGAAAAAAGTTTTTGTTGCATATTATATTAACGCTATTTGTCTTTGGAACGCTCTTAAATATATCTTTAAAAAAATATAAAATTATCAGTGTTTTGTTTTGTAGTTTTTATATACTTTGAGGTTTTTCGTTTCTAAAAGAAGGCAGAGCCTTTACAAAAAATCTATTAAAAACGAATATTTTGCTACATTTCTGTCTTCGCTATAAACTAAAAATAATAAATGAAAAACCTCGAAGTAGGAGTATATAAAAACTACAAAAAAAACTTATAATTATAACTTGAGCCCAAGTATAACCAAAAGTATTTTTATTCTTTTTTTCTTTATAAATATAAAATTGTTGTTTTTTTTTAATTTTAGTGTGATTGCTAAGAAGTCAGAAATGTAGCAAAATATTCTTTTAGAGGATCTAGCTTGTCTAAAACTTGCGGTTCTGAAAAGATCTTCTACCTAGCTAAAAATCGTTAATTTGCTTTGTTTTTGTAAATATACGGAGGTTGAAAGCTCGTTATAAACTAGATATAAAGTTGTCTTTTAGGGATAATCTCTTTAAATATTTTGCTTAATTCAATTCATTTTTTTGATTATTTAATTTTTATTTTTTTTTTAATTTTTTACTTTTTAAATTTTTATTAATGTCCAATCTACTTTATTTGAAATAAATTTATTTTATATCTTATATTAATCTTTAGTTTAATTTAATTAAATCTGGCATTTATTTTAACACATATAAAATACTGTACTATAATTATAAGATTTAATTTAGTAAATAAATATTCTGAAATAAATTACTTTATTTATTTATATGGAGTTTGTTGCTTTTTTTGTACAACAGTGTTTATCTATAATCGCAATCAAATATTTGACGATTTTCTATTTCAAACCATACGGAATATTTTTTCATACATACCTTTTTGTACTTTCTATAGTTGTCCATGCATTTTTTTAGGAAATATTATTAAACGTTCCGATTATTATCTGTATGAAGTGAAAAATTATAAAAAGTTAAATTTCTCTTGTCTTACATATTTATGAATTAGGTAATAACACAATATTTAGGTAATTTCATGTCTGTTGATGTTACTTGAGTATTTTTTAACATGAAATGACATCAGCTTCCTAAAATTGTTTTTGACTTTGTTTCTCGAATAACTTATAATTAAAGTACAAATAAGAATATATAGAATCAAAACAAGTAATTGTTGACAATTTAGAATGCTTTTTTGTCTGTACACTGATCGCTCACTTATCGGCCTTTCTGGTTACAAACAATATACCAAAAAAACGAATCCGTTAATTTTATACAGTGCATAGAAGTTTATGCATTAATAATCGTGTTTTATGTAAATAAAATATGTATTAGAAATCAAAAAATATGTATTCAACATTTAAAAAGTAAAAATTTATTATTGAGTTTTTCAATTTTCAATATTATTCATTCAGTTTTATTATTTTTTGTTTTCGAAAGTTGTGATCATCAACAAAAGATTATTAATTGTATTTTTCTGCTGTTTTTGCTTCTGGATCAAACAAAAATATTTTTTAATTTAAAAATATTTTTTAAGAGAGATAAAACTTGTGTAAAATCTCTTAACCCTTTAACCACTAAGACCGTCTACAGAAGGTCATCACTAAAGTCCAATTATATCCAAAGCAATATTTTTGGTGCACTAATCGCCAACGACATTTTTGTCGGTTTGAATTTACCTATCAAACAGTTCCGGTTTGAACGCGCTCAGTTGAATAGTTTAATAGATACACCCATTTCTGACAAGATTTTTTGTCAAAATAGACACGAAAATTATTTATGATTTTGGTGCAAAATTAAAATTAAATAATAAAAAAAACATACTTTACAACAGCTCAATCAAGTTGTATTTTGATAATTTGTTGCGTGTTTGATTTGTGAAAAAAAATTTTTTGTTTGAATCGAGCTTTTTGTTTTAAGATGATCTTTAATTTTTTCCACCTGGCGCTTTCAGGTTACATTTTTTTGACAAACGGACTTCACATTCGTGCTTTTTAGCCCGAAATGATACTAGAACCAAAATTTCATAAGAAAATACCTCGTATTTCGACTTCAGTGGTTTAAGGGTTGAGACAGCTTGGTCCCGTTTCACACAGAGCGACTTTTGTTGCGGCAATTCTTGTCAATTCTCTTTTGAAGTTGCCTTTATGTTTACACAAAAAAACTTTTTTCAGAAATTTTCGTCTGGATTTGGTTTAAAATTAATGAAAAAATACCAAGAATTAAAGAACAAAACGAAGAATAAAAGAATAAAACGAATTTCCGAGAACAAGCAACTCCGTACTAATTACCACTCTTCGTTCCCCTCTCTCGCACAAACTTAAGAGTTGCGCACCAAAAGTTGCTCTGTCTGAAATGGGAGTTAGAGTTTTCAGAAGAGGGCAGAGCTTAAGCAAAAAGAACCTTGTCTTTTTAGCAAACATACACGTGGCTAAATTGATTTTATAGCAGACAGAATCCGGTACTTTAATTTGAAGACCAAAAATAAATCGATGTAATCTTGCCTATATTGCTGTGCCATGTTTTTTTTTTGTATAGAAAACTCATACCCCTAGTGCACTTATGTCAATTATAGGTCTAATGTTCTCATACCTTTTAAATTTTAAACACAGGAAAATAACAACTATTTAAAATACATACATACCGGCACATAGAGTAAGCAAAGGGAAATTATGCGTAAAATCACGGAAAATGTCAATTAGGTGGAGTTTTTGTTTCTCCTCCAAATTGCTTTTGAATATTATTTTAAATTAATTTTAATAGTTATGATTACAGAAATAGTGGTGTCTATATGTTTTTTATCGAATAATACAAATATATTCTTTAATAAAGAGTACAAATAATACACTAAAAGCATTAGAGGATAGTGGTGTGCCATGAAACGTTTGCATTTCAAACGTCCGTTACTCTGACAGAAAGACAGATGTAAGTGTTCTAAATAGGCTAAAGTATTTGCTTAAATGTTATTTGAGCATAAATGTGCAGTATTAAAAAGTTTTCCAAGTTTTTTAATTTTCCAAAAATTTCGATTTTTTTTCAAAAATTTAATTTTTGTTTTAAGGTACACTTTTTAGGTTTATCTTAAACCTTTTAGATGTATCTTAAACGTGTTCAATATTTTTCAAAATGCACAATGGCGTTTGTTGTTTAGCTTGGAATGAGTCAATTCGAATTTCTATTAAGACTGTTTTGATCACAAATATTTTCAGATAAGCTGCAATACATTTGAGTTGGAGCAGATATTACAGCAGATGCGTTTAAAAACTATTAAAAACCCAATACAATTACCTAGAAATATACCGAAATTTATAAAATTTTATTTAGAAAAAATCGAAAAAGACACAGGAATCGATACAGTTCCATACTGAATTGATAAATATATACAATATTATATTTAAAACAGGGAAAATTGATGACACATTTAAAAAAGATAATTCCGACTACTCGTCAGATTTTAGCAGAATATCATCCATGAATTGTATGGCTAAAGTTTGAATAGGTATACTGAACGCTAGAGTACAAAAATGTGTTAAAAATAATGAGATTTAAATTTATTTCAAGCAGGATTTAGATCCGGTTTTCTCTACTATAGAAAACATTTACAAATTATCATCAATCGTGCATCTAAAATTAAATGAGAAGAAGAAAGAAGGCCTATATTCTTCATCAATTTTAGTTTGGCTTTTGATAAAATTCCTACAAATTGCTTATGTTGTCTTCAAAAATAGTGATCCTAATTGAGAATATATATAAGGATACTAGATCGGCAGTGTGGACTGGAGTGAAAATATAACAACACTTTAACACATATTTTGGAGTTACCCAGGAAAACTTTGGTAAACTCATGCATTATGTTGTAATATATAATCCTTACCTGTAAAATTATTGTTCAACATAATTGAATACATAATGCATTACTTTCTAATGCATTTTCCTTATCTTCAGTTTTATTTAGAAACATTAAGGGCTGGGTTACCTATAGTTGGTTAAATATTGCATTATAATTTAACATAAAATAATGACTCTGACAACTGACAAATTTATTCAAATCATACCCAGAAATATTTGGAAAATAATTTGTATGTGTATTTATTTATACACAGAGTGATTTCCCCATGAATTTAAATTAATTTTCAATTTAGAGAAAAATGTGGGTTTTGAGTAAAAGTTAATTTTGCCCATATTCCTAAAAGATTCTAAAAGAAAAGATTATTTTTATATTTGGTGTTTACGTTCGCGATCTATATCCTAAAATCTATCAGAGACCGAGAGCTAAGCCCTATATTGTAATTCGCTAGGCGATAGAATAAGTATTGGGACAAAGACTATTATATAAAAAGCTGGCTAAGTGATATAGGAGACAGTGGAGAAGCAAAGGCGAGATAAAAGTATTACCAATGATATAATATCTTAGGGCGGAAGTGTGCTTTGATTTGTTTTTTAAGACTTGGGATTTGTTATTTTGTTTTTAGCCAATCAAAATTTTTAAGAATAAATAGTTTTGTATGGTTCTTATATACAGAATACAAAAAAAACTTTATTAAAAAATAAATTCGACTTTAGCATATTCAGTTTTATAGTTAGGCACATATATTATCATTTATGTTTAAGATTACTGTTTCGAAATTTCTTCTCGATTCAAAATAATTTTTGTTTTTTTTAAATTACGAAACCGCAATCTAAACACGATAAATTTCTTCACAAAAAATTAGAAATAACTCAAGTTAATTAAAATTGTAGGCAAAACAAAAAAAATTACGGGGTTCATACGATTGACTCTTGTTAAGGAGACAAAAAATATACGTGTGTCGGCGTTTTGATAGTTTACATCGGAATTTTATTTTAGAGGCGGTTTAAGTTTCCAAGTTTTTGCCTGTTCCTGCAGCATATCGGTATATAAAACTATGTTTTCTTTACATCTGAGGTGTAGGGTATGTTCAGCAACTTTGTAGATAACGGTATGGCAAATATTTTTGTAGAACAAATTAACCCTCTAACTCCCCCCCCCCCCCCCTTGGCTTTATTCTAACAAATTGTAAAAAATATCCCGAAAAAGTGAAGGGCGGGGATGAAATCTTCTACAAAAATGTTGGCCATAAAATTGTACTATATATGTGAGAAAACACCAAAACCGAAAACTTAACACAAACACCAAAAACCAATCAAATTCAAGATTGCTTATCAAATTTCTAGTCAAATTTTGGGATGACCAACATATTATAAGTCAGATTTTGAGATTACCTACATTGTATTTAGGTCATCCGAAAATCTGACTAGAAATTTGTTTGGTTTTTGGTATTTGTGTTAAGTTTTGGGCTTTAGTGTATTCTGACATATATAGTATATACAATCATCGGAACCTTGTAATTTTGGAAAAAGTTTGAAATCGTTGCGCAGTAACACTGCACAACAATTTCCCTGCCTGGAGGTGATCTTTGCGGTTTGAGAGTTAATTCGCTGTGCGTTTGTTGTGCACATAGCTGTAGTATGTGCTATTTGATTAAGCTTCACTTTTTACTGAAATAAGTATAATAACACTGTACAACAAAATCAAACTTTTTCCAAAATAGCGAGGTTCCGACAACGGATTCTGGTACAGGGGACCCAAAACAATGAAAGTGTACGTCTGAATTTTATGTTGAATCGGCATAAGAAACCATGAGACCCTTACATTTAAGCAGATTTATGTACAAAATTACGACCAACATTTTTGTGGAGGATTTTTACCTTTTAACTCCTCAATGTATGGGTCTTTTGTATTCCTTTCTTTAAAATGGGGTGAAGTACCCTAAAAACAGGGATATAACAGGTTGAAATGTTCCACAACAATATGTTCCATAAGATTCTAGTATAAGTATCAATATGCCAGAAAATGTACTTTTTCATTTTCAACAAAAAAACTTGAAAGTAAGAAAATACTACTGCTAACATTTAACGCGGCACAAATTGGGCTGAATATTATGTCTTGCCATTTCACACAGTTGTTAATGACTCCAAAATCTAGAATTCTGCGGTGGTGCGTGACGATCGCATTTTTCGTTTACAAGAAAATTTGGAAAATGTTCAAAAAAAAGGCGAAAAAAATTGAAAAAATGCGTTCTTTTCACCTAGATTGAACTTCTGAAGTAGGAATGTAATCTTCAATCACCACCGCAGATATTATAGTCATCAACAGCAATGTTGATTTTCAAGGCATAATATTCAGCCCAATTTGTGCCGTATAAAAAATATTAAAGCCTATTAAAATTAATTTTTGAATTTCTTCCTATTTTTGGCCCGATCAGGGTGGTAGTGGGGGCAAATGAAAGGGCTAATTACAACGATTATTCCATAGGACCCAAGGACGTACCTCCCATAGGAGACCCGGAAATCGATTTCCAAATTTAGGCGCAGTCAAAGGGTTTTCTTAGGAAAAGTGAGTTCATTTGTGCACCTAGCCAGGAGTTATAGGCCTACCGGTGCCGAAACTAGCTAAAATTTTATTCGCAAAATTAAAAATGTAAGTACGTACAAAACTTTAATGATGAATTTAAGTTACATACATATTTTAATATTATTGCCGCTGGATGGCGCAAAATTCATTTTTATTGAAAAATGCATCAAAACACCCTGTATTTGCAAATATTATGAGTTCATATGTTCAGCAAAAATACTCGTCAAAATATTTTATACAAAGTTGTCGAATACTATATATTTAAAGGTCAAAATTTAGATTTTCTTTAATAACCTAAAAATAACGGTAATTTTTTAAATAACGGAATTATGAAAAAGTCGCAGAACAAAAGTTGCTGCTAAAGCACTAAAGAAGCATGTTTCACAATAAAAAAGTTCTTTTTCGCAAAAAGTCGATTTTGGCATATTGCTGAGTATAAGTCTCTAAATACAGCAAATCTCAAAATTCAACTTGAACGCGAGAAATAAGTGAAAACTTAAAATGCGTTTAAGGGTTAATTTCATACTTATTCAGAGTTGGCGCTAAAACGTTACAAAAATCGGTATTTTAGTGGGTTAGTTTGTATGAAAGAGTAATCATTTATTTATTTAACATTTAAAAACAATTTTATTTTATATCACCGTTTTAAGGCTATTTCCCCTCTCCCCTTTTTCACGAAAGGTATAAAAAGACCCCTACATTGAGGAGTTAGAGGGTTAAACTGTTCCTCGTAATTGTTTAGATAAATCTGATAAACACATTTTATACTTAAAATGTAAGGGTCTCATGGTTTCTTATGCCGATTCACCATAATAAATTTCAGACGTAAACTTTTAAAACGCTGATATACGTATATTTTTTGTGCTGTCCTCTACCAGAATCCGTTATCGGAACCTTTTTTTTTTTTTTTTGTTGTTGTACAGTGTAATTGTACATATAAGTAACTGGTTTTAGCGAATTTTATTAACAGTGTTGTTTTTTTTTTCAATTTCGACTGCTATTAATGAACTTTTATTTTTATATTTATATTATGTAACAATGTATGAATAATATGTTAAAAAGTTCAAAGTAAATAATATTTTTTTTTGTCATTGAACGTAATACATCAAAATCTAGTTTTAAAAACTTTTTGTTACACATTTTTTTAAATCATAATTGTTATTGTAGAAATAAATAAAAAAATATTTATTTAAAATTTCATGTATTTATAGTTTTTTTCACTGAATGTCCTGTTATAATTTAACCAAGAGTCAAACTCAAACAACAGGAACAAGTGTGCCAGTTAAATTCCCAGGTAAAAGCTAACGGCACATTGTGGGAAATTAAGCTAAGGCGCGATTACTGATGTCCTATTACAGTTTAAATTTATAATTCAAAATTTATTTGGAATCATCAAACGATCTCATATTTCACTAAATCATAATGAAATAATAATAATGAAAGAAAACTTCCACTCTATGACACCCCTATGTAAAAATCATTGATTTCGATCTAAATTTCACAACACCGGTATTAATATCGCTGCTTTTTTTCTCTTCTTTTGCTGGTATGTGATAGAGATATAAAAAAGGACTTAAAATCGGTCGGGTTAGGATGTAAATTCATCTTACAATAAATAGAAAATGATTCTTACAAACTGAAACTAACATAAAATAACAACAGAAAATATATTTATCTAATTTAAGGCATTATTCAAAATAAATTTTAACAAAGTATTATATACATATTATAAAAATATGGTTCATTCCCAAATTCATCAAACCATCAGCATCATCCCATAAATCAAATTGTTTATCATATGTCATTAGCACTTTTTTTACTATTCGTTTCTGTAATATGTCGGTAGACAGATTTAAACTTTAAGTTTCTTTTGTTTCAAAATAACTGGAATTATAAATTGTTTATTAAATGAAGCTAAGTACGAATATAGTAAAAAATTTAACTCTATAAAAATATCGCTTCACAACTTTCTCCCAGTATTGTTGATTTAACTTATGTTATTTTTTTGCAAATAGTAGTTCAGCGGGGTTCAGCTATTTTTTTAAATTAAATTTTAGTGATCTGATGGTTAGTTATTTCAAGAAATTGTTTTTCCTTTTATTCATATTTATCTCAATTTTTTATGGGACGAAAGTAATAGTGAAAGAAATAGATATTTCTATATGAATGTATATCAACGGTAGCTGTTAATATTAAAAAAAAAAAAGTACAAGGTAGTAGCTTACCATTGAAAATGTCAAAACAAAATTTTTTAAATATTTTTTTTAATTAGATTTGCCGATAAAGATTTTTAAAAGGTTTAAAAAAATATTTAGGGCAATATTAGCAAAAAAAAAATATAGTTTAATTGGTTTAATTAAAACATGAAAACATTTTATTGATTTAGGTCATTTGCTAAAATAGATTTGGATATCATGAATTAACGAGTATTTTGATAAATAAATGAAATCTAATTTAAGTTGAACCACACCATGTCGTTTTCGCTCACGTAGTAAAAACGTTTTCTTGGGTTTATATGGGCAAATTACAAAGGTTCGGCATTTTTTTCAAATTGGTTTTTTGCGATTTTAATTGATTTTCTTTGCAAATCCAATTAGTTTTGAGCATATTTTCCAATTGGATTTGCAAATAGGTTTGAAGACAGGGAAATTTGCTCAAATTTTTGCAAAAATCAGGGAAATTTCCTCTCTCAGCTTCCGAACCTTTGTATTTTGTATAAAATTTTATTTGGCCGCTGCCGGCGTTGCAATCTCTATACTATTCTTCCTCTATGGTTGAACCAGCACGCAAACCCGTTTAGGAAATAAAAATAGAATACATAATTGATTTTTAAAAAGAATACATGATTGATTTTTAAAAAAATAGCCAATAGGTTTTAATAACACTAGTTATAAGTAATATACTACTTTTCTTCGAACTTATAAGTCTTAGGCGCATTATTATAACTTGCCGATAGCTAAAATTTGGATGTTAACGAACAGATTATAAGTTTTTCTCTATTATAAGTATACTTTAACCTAAAAGTGACCGATAAGCTAAAGGTAAGATCATTTTACTTTTAATTTTTAGCGTAAGGTTTATTCATTTGAAGTTGCCATACTTTCAGCTCTGTAGTGTAGTTGCCGTGTAGTTTTTTTTTTAAAGTTTCCTTGCTGTTTGGTTTATTTCTGTGTTCGGCGTCGACCATTTGAAATTTTTTACAACAAACATTTTTTTTACACAATTCGAAGAAATTGTATTTTTCGCCTGTTTTTTTTTTGTTTGTTGTAAGTAAATAATTGAATAAAAGTACGTCGTTGCAAAATAAATTTTCTTACAATTTTTTTTTTAAATCTGGCAATCTCTAAACCTAAATTTTTGACCTTTTTGCAGCACTTAAAACAAAATTTACAGCTTTAAAATTAATAAACAATTTTAATTTAAAACTTATTTATTACATTGACTGAGATCTAATGTATACGTTTAATATTAAGTACATTTTGATCGTGTTTGTGTTGTAAAGCTTCTTTACGCTTTTAGATCATTTTGATAAAAATCTATTATGCTACAAAATTCTTTTGAGGAAATGTCAAAGACTCGGCTTGGTGCAATGTATTATGAATTCTTTACCACATTATTTTGACCGGAAAATCTATTTGTCAGGTGAAAATTTTTAAATCGCGCGAATTTTGTTTAAAAAATGTTCATTTTGTTTTTCGTATATTAATAGTTGTAGAAGTTGGCTAAGCTCTAAAGTTGTGTGTCCACTGGCAATTCACTTGCGAAAGAACTTCTTGAAGTATTTGTTTCCACTCAAACCGAAATTTGCGAAAGTCAGTTTCCATAAGTAGTTTGTAGAAGTTATTATGACAAACTTGCTGCAAGAAATTACAGACGTGGCAGCTACCATCGCAGCATATTTAATTAAAAAGAATCAACAAATTAAAAAAAAGAAACAAAAAGGAGTGTCCGGGTGAGAAATTTGGTACTGCGGAGCGCAGATTTAAGTTTCCACAATACATAACTTGAAGAATTGCGGACCGAAGATTCCATGCAGCTAAAAAATTTCCTTATAATGTCTAATGATGATTTTGAATACATTTTATCTTTAAATCAAACAAGAATTTAAAAGCAGGATTCTAAAATGAGATTGGAAATACTTCCCAAAGACCGGCTTTTAGTTACTCATTCGGATTTTTTGCCCTCTTTTTGCTTTCTTTGTTGACTTCTTGACCAAACTGCGTTCGGAGGTTTTGCAATTTCCTTTTGACCTCTTCTTCAGGCGCGTCTATATCATTGGCTATTGCCTTTAAAGCGATTTGTTTCTTTTGAGGACGTGTCCCATAATTCAATTTTTCAATTACCAAATGTGTTTTTCCACACTCCAAAAGATTTTATTTTTTGTCCATTTTTATAAATTTGCAAAGGAACTCAAAAAATAAAAACACAAAACTGAAAACCGTTTACCCGACGTATACCCGACTTCTTCTGCAAGTCTTCAAAACACTTGCAGTTTACAGCAAGTCGTTCAAGTTACTTCCAGCAAGCAACAAACACGTGCTTCCACATAATTGCTGCAAGTAATTTCTGCAAGCCGTGACTTCTGGAAGTCGACTTCTAAAATCAGTGGTTGCGCATCACTTAAATATTTGATTTATATAAAATGACTTTTATCCTAATTCTTTAAAATATTTCAATTTAGGTTGGCCCAAGTAACTTAAATGTTTATATATACATATTCGTATAATGCTGTGCATAAGGAACATTTCTTTGCTTTACGTATTTTGGTATCAGTTTTCATTTCATCATTTCTGGGGTAATTTTTTTTTCTTTAAATTGGCATTATACTACATAATGAATAAAGTCTTAATTAATTTTGGGCATAGTTATCGTTTGGTGGTGAAAAGGGTATATATAAGTTTGTCATTCCGTTTGTATAAAGTATATATATTCTGGGTCCTTATGAAGAGCTAATTTGATTTAACGATGTCCGTCTATTTTTAAATGGGGTTTTCGAATACCCCAGACAGATGAGGACTTGCTTGTTATATATTTCTGTTACATGTGATTCATTTCTGTTTGCTATTGAAATTCAGCCAGATCGATTGATAAATGGCTGAGATATGAGCATTTTTTCCGTAAAATCCCTTTATTTAATATGTATGTTGAATTTTACGCATAACAAACACATCCATTTGTTAAACTTCTTTTCTTTCACCTCTTCACCTTTTATACACAAACAACAAATACATACAAAGATTTGTCATTTAAAAACCAAACAAATCTGTTTTAAACGAAAACTGTTTATTTACTTCTATTATGTTGTATTAAATGAGCGCCCCGGTAGGCTAGTTGGTAGCGTGCTAGCTTATAAGTGCGGGGGTCGTGGGTTCAATTTCCACCAGAGGCTCTGGTCTGTTTTCGCTACAACGAGCCGAAGGCCTTTGGTGCTAGTGCTCGGTTAGGGTATTAATATATAATTTGTAATTATATGATTAATAAATAAAATAAATAAATAACGTTGTATTAAATAAAATAAAAAAGGCAATTGATCGGTTTTTAAAAACTTTTGTGTTTTTATGGTTGTTTCTACCCAAATAATATTACGAGTGAGTAAATAATTAATAATAAATAGAGGAAGGATAAGTATAGAGATTATATCGAAAGAAGCGGCCCAATAAAATTTTTTACATATTACAAGGTTCGGTAACTGAGAGAAAATTTCCCTGATTTTAAAGCAAATTTTTCTCATTTCTGTACAAATTTCAGCAAATTTCCATGAAATCTGGTAAAACCCAATTGGACTTGCAAAAAAATCAATTGGTCTTGCAAAGAAAATTTTGAAATAATTTCGGGGGGGCCTGGCGCCCCCCTGGGCACGTCACTGCATATATGACTATATATGTATATTCGAGTCCGAAATTTTGAGGGTATATGGCCGCATATTAGATATCATATATGGCTTTCTCATACCCAGGTGATCATTGAAAATTGAAACTACTAAGTCATGTGAGATGCTTATGCCTGCCACAATATGTCGCACTTTCAATCTCTGATCGGCCAACATAATATCAATTGTTTTCGGTGAAGAAAGCTCAACTGGGCATCCAGAACGTTCGGCATCTTCCATGCTTGTCAGCCACAACGAAATTCAGTAGACCATTATTTACATTGCATCAAAAAGTATACAAAAGATAGAGAAGAACTTCGCTCTCACGAATTTTTTAGTACTCTCTTAGAACACGAACATAGTTTGGCGGCAACAAAGGTGAGTTTTAGTCGGCAACTTTTGGCAAAACGTATATAAATTATATACATTTTACTTTTAGTACATAGTACTTAGCGGTGCTGCCATATAACCAATTTTAACTATTTTTTTGCCGTTTTTTGGGATGCTTTAGATTTTTCAGATTTTTTCATAAAAAAAATGTTTTTTTATTTTATTCATGTATTTTTTCAGATTTTTCATATAAAAATATAATATTTGTTCAATATACTATTTAATTTTACTAAAATTAGACATGTTTAATGTAAGAAAAAAATATAACCAAACTTTGCAATTGTGTTAAAAAATAGTTACGAATTCAAACACAACATTGTGACATGAAAAGTATTAAAGTGTGTACACACATTGACCAACTCTGTCCATTCATATCTATTTTTTCCCAATTCTATGGTAAAAATATATAAAAAAGAGAAGAAATATGCTATTAATTGTTGCAACATATAATTATATAATTTATTTATAATTAAAAAAACTATAAAAAAATGCATGAATTTGAAAAAAGTTGTTTTCATGAAAAAACTGGAAAACAGTTCAGAATTTCAAAAACTGGGATAAACAAATAAACTGTTTATATGGCAACACTGCATACACCAAATTTAATGTTTTTCAACACATTAGCAATGTAACTAATTCGCAGTTTGTTCCTATTCAGTTTCTCTGTTTTTATTCAAAAGTGACTAACACAGACACAAAAACATTCTATTCTTACTTTTTTTATCTTCTAATCTCTTCGTGTCTCCTTTTTTGCCAATGTTGCCAAGCTGGCGTATAGGTTTTACGTTTAATGGAAGGCAGCTTTCGTATATTTGGAGACGAGTGCCACTGGCAAAATTTAATTTTACTTTGGGGCGACTGAAATTTGGTTAATAAAATAGAATTCAGTTGGCAAAAAATTCGGTTGTTACAATAAATATGCTTTTTCTGTGCAGATTCCTCATTAAAAAAATCAGCATTGGAATTTGTTTTTCATTTTTTTTGTTTTTGTGATGTGATCGAGCTTATTTGAGTATTAGTTTGTACTATGCAAAATTTTCTATCGATTAAGTTGTATCTAATTTATTATTACCAAAAAGTCAATTTCTGGAGCTATTTGTTAGGTTCGAAACTACTCGTTAAATACTCGAGTATCGAGCTACTTGATGTTCTCGAGCTGTCGGGCTTTTTTTATGATAGTGCTTGTATCCAACGAAAAATATTTGGTTAAGCTGTGACTAGCTAAAAATTTTTGATTATTTTTCTCTTTTTCTCTCACATCAGTTTCCAGTTCGGCAATTTTTAATATAAAAATATATTGGGTCTGTCCGTTTTGTTTACATTTCTATTAAAAAATAAAAAACTACGAAATAATTACCAAATTTTTTTTCTTTTTACGCGGAATAAAATAAAACAATATTAAAAGTAGTAAACAAAAGCAAATTCATTAAAAAAATTAACAAATGTCACGTCAAAAACGGATTTAATAGAAAAAATGATTAAAAATAGTAGAAACTAGCATGGAAACAAGCAGGCATATTGAAGATGTTTTTTATGAAGTAAAGAAGAAGTTATGATATTTAAATGCTTGGCTTCCGACGAAGAAAGTCCATTGATAAATTTCGAAGTACAGTAGTGGTGCAGAATAACGAATGATATAATGTCGCGGGTCGTTCGTTATATCGAAAATTAGTTACATCGAAAAACATATATTTTTTTCATAAATATTAGCATAGTAGCAAGTTAAACTCTTACATACATGAACATGATTATTTATTTTTTTGAAGAAAAATCTCCAATAAGTGCTTGTATTTGGGACTACCCCATTTAGTTAGCAAGTGCACAAAGCAAACAATTAAGAATAACAAAGAATAAAACAAAGCATAGAAAAAGAAATCATTCGTTATATAGAATACTTAATTTTTCAACCGTTCGTTATTTAGAGTCATCAATGGACTAGAAAAAAGCGTTCGTTATACTGGACATTCGTTATATCGGCGTTCGTTATACTGGATCACCTCTGAAACAGGTAGTTTTGTCTAAACAATGTTTCAATTTTCTAATAAATGAATACTAAATTTTTTTGTAACTTATGATTATTTTGCTGTTAATCACACGTAGTGAGGTGCCTTCAAAAATTTAATTATGCATTTCTTTAATATATGTATATTTGTTGACTTTGTAAAATTGGAAGCTAAGCGTCAAAATCAAAACGAGGTAATTTTCTCTTCAAATAATCCAATTAAACTCGAAAAAACCTAAATTTAGCAATCAATTGAAATTATAAGAAAAGCCTCTACCCAAATTTTTGTGTGATACAATATTTTGAGTTTAGCAGGCTAGAGTACATAAAAGCAAAAATAGGAGTATCTAGTTCTCTATTTTACAATTTGTATAACATATTTTTTTTATTATCAAAATGTACGTCATCAATTAAAAGCAAAACATTAAAATTTAATATAAAAAACATATCAAATATAACTGGCAGATGATGATTCATTCAATATTCCAGGTACACATGCATGAGAAATCGAAGAAATTAAAAAAAAATAAACAAAAGATATTTGTAACCACAACAAACGACACTGACAACAAAGAGTCTAAAGAGACTTTTAAATCTCCAACATTGACGGATAAAACCAACTTGGTTAACTGGCAATAACTAGTTGAAAGATAGTATTTAACCATTTAATACATTGAAGTTAGGTGAGAGAGATGAGTCGAAAGAGTTAAAACTATATACCGGTTTATTAAAATTTCTACGCGAAGAATGCTTGGGGATTACTCATACGTTCCATACAATATGTTCGTGAATAAACGGTATCGTTGTTATAACATTCATACGTAACATCTGGGAGAATAACAAAATCAAATGATATTGCCAAGTTGAATTGAAGCGAATTCGTTGTTGGTTGATTAACTAACCCATAGACCGACGAATATTTGTGATTGTAAGCAAAACAAAAATTTAGTTTAATTTACGCGGTACATGGGTTGGGTTGTTTAAGAACGGGTACAAATTGTCTATTTAAACGTCTCAAAGAACATAGTATTGAAATTCAAAAGATTAAAGTTTAATTGAAAATTTACTATAGTGCAATTAAAAGTACATATACAAATCAAAATTAAAAAAATAAATACAAAATACTTAAATATATATTGAAAATGTTACCAACATCAATACCTCCGCTAATAATTGGTATATTATGCGTATTTGTCGTGATTTTGTGTAATTGTGTAAATTGTTATAATTTATCACCAAAACCAAATACCATTATTCAAGATCCTCAATTGCCTACTGCAATGCCAAAATATGGCTCTTCATATTTTGGTTTCAGTTTAAATCTAAGACCTAACGGGTGAGTTATTCTTACCAAAAAATATATATATATATATATTTATTTGTAAACATGATTCGACTATCAAATTCAATGGATTATGAATCATCAAAAGTAGAGATTAAACATTTAGCTTTTGATAGATGTTTGTCAATACTTAGTTACTGCTTTTCTTAACATATTTTTTTAAATTTTATTGAAGTCGAATGAAGTCATACTAAACGCTTTTTATCTCTATTTGTATTTCACGATAATAAACAGAGCTGGTAAAGTATTAATTTAATTATGATATTTACTTATGCCATATCAAAAATATTTCTGACCTAAGACCATATATTGAATCATATATTATTATATATCACACCATATTTAAAAAGTTTTTATAAGTCACCATATTTTATTATATATGAAATATGTGATAAATATATATGGTTTTGTACAAGCCATATATAACTTTAAGATACTATATGATTCTTTAAGAGCTATATATAAATATATTTGGTCCGGTATGAGACATATATAATTTTATAATTTGATATGATATAATATATATCATATTTTACCACATATCATATCTAATTTTATAAATAGATGTGATTATATGTGGCACAATATAAGATAATTTAAGCAAATGCATGTAAAATATAATTTTGTATGGTTATTCATACCGGCATATGCATTTATATATGATTATATATTATTTGATAAGCTCACATATGATTATATAATTTTTTTTTATACAAAATTGTTTTTTTGGTATAAAATTGTTAAATTTCGTTGATGTTGTATCGGGGTTTCTAATTTGTTTCATCGCTTTTTATAAGTAGATCATTATCAATTACTTACTCCAAAAGTGGAACTAAGGATGGTTTTTATTCTCCATAATTTAGTAATGAAAATTATAAAATTTCTTTATTTTAAATCATGGCATAATCATACCGGTAGAATATTTAGAAAAAGTTTTTGTTTTTTATCGGTTATATGGGGCGATTAATCGGAAGAATTTTCGATTAATCGTTTAATGCAAAACAATATGAAAAAGCATATGAATTTGCAAAAAACATATGCAGATTCTGCCAGTGTCAAAAGACAATTTTTTTTAAGGATTAGAAAAAAAATTATAGGTACGATCAAAAACAAAATTTGCCATATTTTGAAAACTTTGCAACCGATATAAAAATTTTGTATTCGTTAGTAGTTAATTGAAATTTTGGTTATTTTTTAACTCTGATCTAAACACATAACTATAATTATGAAACTGTCGTACCTTTTCTAAAAAATTGCTTTAAAAAAGAGAAAAATTTAGCAAATTTCCCATAATGTTTTGTTGTATTTATATTATTTACGAAAATTAACTATTTATTATTTTTGTTATTTTAACTTTAAAAATTGGTTTGTTATCTTCACAATTTCATTACCGTTGCTGTTTTTCATTCGATTTCTAAAATTGATAAGATTACAGACATGGTTTTTGTTTAATATTTTTGCTTATATCAAAGCAAATGACTTTAATTCTTTACAAAACAGTCACCTTCACATATGGTTTTGAATACAGTAGAGTTGTCTAGAATTTCAATGTACATACATTTAAAGAAAATACAATATATTTTTTTGTAATTTATTTGATTTTATTCTTTGGAATCATATTTATTATTGGTCACTTGGTTTCTTTGAATTAATTTAAATGCAAACAAAATATTTAAATTATGATATTAATTGATGACTTATAAGTAAGTGTGTCATCTTTTACAAGGGCGTAACTACATAAAAATATAGAGTGATGTTTAAATTATAAAGGTGTGATATTATTCTTAAATGATGTAATATGAGGGTTTAACCGAATTCCGTTTTAAAGGTCCATTAACAATTATGGAGCACTACACTTTGCAACATAGATGTTGTAGATACCCTTCTCCTTTGCACTTGCAATTTTTATGTAAAATATGATGGAGTACTCGAGCATTGTAAATCTAGCTTAATGCTAAAATACTTATAAAATACCTTATAATGCTGCGTTTCTAACTATTTTTTCCAAAAATGTTATTTTGTTAAACATCGGTTCGGTTAAAAAAAAGAAACATTCGGTGGTGACGTTATCTAAATTTAATTTTAAAATTTGCAAATTAAAAAGAAAAATTAATTACATTCACCTCATTTAAACTTTAAGTTGATGTTGAAAATATTGTTCTGCCAAACTTTGCTAAAAGTTTTATTTAAATTAGAGAAAACTTGGCTAAATCAACAGATATTTTTCTAAACT
The DNA here is from genome assembly GCA_949748255.1 of Eustalomyia histrio. Classification (NCBI taxonomy): domain Eukaryota; kingdom Metazoa; phylum Arthropoda; class Insecta; order Diptera; family Anthomyiidae; genus Eustalomyia; species Eustalomyia histrio. Next base: position 73,027,665 of record OX456527.1, on the reverse strand, counting down.
TATCAAATATTTTTGCTGATGATAATAAAAATCGGAGTTTAAACTCTCTATAAGCTCACATCTGGCCCATATACATATACTTTAGAAAAAATAATTAAAATCTTAGCACTTGCCTTCTAGAAAAATGCTGGCATGTGTTCTATTGGGATATGAAGTTTTTAAATAATTATAAGAAGTATCACATTCTTTAAATAACTCATAATATTGTGTTTCCTTACAGTTTTCTTTTGTTTTTATTTTTATATCATATACATACATCTTGATTATTTTTTGTTATTTTTATTTTTGCATAAATTTATAAGAATAAAACACAGAAAAGTGACAGAGGAATTAAAAAGTGTACTTTGGTTGCCAAACCAATGGAATCTATATTCAAATGTGATCGCTAAATAAATTGGGAGTTCCAACCAAAATTTTTTCGTGGAGAACAATATTCAGTTTTTAAATTTTTATCAATTTCACACTTTCTCATCCCGAGAATGTTACTTGCCATAGAAAAACTTTAAATCAGTTAAAATATATGATACTCAAAAAAATAATATACGATGCTCCTAATATAATGTTGAAAAATATTACACAATTGAAGTCGTTTAAAGCGCCAGGATTCGTGTTTATAAAAAAGCTTACAATGATTGTTTCGGTTCTTCGGTCATTGAAATAAAGTTGAAAAATCCTACTATTTGCTAGGTACGCAGTTTACATTTGCCCTATAAAAATGAACACAAATTTTAAAAATTATCCAATAATTTGTCAAATTATATAGAAAGCAGTCAATGCGTCGACATAAATCGAAATATACAACAAAAGTGTAACCCATCTGTAAGATACTTGCCGGTTACATATACATCAACATTTTTGTCTAATAACTCGTAAAATGCAAATTTTCTTTACAATTTCTGCATTCATACTGAACCCCAAAACACGAATTTTTGATCTTTCAAGTTTACGGCTTTTAAATTCCATGCGAATTTTAAATCAAACAACGTGAATGTAATCTGAATGTAGATTTAAATATTTTCAAAATTCTTCTTAAAGAAATTAAAAATCTTAATTTAACAACTCTGTTTATATTGTGTGGCATTATTATTTTCTTTTCAACAGAAGGGCAAAACAAGATATTATTTTATCGGTATCATCAATAAAATAAAGAATTTTCTATATTTAACATTTATATAAATTTTATCTAAACAAATTTTTTACTCTTTTTATATTTTACAGTATAATTGTTGGTGCACCAAGAGCTCAATCTACATTAGAATTACAAAGAAATGTCAACGAAACAGGTGCCATATATCGGTGCTCATTAGGTACAAGGCCCAGTTGCTATCCATATGTATTTGAGGATCAAGGCAATCGTATGATTGAAAATAGTGAATATACGTATGATTCGGAAAAACGTGATTTTCAATGGTTAGGCGCTTCTATGGATGGTGGTTTAAAAGACACTGATAAACTTATTGTCTGTGCTCCAAGATTTATAGCACCAGTAGCCACAAATGATTATCTATTGCATGGTATCTGTTATTGGATTAACGATACTTTAGCCGATAAACCTACTAATGTCAAAAAAATCTCGCCATTACGTTTAAAACAAGATCAGATACGTCAAGATGGTATCGAAAGGTATTATTATTACATGTTAGCCGAACAGGGTCTAAGTGCACATATTACTCCCGATAATGAAGAGTTTCTAATTGGTGCTCCAGGTATTCATACATGGAAAGGTTCAGTAATACGTTATCGTAAACGTACCACAAGCGATGATCCAAGTTTAAGTCGTCGTGATACTGAAAGAGCTTCTCGTATTGCCAGGCAATCAGATGTTGTACCATCACAGGTATATTATGAATCGGAAATACCTAATCCAGAAAAATTCGAACAACCAAATGATTCATATTTTGGTTATTCAGTCAGTTCAGGTTATTTTGATTCAAATGATAAGAAAAGATTAATGTATGTAGCAACAGCTCCACAAGCCAATGAACAATCAGGAGAGGTAAGATTTTGGAATGCAATCAAAACAATTAGTTTTATGTGCTAACAAAATTGATTTTATTTTCTCAGGCTTATATCTTTGATTACCAAGGTGGTAGTATAACGAAAAGTTATGTTTTCCGTGGTGAACAATTTGGTGAATATTTTGGTTATGCTGTTCTAGCTGAAGATATTAATGGCGATGGTTTAACTGACGTTATTGTATCAGCACCACAACATAGTATATCCGGTTCATTTGATGATGGTGCCATTTATGTGTTTATCAATCAGGGCAGGGTAAGCGTTGTTGGTTTATATAAAGATTAGTCACTTTCTATTACACATTAACTTTTACCGACTACTTTACAGTTTAATTTCGAACGTAAATTGATGACTTCTCCAATTCACGGAAAAGCACGTTTTGGTACCACACTAACAAGATTGGGTGATATTAATCATGACGGTTATAATGATATAGCCGTTGGTGCACCCTTTGCTGGTGACGGTTCGGTATTTGTATACTTGGGCAGTGCAAGCGGTTTACGTAATCAACACAGTCAACGTTTAGATTCCCCAATAGAATTTATAAAATCTTCTTATAAAACTCATATGTTTGGCCACGGTCTTTCTAAGGGTTCCGATATTGACAATAATGGTTTCAATGATTTCGCAATTGGTGCACCAAATGCCGAAACTGTTCTATTATATAGAGCTTATCCAGTGGTAAAAGTTTTGGCAACCATTAAATCAGATACTCGTGAAATTAAACCGGGACAAACTTCATTCCCGCTAACTGTTTGCTATAGTATATCAACAACATCAAAAAAAATTCGTTCCCAAGAATTGGCATTACATGTGGTAGTTGATCCTCAGGTGAAACGTGTTACAATACTATCAAATGGCAAGACAGAAATGAAATTTAATGCTGATGCTGTAACACAAATGCAATGTCGTAATTTGGATTGTAATGTCAAATTCAGTGAGTCGGATATTTTTAAGCCAATAGAGTTGGAATTGCACTATAGTCTGGTGAATAAAATTCCAGACTCTGAAGGTAATTTAATGTTTCTATACTTATTTATAGTCTTAACTAATTTTATGACCTAAATATGTTCCAAAAACATGTCTTTATATCATTATTACAAGCACAATCGCCTTTAACTTTAAATCTAATTGGATTAAAATTTTGGACGATATGAAGATTTTAATACTTGGTACATATTCCAATATTTGTGGGCAAATACTACTAGTTCCGTTCGTTTACTTAATAATTTGTGCAAATTTTTACTGCATGGCGTTCGTTTACACAAATACTCAGTAAACAGAAAGAGAAAAGAGAGAATAAAATGACAGTTCTATGTTAAGAGTTTGCAAATTTTTGCCAGCAAGAATTTTCAAGCAGAAAAAACATATGGTTGAAAAACACATGAGAAATTTATGTAAATACAAATAAAAATGTTTTACAACAACTTTGTGGTACGCAAATGCAAAGCAAGAAATATTGTAAATAATTATGGAAAAGATAATAAAATCTTCTAAAATGTTTTTGCTTAATATTTTACAACAAGAATACTCTTTTTCCATATTGACCAGTTATACTTTTTTTACATTTGGTTTTACAATCAGGTGTTTAACAAACTTGTAAATTTTCCGTAATTTTGTCTTACTCTCGGTTTGTTTCTTAGTGTTGTCAGTAATAAGCATTCTTTAGCAAATCTTAGTTCGAGGTATTTATAACATTCCTTCCATAATATTAAAATTTGACCTCGAATTTCCTATAATTTTAGCAAATCTTTCATGCCGAAAACTGTCAAGACAATACAAGAAATTTTGCAAAATAAATTTTCCATTATGAAAATAAAATTTACCATCGTAGTTTTTGAGAATATAGAAATATCGCGACTTAATTCGATTTCTTTGAAAGCCTAGGTATTTCTGTTCTTTCTTTATGCAAACTTTTAGAAGGACTTTACAAAATAACTTTCTAAACTGTGGATAGCTTTAGACGCATTTCGCTGACTTATGTAATGTCAGCCCTTAACTTAGGGTCTAGATCAATTGTATATGTAATATGAAACTTCACCTAAATTTATTGAAGTACTCGTAATATTTTGCAGGTTTAGAGCTTCTTTAGAATACTGAAGTCGATTGCCATTATATGTTAACCTTATTGCAATGAAATTTGGATAAGTTATCAAGGAGAAAAATAAAACAAGAATTCTTTGTTCGCCCCAATTCCATATTTAGGAGTAACAAACTGGGGTCAAAATTATCCAATGTACAAATAACTGTTTTAAGTGTCTATTTTTTATGTTTTTGATGCATATTTTACTTCTTTAGTTGTATTTTATAGGTGCTCTTTTCGTTTTTTAAATTCATGAAATTTCTTTCCCTATTAATTACAATTAAAAAAGATTTGGTTTGACATGCTGTCATTAAAATATATAATAATATCTTCTTATGTTTTCAGTTTTCTGTGAAACTTGTGCTGCTGTTGATCCAGCTGAGCCCAAGGTGTATACTGAGAAAATTATCTTTAGCACAGGATGTGCTACCGAAATTTGTATTGCTAATATGGAAGTTAAAAGTTCTGGATTAGAGTAGGTCTATTTAAAATAATAGCATAAAATATTTTTAAACTAACATTTTTTCTACATTATTCAGTCATACTTATATCTTGGGCAGCAGTCGTACACTGACCGTTGCATATGATGTTACGAATACTGGGGAGACAGCCTATTTGCCACAGATCAATATAACATCCTCAAATCGAATGCCTTTTGCAAGATATCCCTCAAATTGTAAAGTCAAGGATGCTGTAATGCTGTGTGATCTTAATCGCGGCCAAGCTATGGAAAAGGGTGCCAAAGACACTGTGTCTGTAATATACGATGTTAGTAGTTTATCGGGTACAGCTATGGTTTTAACAGCTGAAGTGTTCAGTACTGGCAAAGAGTTAAATCCTGGAAATAATATTGTCAAAGATGTTATAACATTAGGTGAATTTACTGAAATCGAAGCTGTAGGGTAGGTTATGGTTATAAAAATAATTAGATAGATAATTTAACATTATATTGTGCATTTTAGAGCACCTAAGACACCCCATATTAATTTGGAAAAAGTTTCAAACTCAGCTCAAGTTGTTAACTATTATGAAGTAAGTTTTTCATTATTATCATCATTAAATAGACTAATACTTATTTGTTTGCATAATTTCAGATTAAAAGTAATGGTCCCAGTAATGTGGGTGCAATGGAAGTTGTTTTCAATATACCCGTTGCTTATAAAATATCTGGATCTTCGGCTACTATTCCCATTATTGATATGAATAACATTACAATGCAGGCCACCTATGATTCTCAATTGGTTGGTATTGATTTCTATCAGAATAATACACAACTTATAATGAATCCTATTACAACAATGTACAAAATGTCATCTTCGGTTACTAAAACTATAATCGAGAGTAGCAATGGCCTGAATTATAATGCTGTTAATATGGGTCATGTTAATGAGATATCATATCAAAATACTAATACTGACTTGGGAGGTAATTTAAATAACTTTTAATATAAGGCCAGCACGCAGCTAAAATTACTAAAAATTAAAAATTGTTCTTTTTAGATTCTGTAATAACTGCCTCTATGGGTCATAGTCGTAGGCGTCGTGAAGCTGCTGCTCTTACCGCGAATAAAGATCAGTATGCTCGTATCGCTCAGGCCAAATCATATGACTTACTCAGTGATGATTTAAAGGGTACCTTGCCAGTTAATCGCACAATTGTCTTTAATTGTAATGATCCCGAAATGACTGTTTGTGTGAGAGCTGTTATTCATGTGTATGATTTCAAACCCGAAAAGCCCATAACTGTCAATATGAAATATAATGTTGATCTCAAAGAAGTTAATCAAATTCTTATCGAACCTTGGGAATTCTTCGTTGTCTTGGTTGGTGTAGATGTATTAAAAACGAATGGTTTGTCTTCCACATTAGCTGTTACCAAAAAAATAGAATATAACATTATTTCCAAACATCAGTTGTATGGTACACCTATATGGGTTATTATTCTTGCTGTTCTTGGTGGTATTTTAGTTTTGGCATTGATAACTTATGGCATGTATAGGGTAAGTTTATATGCACCATATACTCTATTTAATTAAACGCCACTACATAATGAAAAAAGATCTTTGAGATTTAATCCCTGATTAAAATAATTTTTTCGGTCCCTCACAAAACCCCAACGGAAGTTATCCATATATCTGCTTTTGTTATTATGTCTGAAAAACTTTTAGTTTATGATAGTTTTATTGAAATTTTGGCCACAAAAAGGTCCAAAATATTGCTTTTTATATAGAAAATTTTAAGTTAGCAAAGCCAAATTTGGACATTCTCAAAGTAGAAAGCCTTTAGAACGGCCAAAAGATAGCTACCCAAAAAAAATCCATCGGCGAAGACGAAATTGGACAGAGCCACGAGGAGAAAAGCCTATCCGAAAAAGTCCAAACACTTTTTTGCCCGTGAACATTATACAGAATACAAACATGTTGTGAAGATTATGATCCTAGTTTTGGTCTTTAAGCTCGTTATCTTCTGGATAGTATGAACGAAATTGCTTCGGTCATAGTCTCCAGACATAATTCAAAACCCGGCAGTTGGTCTCAAATGCACGCATATAAAACAATTTCAATAATTTTTTTTTTTGGTTTGCAAAGCATTTCTTTGGTGCACAGATGCAATTTTTAACGATTTCTCAGACTATATTTTGTGAAGAGCAAGAGCGACACCATTCAAAGAGAAAAAGAGCCTGATGTCTCATAAAATTTATTTGTTTCCGAAAAATTCTGAAATATTTTGAAGTATAATAATCTTCCTGAAATATGATATCATTTTCGATTAGTCGTGGTGATAGCGATTTCACTATAGTATCGTTCTTTGGTTTATTGTGACATTTTTATATATAATTTATTCTGAACTTGAAATATTTTTTGGGATATTTTTTGTTTCCTGCCAATATGAGTAAATGATCACAAAAATATTTTTTATTAAAGTTACTATGATTAAAAGTCTAATGCACAAAACAATATTATAATTATATATTTAATTTATCCACTAAAGCCCTCCATTACCCGGGTTTGCGGTCGACCGGTCTACCCGTTTAACCGGGTTGCAGTACTTTTATACTTTTTTCCAAATGTACGTTTTTGATACTTTTCGGGTCGTTGTAGCGTTAACAGACCAGATCTTTTGGTGGGAATCAAATTCACGACCCCCGCACTGATAAGCTAGCACGCTATAAAACAGCCCATCGGGGCGCTCTTTCTTAAATAATAATGCTTGCCATAATCAATTATTTTCATATTAATTCAATTAAAAAATTGTAAATGTTAAAACTTCCAAAAGTTATAGTTATCACAGATCATTTTTCTAAGAGAATCAATTACCAAATTAATTGAATATGACTTTGTTATTTAAAAAAATTTTAAGAATTTATGGGATATTTTTTGCGAGCAACACATACGCCAATGTTCTTTTAAAACATATTAAATTGTTTTTATTTTCGAAATAATTTCAGGCTGGTTTCTTTAAACGTGCTACTAAAGAAGAAATGGATAAATTGGTACATCAAGCTGAAATATCAAGTGATGGTGTAACAGAAGCATCAAATCTAAATGCTGAAAATAATTAAATTTAATTACACACGCAATCACTTACTAACTAGTTCATCGTTGTCATCATCCAAACAATTTGAATGATGAATCATTGTGATCTGTCTTGTGTCCAAATAAAAGCTGTGAATACACCTCCTTTGCAATTTTCTTTATTTTTTTACACAAATTAGCGATTTTTTAATCATTATTTTTTTTATTATTTAATTTGTTTAAACTAATTATACATCACTTTATATAAAACGAAAAGTTGATAGTCAACTTAATTTTACTTATACTTTATTTAAAATAAGTAGGTATAATCGCGATTTCGATACCAAATGTTACTATTTTTATTGTGTGCATATATTAAGTTAAGTTAATTTATTTGTTTTAAGCTTTTTTTACTAGTTAGTATTAAATTAAGTTTCTTATTTAGCTGCCATGTAAATATGTAATTGTCTACAATTGTATTTAAATTTAATTTGTACAATTTTGTGTGTATATGTTTTACGTAACGTATTGCATTTTTTACTTTATTAGAATCAAAATATAAAAAAAAAAATTGTAAATTTAAGTCTTAAGACTTACCTAAGTATTAAAGATTTTTTATTTTAAAAATAAATATTTTTATGAAAATAAATAAAAAAAATGTTGTTACATTTAAAGATATGTATGTAGACGTTAAACAATATTTTTACCTTGAGATCTTATAATTTGGCCAAGGAAAATAGCACGGAATCTGACCCTCTTCTAAGAGAAAATCACCTCAATATATATTTTTTTTGTTTTATATTTTGATTGCTGTCCAAAGAGAAATGCCTGGGAATCCGAGGTTTTCTTTTATAAAATTAAAAAAAAAGGGCATATAATCTAAATTGAACTCCAGAAAATTGCAAATCAGTGATTTTTTTGAAATAAAAAAGAATCCTACATATTTTATTCTACATTTTCAATATACTTTTTTTCTGGGATATTGAACTATTCTTCCTTGGGTATCAGAAAAATTATAGAGAAATAATAAATACCCAGAATGTAAATTATTTGATTTTTGTTTTTTGGTTTTTAACCACTTTTCCCCCACATAAATCCCTCTATTTTATTTTGAGAATATTCGTAGATATGGAAGCATTTTTTTGGGCTTTATCTGTAGGAAATATGCCACTAGAATGTGTAGGAAAGAATTGTTTTTTCGGTGTATTAATTAAAAACCACCACCAATCGGGTCAGCAAATTTATATTATTGCCTTTTTATTTATAATTCAAACAAACAGAGGATAATTCCTGTAAAAGATATATTCCTCTTATCATCATTGGAAATTAAGAAGATAAATTATGATACCTTTATGGTGCATATTGATTGTATCAGGAGAGATGTTACTGTTAATTGTAAAAATTTTTTTTTTATTTTTTCTTGGCTTTTAATTTTTCAGAATTTTTTTCAGAATTTTTGAACAGATTCATTGTGACAACCAAAGTTTTTGACAACCGAATGGTTTGGTTGGAGTCACCATTATTTTCGGTTGTGGTAACAAAAAATCTGTCAGTACAACAGAAATTCGGTTAATACAGAAAAATATTTGGTTAGGACAAATATGTAATTCGGTTGCTGCAACCGAAAATATTCAGTTGGCAAGAAATTCGGTTGTCACGAAGAATCTGTTTTCTCAGTGCGGTTATATGAAAGATAACTTATTATACATGTTGCCAAAAAATGCAACACTAACTACAATTTATGAAAGTAATAATAAAATAAAAAATGATAATAATATTACAAAAATACCTATTGAAAATATCTGAAACTTAACATATCGCCGTCCTTGAAAGATCCTGAAGTACATCAACCTTTATAAGGGATAGGTACCAACTTATGTGCAGCGTGTCAAACCTCTCCATATTTATACCCTTCAACACAGGAGGTGAAAAAGGGTATATATGAGTTTGTCATTCCGCTTGTAATTTCATCAATATTGATCTTAGACCCTGAGCGAAGTTGATTTAACGATGTCCGTCTGTGTGTTGAAATGGGTTTTCCGAAGACCTCAGACATGATGAGGACTTGCTTGATATATATTTCTGTCACATGTGATCCATTTCTATTTGCTATTGAAATTCAGCCAGATCGGTTGATAAATGTTTGTGAAATAAACAAAAAACCACGACTTCCTCTAATTTTTTCCGTAAAATTCCTTTGTTTTATATGTATGTTGATTATTACGCATAACAAACACATCCATTTGTTGAAATTCTCTTCTTTCACCTCTTCACCTTTTATACACAAACAACAAACCAATACAAAGATTTACCATTTAAAAATCAAACAAATTTGTTTTGTACGAAACTGTTTACTTAACGATGTCGGTCAGTATTTATGTATATTTGGAGAACGCCAAGAGGAAATGTTCCCAAATAAGGTACAAGCATCTTGGTTATCAATACACAACATCTGGCCAAATGTGGCTTGGATCCGTGAATTGGGCGTGGCACTAAATAGATTACTTTATATCTTAAGAACGGTAAGACCTTAATTAAATAATCCATAAATGGGCTAAAAAATTAAAATTTTTATAAAAACTAAAATTTTAGAGTTGTAATATGACCTATGGATATGTCTTAAAAAGCAAAAGATCGAACATCTAGTATAACATATTTGCTAAAAACTCGGAAATATCGGTTCAGATACAAAAAAGTTATGACCAAAACATACATTTTTTTTAAACACCTGTTTTCAGGAACCATAAATCTGCCCGAGTCTAAATGGTTAAAGACGTCCGTATATAAATCTGTCCATTCCATATGTGCCCATATATGTATAAAGTTCAGTTTTTTCCAAACATGGTGAAGGGTATAAAAGATTCGGCATAGCCGAATTTAGCCGCTCTTACTTATTCGTTTTCACATCGTCCACTTATCGTTTAGATCATAAGACACGACCGTTAGCATTTGCAGCACAGTATTTGGAATATTTACCTTGTAGTTGTTGATCAAACAAATTATCATTTATTTCTTGCAGTTCCAGGCCGGGCCACAAACCTCTTCAAAGAAGTCAGGAATGCTTCAGTAGTTAAATTAAAAACCACCAGCATATGGAAAGCTTTTGCGAGAGCGGGAGCCACGCAGAATGTATGTTGTGGTAGTAGGATCAGAAAAGTCCACACCAATCACGGTAAATAGATTCGATATGGAGACTTTTGAAGGAGGTAAATCACATATTATCGGTGTACTTAGCTTTAGGTGACATCTAAAACATTGTAGGCAACTACCAGTCACAGAACGTATCAATCTTCTAGCGTGGACGATCCATAACCTTTGCCTAATGATAGCCATTAAAGGTTGGGTACCAGCATGCAAATATCTTAAATGGAGAAATCGTACAATCGAATCGAACAATTTATGAATTATTTGGCAAAAGAATTACCCAACACAAAGTATTGGAACACCATATTTGCTTTCCACAAAAAACTGAGGTTTTTGTATTTATTAGTTGATCGCCATTCACGATTTTTCAGAAGCAACGCAGTTTCCTCTTGAAAATAATAATTGTGTATACCTTTATCAAATCTCAAAGAGTCAAAGCTTTCGTGCCTTTGTTAAATTCAAGTAAATGCACAAATATCCTAGGCAGTTTCTCAATATCGCTAAAAGTATCAATCCATTTTAGAAAAATTGGTTTAGGGTCGTTATTTTTGATGAAATCTTAATTAAAAACATGTTTATCGGCAGTAACTTCATGGGGAAAATTAACGATCAGGTTCGCGCCACTGCGACTTCATTCTTGGTCTGCATTAGTACTTTTTTTCCAACACTTTTAGTGGCCATTCACAACATGGTATCTTTAAGAATTAGGGCCTGCAAACAAAAAAAATTAGTTTATTCATTTAAATACGAACCTCTGGATAAATGTAACATCCGCCGGATTAGATTTTTGGCGCCAGATACACATATTCGTATCAGCGATAGAAAAATTAGCGATAGAAAAATTAGCCTTAGTTTTGTCGACCAGATTCGATAATAATTCAGCCAACAATTCTTATTTTCGTAGAGATTGAGTTTTTAACGGTGCTACTCTTGATTTAGAGCTCTACAAATGCACTTTGTCATCATCATCATCGCTTATTGTACCAATATATATACAACATTCGTACGCTATTTTTAGTTTTTAATTTTCTTTTTAGATAAAACAAATCAGGGAATTCCTATATTGTGTTTGACGTACGTTACCGCGGGTGCCCGCGATACCCAATCTTACCAGAAAGCGGTTCTTGTAACAAAAATTGTGTAAATGAGAACATCATGAGAGAGTAATTGTGTTTCTCTTTTTACCGTACTTATTTGTTTGGGTAAAATGGCAAAACCGTCAAATCGTCACCTGCTGCTAATAAATCAGCTTTTTTTTTTAATACCCCATTCAACCGAACCCCAAAATACGTATTTTCGTCTTTTCGAAGTTTTCAACTTTCAAATTTCATACAAACTCTATATCGAAAACTTGAAAATAACAATAATACGTGTTTTGGGGTTCAGTATGAATGGGGTATGAAATGAAAAATAATTTGGTTATGAAATGTGGTTTTGTGTGTTCGCAGTATTTTGGACATTTTTATCGTTTTGCGAGAGTATTTTTTGCTCACTCTCATTTTACCACGCTTTACCCAAAATTACCTCGGACATATCTTTGACTCTGTAGGTTCATCTTCAAGATCAAAAAATTTTGCATACACAACAATTCACGATTAAAGGGTTAGTTACACCAAACGGGTCAATCAGCCTAGATAATTCAGTCAACACTATTCTTTTTGTCACTGATTTAGTATCATCAAACTTTGAACACACGAAAAATCGAAGAGGTGACATTTACATTTGAAGAATTTTATTTAGAAAATCTTTCCATCTTTTTTAGAACGTGTTCGAGCATATCATCATCATTTTCTGAAGAACAAGATATTGGTTCTCTCATTAAATTCTCTTATTCTCCTTCCATTTGCAAATTATTAAACATTTTAATTGTTTTTCAAATATGTTTTAGCATTTTCAACATATTTGGGATTTAGCATTAGCTTAAATCTCCTATGTATCTAGATATAATGCTGCAATCAAAAGTGGATTATTAATAAAGTGGTTTTCTCTTTTTATAACATTTAAATATATAAAATTCACCTAAATTCATCTGTTCCGCGTTAATTTTTTAACAGTGCAAAAACTTCTACGAATTCTTCATAAATATTATCATTCATAGTTAATGCAGCATCCAGTAGTTCCGAACAAAAACTTCTGTATTCTAATAAGGCTTGAGTCATGACATAACTGGAATTCTATCTGGTTTGACAGTCTAGTACGGCTTTTTTCAAGTTTGGCTTTTAGTTAATAAGAAATTTTTGGTGTTCGCAATTTTTGCAAATTGCTCTGCATTAATCAGTATTTACTTAAAAGAAGGACTGCAAACTTAAATACAAGAAATGTAATGTTTTTTATAATTTTTTTATCAAAAATTTCTCACGCCATGAATAGCAAGAATATTTAAATCCGAACCTGGTTAAAATTTTTCGGGTTCAACGGGTTCAGGTTCAAAATTTTTATATACAGCGAATCTGAACCCGTTTGGGTTCGGTTTCAGTCCCTGTTCAAAACACAAACTATAAAAAATACAGACTTTCATTAGGAGTTGATATTTTTTGTTAAATGTAAAATTTTCTGATTTCTGTTTCTAAAAATAGAAATTCAAATAATTCCTTTTTATTTTTTTTATCAAAATAGTTTATTTAAATACAAAATTATTTCAATACAATAACAAATTATTTAAATATACATACTCACATAGAAAATAAAAATATATATGTACAACAAAAAAATTTAATTAAAAAATCATTTTTTTTCTAACGTTTTGGCAGTTAAAAATTGATAGTTATTTTAAACGACTTTCGATTGTTTTTACACTTTTGTCGTTGATTATTTTTTCAAAAATAAACAAATATAAACAATAGAAATGGGCTGAATATAATGAAAAATCAGTAGTCCTCCTTTTGATTGGATTTTCGATTAATTTAATATGGATTTTAGATGGTTCTTAACGAAATAATATTGTGAGTGTGATAGGCTCGTATCTTTTTGATAATATATGTTTTTTAAATGATATTGGTCGTGTTGCTGGTTCTAAACCACTTCTTTTCATTTGTTTTTTGTCGTTTTTGTTCCGCATCTCTAATCGCATCATCTTCAGCTATATCTTACAATAAATTTATTTTTATAAATAAATTCCACAGCACACTTTTTTATTATTAATTAAAACAAAATTCAGTAAACGTTTTCAATGTTTATTAATAAAATTGTTTTCCTTTTATTATTTGACAATTAGAAATAGCTTCTTTTGGTTTTGATTGTTATATATTTATATTATTTGTGAAGTTTAAAAACCTCTGCTTTTTCTTTTTTAGCACTACAGTTTAGGGTCCACTGTAACTATCACAAAAATTCTGATCGAGGTTGATGTCTTTGCTTAGCTAAGCAAGGACATGACTCTAGTAGAAGATAACAGGTTATCTTAATTTATCTATTTCTTCTCACTAGTTGTGTCGTTCATAGCTGTTAACTTTCGATTTGTATAATTTATTTCACATTCACAACGTGTATTTTTGAATCACTGTTACAAAAAGATACAAGATCATATATTACTATAATTTCATACAATCATCACATAATCTTAAAATTACAATAAATATATACATTAAAAAAATTTGCTTATTGTTTCCACGATTGCCTTGTGAAATAATTTGCCAAGGGTTTAATTTAATGACACGGGGTGAAAGGTACGCAAAAAGGCACTATCATTTTATAACATTTAGCGACCGCGAATCTAAAAAGAACTACATGGCCAAGTGTATTATTATTATTATTATTTTACGACCAGAAAACCCCAACTAAATCGGGCTAAAACTGTCGATTTTCCCGTTATGCAAAAAAAAAAAAAAATGTTTTATATATTTGTGGTTTTTATTTTTACACTTCGTACTAAGATTAAGTGTCCGGAGTAAAAATATTGATAAGTTATTGTGGTTAGATTTTCATTGAGATAAATACTTAGTATTGTATAGTTACCCATAGCTAATTTAAAGTTGGCTGCTGGAGAAATGTTAATGGGCGTTAACACTATAAAGTACTTTAAAGATTTTAGCCGTGATCAAATTGCAACCATTCATTTTCACTGTGTGTATTTACTGCGTCTTCGCTAACTAGTGTTTCTTTATTAAAATTAAATATAGATAATAAATAATATTTCAGACATAATCATATTCTTCATTAAGTAGAATAATTGCAAGTATTATCAAAATTTGTTAAAAAATTGTTTTGGCTTTACTTCAAATCTCAATCTCATTGTGAATAAATAGTTTTTTATCTGGAGTATAACAGATTTGAGACAACTTACTATGATTAAAAAGTGGATGTTCAATTTTTGCAGGGAATGTTTGAACAGCAGCCTTTCTAAGTGATAATTTGTTTTTTGTTCTTTGCCGATC
Source organism: Eustalomyia histrio (assembly GCA_949748255.1). Classification (NCBI taxonomy): domain Eukaryota; kingdom Metazoa; phylum Arthropoda; class Insecta; order Diptera; family Anthomyiidae; genus Eustalomyia; species Eustalomyia histrio. Next base: position 73,012,535 of record OX456527.1, on the reverse strand, counting down.
CTCCAGCTATTTTTGTTCCTTCTTCTCTAATCTCGATCCACTGTGTTCCGGTTATATTAAATTATTTGCGAGTAAAGTGTGTGAGTATTACTCACACTTTCCATATTATATGTTCGTGGTAAAACGGTTCGAATTATTTGTTGGTCAACCGAGAACTATTTTTATTTGTAAGTAAAACACCAATTTAGTTTTGTTTAAGCGATTCATAGGTTGGGTTGTTTCAAATGTTAAAACGATTTAAAAAAAAGTGTGAATTGAATTTTGATTCTTAGTTAATATACTGTAAATTGTAGATTTAATAAAAATTTTAAAATTAAAATGATATATTTGATGCTACCTGTACCAATAACATCGATTTTAATATGTTCGTGTATAATTGCCGTAATTTCGGTTAACTGTGTTAGATGTTATAATTTATCACCAAAACCAAATGCTATCATCAAAGATCCTCAATTTCGTACTGCTATACCAAAATATGAATCTTCATATTTTGGTTTTAGTTTAAATTTAAGATCTAACGGGTAAGTAATTTGCTATACAAGGAAGACCTCATTTATATACAATGGAACATTTAAAAAAAATTATTTTTACTATAGAATAAAGTACTCAGAATCTGAGGATTTTCTATACGAAAAGTCCTCAAAATCTAATGAGTTTTCCATAGGAAAAGGGTATCCGATTCTGAAGGTTTTTTTATAGGCAAAATTCCCTACAATCTGAAGGTTTTGTATGGAAGAGGTTCTTATATTCTGAGGCTTTTTCCACAGAAAAAAATCCCCAGATTCCGAGAGTTATTCTGTAGGATAAATTCAAAGATTCTGACAGTTTTTATAGGAAAAATTCCTCAAATTCTGAAGGTTTTTTTTTTATAGAAAAAGGCTCTCAATTAATGAGAGTTTTTTATAAAAAATATTTCAGATAATGAGGGGTTTTCTATAGAAAAATTCTAACGGTTTTTTCTAGGCAAAGGGATCTAAAACCTTTTTTTCTATTGAAAAACATTGATGTCGATTATAATTAGCAGCACAACATTAGTTGCGTTGTCAACTGAAATAAAAATTAGTTAAAAAAGTTAGCGATAATATTATTTTGGCAAATAAATGTATCAAAAATAAAAATATCAATTTGTTAAAAAAAAAAAACAAATTTATAAAAGCGAATTTGCTCTTTCATTATAGAATCCTTTTCTTTTTTTTTAGTTTCTTACAAAACTTCGAATTTTTTTTTTTAAATCTTTCATCTAATTGAGAATAAGATTTTTCTTGTAGTGATTTTTTTCAATGTGGGCCATTTCATGTCAAACCGCACAGAAAACTGTCATTTTCGGATTCGCCACAAATATTGTAAATGGGTAGTGTTTATCAAATCATTAACCTTTCGACCCAAGCCCTATAGGTTTTCGAAATATTACGTCATGAAAATTGGCAAAAACATCAAAATATCGAAAAAGTGTTCATGCAAAGTCGCCCATAACTTCTAAACTATAAAACTTTCAAAATGGCAATCCAAAATTTTTCAGCATTAAAAGGTTAAAGGTATTTTTTTAAGTTTAATCTTCAAAGATCCATATCTCAAAATCCAATTTTTTAAAATTCTGAAAAAATATATGTTAAAAATTGAGGCCTCTCTACATTTGTGGAGACTCATTTGGTTCCTGAGTTATGAAGGAAAACGTGATCGTAAGCCAATTTTCGTCGCAAATTCATATGCAAAATCTTACACACAAAAACAATATGTATACAAACCATTTGCATGCTTTGAGTGTGTATGTTACTCATAGCATGTAAAAGATTTTGCGTATGAAACCGTCAAGATAAATTTGCTTACGACCACGTTTTCCTTCATAATTCAGGAACCGAATGAGTCTCCACCTTAAAATTTTGCCACAAATGTAGAGAGGCCTTAATTTTTAACATATATTTTTTTCTGAATTTTAAAAAATTGGATTTTTAGATATGGAAAATATTACCTTTAACCCTTTAATGCAAAAAAACTTTTGGGATGCTATTTTGAAGGTAATGTTTTCACCTTTAAAATGGTAGCAATAGAAAAATTTTAGGTTATATAATTTAGAAGTTATGGGCGACTTTGTATGGACACTTTTTCGATATTTTGACGTTTTTGCAAATTTTCATGACATCATATTACGAAAACCGAAAGGCTTTGGGGTCGAAAGGTTAATGATTTGATAAACACTACCCAGTTACAATATTTGTGGCGAATTTCATTAAAATAGGAGATGACAAATCCGAATGCTGTGCGGTTTGACATGGAATGGCCCAAACGTCTCTTCTACATCGTTTGTGAATCCACAGAAGATTTTCCTGCCACCTCTCCACACAAAGCTTGGCCTTATCAAAAAATTCGTCAAAGCGCTCAACCCTCAGTACTTGGCCAAGTTGTTTCGCAAATTGTCTTACGCCAAAATCAATGTGAGAATATTTGTCGGACCTGATATTCAAAAATTAATGGTCGACGTAAATTTTATAAAATGTTAAACGCTCAATGAAGAAGCAGTATTGGCTTTATTTCAAGATTGTGTACACAACATTCTCGGTAATCGTAAATCAAGCAAATAATTGACAGTTTGTTGCAAAATTATAGCAACGGAAATCGAAAGACGATATCAAGGTTTTTGGGACGAGTGCATGATGAGCGACTACTGTTGAACTCCAATGCGTAAAGCAGGTCCCATACAATACAAACTACTCAGACTTCTCTTTATTTTGATATTTTCACTTTTTCTTGAATAACATGGACATTAATTGTCAAAAATTGTAAAATAACATTTTATTCAAAGATTAGCAAAAAATACCGCTGGGCTCAAATTAGCAAAATTTCCCATTATAACAACAAAATTTTCAGTTGCCATTACACTTTTTTTTAACTAACTGGACATTGTCCGGACAAATTTACTTATTTATCTCTCTGGGGTATATTTAAACTCCAAATCATGTGTACAATTATTGCTGAGGTACAAACGAAAGTATGTATCAATAAGATTTGTTAAATTGTCTGTAGATGTTTAATTTTGTTCGCTTTCTATTCTTTCTTTTTCTTTAAAGAATAATTATTGGCGCACCAAGAGCTCAATCTTCATTGGAATCACAAAGAAAAGTTAACGAAACAGGTGCCATATATCGGTGTTCATTAGACCCAAGGTCTAAGTGTCATTTATATGTGTTTAACGTTCATGGCAATCGTATTATTGAAGATAATGAATATACCTATAATTCGGAAAATCGTGACTTTCAATGGTTAGGTGCTTCTATGGACGGAGGTTTAAAAGATACAGATAAACTTATTGTCTGTGCTCCAAGATTTATAACGCCAATAGCCGACAAGGATTATCTAATGCATGGTATATGTTATTGGATTAATGACACTTTGACGAATGTCCCAACAAATGTCAAGGAAATCTCACCATTGCGCTTGATAAAAGATCAGATACATAGAAAACGTGGAAAAAGAATCTATTATTACATGTTAGCCGAACAGGGTCTTAGTGTACACATTACATCCGATAATGAAGAATTTCTAATTGGTGCACCTGGTATCCATACATGGAAAGGTTCAGTGATACGTTATCGCAAAAAGGATACGTTATCGCAGGATAATGTAAGAGTAAACCGTCGTGATATTACACAGCGCAAATATGTTTGTGATATACCCAATCCAGCAAAATTCAAACAAACAAATGATTCATATTTGGGTTATTCAGTCACTTCTGGATATTTTGATTCAAATAATAGAAAAAGATTAATGTATGCAGCAACAGCACCACAAGCCAATGTACAATCAGGAGAGGTAAGTAATTGAAAGCTAATTAAAACAATGAGTTTTATTCAAGATTTCATTTCTTCAGGCATATATCTTTGATTACGTAGATGATAGCATAACGAAGAGTTATATATTTCGTGGTCAAAAATTTGGTGAATATTTTGGGTATGCTGTTCTAGCTGAAGATATTAATGGCGATGGTTTAACTGATGTTATTGTATCAGCACCACAACATAGTATATCGGGGTTTTTTGATGATGGTGCCATTTATGTGTTTATTAATCAGGGCAGGGTAAGTGAACATCACTCTTCAAAGTTTACTCACATTCGACACAATACTTTTAAAATTTTTTTACAGTTTAATTTTGAACGTAAATTGATTACTTCTCCAATTCATGGAAAAGCACGTTTTGGTACCACACTAACAAGTTTGGGTGATATTAATCATGACGGTTATAATGATATAGCCGTTGGTGCACCCTTTGCTGGTAACGGTTCGGTAATGGTATACTTAGGGAGTGCAAGCGGTTTACGTAATCAACACAGTCAACGTTTAGATTCTCCAATAGAATTTATAAGATCTTCTTATAAGACTCATATGTTTGGCCATGGTCTTTCTAAGGGTTCCGATATTGATAACAATGGATTTAATGATTTCGCTATTGGTGCGCCAAATGCCGAAACTGTACTATTATATAAGGCTTATCCAGTGGTAAAAGTTTTGGCAATCATTAAGTCAGATACTCGTGAAATTAAACCGAATCAAACTTCATTCCCGCTAACTATATGTTATAGTATATCGACAACTTCAACAATAATTCGATCTCAAAAGTTGGCATTACATGTAATTATTGATCCTCAAGTGAAACGTGTTACAATTTTATCAAATGGCAAAACAGAAATTAAATTAAATGTAGATGCCACAACACAAATGCAATGTAGTATTTTGAACTGTAATGTCAAGTTCAGTGAATCGGATATTTTTAAGCCAATTGAATTAGAGCTGCACTATAGTCTGGTAAATAAAATACCGAACACTGAAGGTAATTTGATATTTTTAATTTTTGTTATGATCAGATATATGAGCTTTTAAGAAGCGGACTAATCCAAATCAAATTTTTTTTTAGTTATAATCAACAACCAATGTGTAAAATCTATTTCATTATATTATTCTTAAGTCCACCAAAAAGATGTATATTGTTCAAAACTATATTTAATTTTATCCGAAGCCAATTGAACCAACTCTATTAATTTTTTTCTCTAACTTTGACTAGTTACCTTTGAACAATTTTTTTAATTTTAATTTGCATAAAAATCGCTATTTCAGAAAAACGTTCCTATAATAATAATAATAATAAAATATTATTCACTTAAGTTTTTTTTTCAAAAAAGACCAAAGCCAAATCCAACCATTTTTAATTTCTTTTCAGAAGTTTTCTATTATAGTTTATAAATTTTCCATTGATTTACAGATATTTAAATTATTATTCAGTAATTAAATATTTAAAAAAGTCAGTTTTTAATAAATACTTTAACTAATTAAAAAATAATTAGGTTGCTCGCAAGTACTCCTCGCGAACCTCTTTTAATAACCTATTCATTTTTTTAAAAACTAGTAAAAGGGCTAAATTCGGCTGTACCGAACCTACCAATGTCTTAAAAAACAATAAGTTGGTTCATGATAGGTTGGTTATCAGCTTATTTGGTTATAAAATTTAAAATAACCTCTGCGCACCATGAACACTATTTAAAGTTGGTTATCTACTTGTGATCATTTTAACTGTTTTTTATAAGTAAAAAACAGATGTGAATGACAATGCTACCAACATTTAATATAACATTTGAGATGCCGTTTACTAAAAATTAAATTTTTTGTGCTGCCAGATTGTTAATATTGTAATATTTTCCAATACTACTAATAAGCATAATCTCCATGCGAAAAAAAGGGGTCAGTGTGGTATTGAGACCTGCTCCGTGATAGGTGAAAACTGGACCGGTTCCGAAAATACATATTACGAGATAAGTAAAGAGAGGACTGGTTCCTAAAGTACCTACCACGTAACCAGATTAAAAGTTTTATGTTATTTTGCATTGGTTGTTTGATATGTTATTTTGGGTTAGTTGTGTGCAGTGGCGTGCCCAGGATTTTGTTTCGGAAGAGGTTCAAAATATATTTTCTTTAATTTCAAAACATAAATTTTTCGAACAAAATGTAAAGCTTTTTAATTCACGTAAAATTTTTATTTAAAACTATTTATCACTTTGACTGAGATCTAAGGTATACATTTATAAAGTTTTTATCAGATTATTTGTCATACTTGAGATTATTTAATCTAAATAGCCAACAAACAATACGTACAGTTTACGAACCGGTTTCGGTCCGTCATAAATGGAATCCAACTCCGTTTACGTATCGTTTTCTTTATCCGTAAACGGACCAGAAAACGGATTTTAAGGAACATCGAAACTGATTCGAATCCGTTTAAAAACCGTCAATGACGGACCGTTTACGGACCGGATATATCTGATAAAAAACGGAGTTGTCCATTAAAAGTCCGTCAATGACGGACCGTTTACGGACCGGATATATTGGATGAAAAACGGAGTTGTCCGTTAATAGTCCGTCAGTGATGGATCGTTTACGGATCCGTATTCGTACCGTTTTTTCAACAAAAAACGGATTTGTGTAAAGGCATATTATTTTTATTGTTAGTAGCAAATTTTTATTTTTTTCTTTAAATTTATTAACAAATATATTTAAATTAAAATAACAAAACTAAATAAACTAAATCCAACAAATACGAAACAAATACCATATTTATCTCCAGCACAATTACCATCCATCAATCACTGCGATTGTGGCCCATTAAAAATCATGAAATAAATAAAACAAATATTTAATTTTGGTTTAAATTGTGGTACTTACGATATGATGAAGCAAACAATGCAAATTTGGAAATTTTTTCACAAAATTATTTTAAGCTGTCGGGCAATATTTTTATTTGCAAATCAACATAATTTTGCATACATCATCGTAAAACTTGTTTTCAATTTCATAAATGTTTACCTGAGGGATATTTAAGTATTAGTTATTTTATTACTAAGCAAATCCAAAAGCAACGGAAAAAAACTGATGAAAAACAATGGTCCGTATTTGACGGTACAGAAACGGATACACCAAAATGGAATAAAAACGTATTCTTTTCGAAAATTCAATTATACGGTCCGTTAATGTTCCGTTTACGTACAAGCTTTGATGGATACGTATTTTCGGACCGTAAACGTACAGTAGAAGCCGGATTCATGAATCCGTACAAAATGTTTCTTGGGTAGTATAACAAATAGTACACTCTAATAAATTTCTGTTGAAATTTACACAACTTATAGTTGGAAACTGTACTCCTACTATAAATGGGGTAAATTTACTCCGTGTGCGTAAACGAAAAAAAAGCCCACAAATTATGTTAGGAGTAAGTTGGTACACACATAATTGGTAATTTCACATTTAAAGTGTGTAAAAATTAAAATCAATTTTAAAAGTAATTCGAAAATTTACTAAAATTGTGCGTAAAAAAACCTATTTGAAGAGTAAATATATGCATGAAATGCCTAAAAATGCATTTTATATGCGTAATTATATAAAAATAATGCGTATTTTTACCAACGCATGGTTTAAACTAAACTGCAGAAAAATATTTTTTTAAAGAATAAATTTATTTTATGTACGAGTATGTATGTTTTAATAATAGTGAATTAAAAATAGAATACATAATATATTTCGAATGGGTATTTGCTGTGATGATGGTCATCTTGAATTAAAGTTCACAATATTCACAAATATTATATACATAATAAAATTCTTATTTTTTAATATTTTCCAATTTCCAAATGTCAAAATATTTATTACCATTCTAGGTTAGTATATTTACAAAATTTGTGCGTAAAATTTTAATTTAACAAAAGAATACTAATTTTAGGAACAAAGTGTTTAATTTTAAACACATAATGTCTAAAAATACTTTTTGTGTGTATTATTGTATATGAAAGTGTGTACAAAACATTTTTAGGCATTTGTTGTATATATTTATTGAATTTTCGTAATATTACATAAAACTTTACCCATTTTATTGTAGTACATTTACTAACATTTTTCAGAGTGTATACAAATACTTTTTAAAACATTTTGTGTTTAATTTAAAGCACTATTTGTGGTTTTAAATAAAATGTCACACATAATATCGTTGTAACTTTAAATTAATTTTTTAGAGAGTTTATAAAATTACTTTAAAAGTTTTTCCAAAATTTATAGCCCTTTAAAAGTCATATGATGTGATCATGAAAAACTGATCACTGTGATCACGTGTATATCGCACAAAGAAAACAGATTCATCGTGACAGCCGAATATCTCGCCAACTGAATATTTTGGTTGCAGCAACCGAATTAATAGTTGTCCCAACTTAATATTTTCCTTATACAATTGAAATACTTGGTTTTCACCAAAATTCCGTTCTATTAACCGGATTTCTGTTGTACTAACAAAATTTATGTTAACACAAATAAATATGTTGGTGGCTCCAACCAAACCAGTCGGTTGCCAAAAAATTTGGTTGTCACAATTAATCTGTTTTCTCTGTGTCGAGAAAGAGTGTTGTACGGTGCAATATATCGAATGATTCGGTTGTGATAAACGAATATTTAGGCTGTGACAATAGAAAATCGGTTCAGGCAACAATTGCTTCAGGATGAATTGCCTCGAAAAACAATTCGTTAGAATTATCTAAAAAATCGGGGTTAGCAACAGAACCATTTAATTGGCAACAAGTTTGTCGTTCTTAGTATATATTTATAAAAAAATAATTTTTATATTTTCAGATTTTTGTGAAATTTGTGCTGCTGTTGATCCATCTGAGCCTAAAGTGTATACTGAGAAAATAATATACAGCACAGGATGTGATAATGAAATTTGTATAGCTGATATGAATGTCAAGAGCTCCGGATTTAAGTAAGTTTACTTAATAAATCATCAATACTTTTTACTATCTTTTTACTTTATCGTTTATTAGTTACTCCTATATATTGGGAAGCAGTGAAACATTTACGGTTATATATGACGTAACCAATTCTGGAGAGACAGCATATTTGCCACAAATTACTATAACATCCTCCAGTCGTATGCCTTTTGCAAAATATCCTTCAAATTGCATAGTAAATTTTCCTGTAATGTTGTGTGACCTTAATCATGCTCAAGCTATGGAAAAAGGTGCTAAAGATACTCTAACTGTTACATACGATGTTAGTGGTTTATCGGGTACAGCTATGATCCTAAAAGCTGAAGTATTTAGTACTGGCAAAGAGTTAAATCCTGGTAATAACATTGTTAAAGATGTTATAACATTGATTGAATATACTGAAATTGAAGTAGTAGGGTAAGTTTTAACTCAAATAAAAGGATAATTTAAATATCTATAAAATTTGTAGAGCTAATATGTCACCTAGTATAAATTTGGAAGAAGTTTCAAACTCAGCCGAGGTTATAAATCTTTATGAAGTAAGTGGTTCATTTGAAAAACTTTTTTTTAATTAATTTTGGTAAATGATTTCAGATTAAAAGTAATGGTCCCAGTACTGTGGGTGAAATGGAAGTTGTGTTCAATATACCTGTAGCCTATAGAATATCCAATTCCACTGATACAATACCCATTATTGATATGAGTAATATTGAAATTCTGGCCACATATGATTCCCAATTGGTTGGTATTGATTTCTATCAGAATAATACCTTACTTACCCTACCATCGATCACTAAAAGCTTAATAGAGAGTAATAATGAGATAAATTATAATCTCGTTAATATAAATAATGATTCTCTAATAACAGCATCTATGAATCAGAATCGTAAACGTCGTGAAACTGATACTCTGACTGCGAAAAACGATCAGTATGTTCGCATTGCTAAGTCCAAATTATATGATTCGCTCAGTGATGATTTTAAGGGTACATTGCCAGTAAATCGTACTATTGTCTTTAATTGTAATGATCAAGAAATGACTATTTGTGTGAGAGCAGTAGCCCAAGTATATAATTTCAAACCTGAAATGCCAATAACAGTCAATATGAAATATAATGTTGATGTCAAAGAAGTCAATCAAATTCTCACCAAACCCTGGGAATTCTTTGTTATCTTGATTGGTGTAGATGTCGAAAAAGCTAATGGTTTGCCTTCCTCATTGGTTGTAGCCAAAAAAATTGATCCTAATATTATTTCCAAATATCAAACATATGGTGCGCCGCTATGGATACTAATTATAGCAGTTGTTGGTGGTATTTTAGTTTTTGCTTTACTAACTTATGGCATGTATAAGGTAAGTTTACCTGATTCTTATACTCTTATATTAGAGCGACTCACTTTGTATGGAGAAAAAAAATGGCCCCCCTGAAAATGTGCCTTAGTTTGTTTTATGATGATTTCCAAAATATTTTTACAAACGATTTTTCAACATTTTTTTACTACAACATACGTGTTGTCCACATCATAGGAGAGGGTTTTTGAAGTGTCCGACCATGATATTCAGCGAAATATGCAATTTTTTAGGGTTTTTGTATAAAAATGTATTAACTTTGTCAACACAGCAACATATTTTAATCAATGTTTGACTAAAAAGAGGTTATATAATAATTCCTATTTTAAAAAAAGCCCAGCTCATGAACGGCTGCCGCTAGACCCGTAATATTTTGGGAATCATTATTAAACAAACAAACTTAGGCAACTTTTTTACTTTTTTCTGTGAGTCGCTCTAATATATTTTTCCACGTCGGTAGGGACAGGTGTTCTTTTATTCTCATTTCGAAAATTTTAATTAACATAATATGATTATACTCAAATAAAGGGTAAATTTATTCACAATCTTTAACCTGTTAACTGATCTATCTCGTTAATAGGTCTTTATCTCGATAACGAATCAACTCATGTAGATGAGTCTTAAAATTTAAAAAAATACACATTTTCAAACTTACACAACTTAAAAAAATTTTAAAAAATACTTAACCCTATACCGCATACAACGCCAAATATGGCTTTTTACTTTTATTGTGATTTCTCTTTACGGTAACGGTACTTTTGCAAATGTTTGTCTTATCTATCATTCTTTCTATGTTGTTTTCTTCTGAAATTCAAAGTGTAGTTATTTAAAAACAATATTTGCTTCTTGTTTTTGCAATTTTTGTGCGAGCGTCTCAGTTGTCCTAATAGAAGTGAGTTTTACAGAAGTTTGCCATCAATTTTAAATATAAAAGAAAGGTATTTCTTTCGAAGAAAGTTCATTACATTTATAAATAAAACAATAATATTGATGAAAGGTAAGCATTATAATTACTTTTCTTTTTGCTAAAATTGACGAGCCATATATGGCCTTCCATGCAGTTATCCCAAAAATTTTCCAAAAATTAATGTACAATCATTTTATGGTAATATGAAATATACTGATGAAATCGCTGATGGACTTCAAAGTGATGATGAAAATATATCCGATACCGATAAAGAAGAAGTAAGAGTCCCACTTTCTGATCAGGACAAAATTTTTGTACCGGAAACTGATGAGAGCGATTTGGAAGACCATTGTGAGAAACCTACTACTTCAAAGAAAAAACAACCTGAAAAACCAAGAGCCCCAATTTGGAAAGAAAGTCATTTGCCTCCGTATTCGAATGAAAACTTTCCATTTCAGGGAAATACGAATCTCCCAAATATAATCGAGTAACTGAACACACCAGCAGAGTTCTTATATTTTTTTTAATGACGATTTGAACTTATCTGCACTGCATATTGATATAAATAAACCTGCTAATATTACTAAAAACAAAATAGAGTAATTTGTTGGTAAGTGAGACTTATATATATGTACCATCAAAAGATGCTATAAAATATTTTTCAGGAATCGTTATATAAATGTCGTTACTGAAATTACCATCATCAAGACATTATTGGAATACGTCGATTGGCCAAGAATTTGTACGTAGCACTATGACGTGCAACAGATGGGAAGCCATCAAGCGTTTTTTACATTTTAACAATAATGCAACTATAAGATCACCAGGTGAAACAGGGTTTGACAAGCTGTTTTAAATACGACCACTTCTAAGCAAAATCCGTGAAAAATTACTGTTTATACCCAAAGAAGAATTTTTGGCAGTTGATGAGCAAATTATACCCACAAAGTGCCGGCATCACCTGAAGCAGTATAATCCAGCTAAGCCTCACAAATGGGGTTTCAAAAATTTTATTTTGAGTGGAGTTTCAGGATTCAGTTACGACTTCGATATATTTGCTGGTGCCCAAAGTGACACGTATCCGGAGGGAGCACCTAATAAGGGAAGATGCAAGACTTTCCATTAGAGCTGACGGTATTGGTAATTTTCCCAAATGGATGAAAACCAGACAACTTTGTCAAAATAATTGCTCCTTCCGTTCCTATACTTATTGTGAGAAATGTGAAGTATTTTTGTGCTACAATGATAAGAGAAACTGTTTTACAAGTTTTCACACTAATGCATAGAAAGCCATATATGGCAATTAGAAAATACCATTTAATGCATACAAAGCCATATATGGCTTATTTTATTTTCTCGTAAAATATCCAATTATAAACATTTTTTCTTTCTAAAATATATAAATACATCCTAAATAAACACTAATTTGTGGTCTAAAAATTTTTTTCATTAAAAAATCGATGCTCATGCAGTAGAGGGTTAAGTGAACTAAAACTCAATGAGAATGAACATAAATTAGAGGAATAGTTTATGGTTTAACTTGCTTTTTTGATGAATACGAAATTCATTCTAAACATATTTTGGTCAATATCGTCTTAAGTAAGCATCAATAAACCTTTTTGCAGTACAGGAAAAAATAGTAAAAATCATAAAAGCAATTGGAAATAAAAAGAAAATATAAAAGCATTGAATTCTCCTGTTCAGTAAAATTATTTAAATTATCAGTAAAAAAGTTTTTGTAAAAAAACTTGGAATCAAAAGTTTTTTAAAGGAACTATATTAAGTGTATTAATATTAAATTTTCTTTTAATTTTTTTCAGGCTGGCTTTTTTAAACGAGCTACTAAAGAAGAAATGGATAGATTGTTACATCAAGCTCAAATATATCGTAATAGTGTTGCTGAATCATCGTATTTAAATTCTAAAAACGATTAGGTTAACTACATCTGAAATAAAAATGATTATATAACAAATAATGTTATCAATCTATTAAAAAGAATAATAAGTAATTGTAATCCTGTATTTTTTCTAAATTTATAGCTTTTACGAGGGCGGTGACAAAATTAACCGAACTGATGTATAGATGGCGAAAGTAGTTTAAAAAAAATACTTTGATGAAAAGTGGCAACCTTATAAAATATATTTTCTAAGTTTCAAAAATAAAGGATCTCAGTGAATTTGTAAAATTGGCAAAATCAATAAATTAAAGTTTGAATTGCTCGTCATGCACTTTATTCGCCAGATTTAGTTCCGTTGCATTATTTTCTATTTCCAGTTAAAAAAAAAATCCCGGTGGTTAAGGATTTGCGGTGAATGGCTATTTTATGGAACAAGATAGTTGTTACTGTAAACAGAATATCAAAGCTTTTGAAGAAAGCTATACATAAGAAAATAGAGGAATTATTTATATTTAAATTTTGTATATATTATTCGACCTCTCTCGAGATCATAATTAATTGTTACTAACGAATAGTAAGCACTAATTTTTAAATGAAAAAATGTTAAGGATCAGCGCTTGATAAAATTATTTATATAAATATATGATATTCAAAATACCCCACTGTACATACATTACATAACATACTCGTACACTCCATAATTTTTGACAGTTATTTGTGTAGCAATCAGTAGTTGTTGTTTTTAACAGTAATTATAATGTTAGTTACTACATGCACACAGTATTACCATATTTCCAGTTTTAGCTTTTTTTAGGATGCTAAACAGTTTTCCCGTTTTTTATGAAAAATTCAGATATTTTTTAATTTTAGTTTTTTTTGCAGTTTTTTTTCAGTTTCAAACAGTTCCTTTCTTCAAATTACAAATATTTCTTAAATTGTAAAATTTCAATACAAAAATTACACAAAAATTTTCAATTTTTAATTTAAAAGAAGCATACAACATAAATTATTGTTTCTGTGTTTATACAATAAAATGCTCAGTTTTAATAAAATAAATTTTTATTTAAATGTATTGTATATTATCCATATATGTATATATTTTTTTTAAGGAGTTTACAAAAAAAAAAGTTTTTTTTATAGTTTTTTGAAAAAAATATATGGCAACACTGCATGCAAAGTAAAAAACCCTGTAGGAAGCATTGGGTCAAGTGTCTACAAGTCACCACTTTTGTCGAATATTTTGGGTGACTTTTTGGTGACATGTCTACAAAGCGTCTGTACTTTTTACATTCCTTTTTTGCAGCTGCAAAGCTGTGCTTTTTCTTGATTTTTTATTGTTTTATTTTGTTGAAAATACATGTGCATAGCTGCATGCAAAATTAAAGTTTTTAATAAAAATATAAAGAAAAATTAATTTAAAAGGTAAATATACAAATTTGAACAATATATATAATGAGCAAAAGAAATTACAAAAAACTTGTGAAAAAAACAATAAATTTTGTATAAAAATAAAAATAACAAGAGGCAACAATTTTTAGTGAAAGTTGCAACTCTAGAGATTTTATGGAGCCTAATGAAGATTTAACGGAGCCTGTGGATGATTTTGTGCAGTCTTTTGAAGATTTGTCAACTCCAAAATTAAATTTGCACGAACAGTTTTTTTAGTTTAATGAAATTTATAAACAAATTTTTATTAACAAAATATCTAATTTAACAAAACAAATGCACCTGTTTAATCTTATTTCCTTCCTAGTGTAGAAATTTAGTTAAAAGTCTTAAAAGAGTAGACTATAATTACTAAAATGTACCTACTAGTGAATCTCTGGTTCCAATGTCAATACCTAGTCAATAGTTGTGTAGATTCGCAATGACACGCACATGTTAAATGTCTACAGCAGAAAGCGTTGTCTGGGGTATAATTAGTCAGAATAACTGGTGACAAAGTCAATAGTGAATCAGTACAGTTTCACTATCGACATTTCCTACAGGGAATATTCACTTATTTATCACTCACCAGTGTTGCCGTTTTTGGTTATTTTTAACCAAATTTGGTTATTTTTTTTTCCAATGTGGAGATGTGAAATTTTTTTCATTTTGTAAACTTTTTTGGCAATTAAAAATATGAATTGTTTTTTTATGTGTTTCTAAATGTTATTTAACAGTAAAGTTATATGGCTTTAATAAAAAGCGTTTTTATTACGTTGACACTGTTAATTTTTTTTTATAAAAGTATGTACATAGTTCTTTGTACAAAATATGTAAATAAGCTCTGGATTACCAAAATATGCATGACTGTTTTAATTGGCGGCATTCTACCGATGAGAACAAGGATTCTGAATTGAACAATTGCTAAGTAAACTTAAGTGTTGGTGGTAAAAAAGCAAAAAACATGAAATTAATGCACAATGGATAAGAATTTGTATTTTACATGTTTGAATGTATGTGAATTCAAGAAAATTTTTTAACTTCACAAGAAACATTTTTACGAACTCTCCAACACATCTATTAAATTTTTACTGGAAATATTATTTTATAGCAAAAATTTATAAAAAATTAATTTACCTGCTTTCATTGTCACTATTTGGCTTGACTAAAGTCTTTTTCAAAAAAACCCCAACACAATCCAACAAATAAAGTTCCGCTTACGTACCGTTTTCAGTACGTTTTGAAGGGAATCCGTAAACGTACCAGAAAACGGATTTTAAAGAACATCGAAACGTTTTCGAATTTGTGCCTTTGTGTGGTGTAAAAACCGGAGTTGAGTCTGTGGAAAGCCAGTCATTGAAGGACCGGTTACAGACAGTTGTGCCGTGTAAAAACGGTCTTAAGTTCTTGGTCATATTATTTTTTTTAGATTTCTTAATACAAAAAAAAAAAAAAAATAAAAAAATAAACAACACAAAGAAAACATTGAAGAAAGAAATTACTATCCATTTCCACGTTTTAATTTAGGCCTTTTATAAAGTTTAATATCTGATAGAAATAAAAAAAAAAACAAATAAGTTTATGTAGCTGATATTTGGCTGCATATTTATATTTTTATAAAAGCAATAAACAACACTGTTTGTTACGGAATCAAGACTGATGAAAACGGTGAAGCATAGAAACGGTTACAGCAAACAGAGTTAAAACGTAGTGTTTTCAAAAAATCCGATATTCGTTCCGTTAATATTCCGTTTACGTACCAATTTTGACGTATATGTGATTTACGGACGCAAACCTGTCGCACAATCCGGATACATGATTCCGTATGTGTTGAAGAGTTCGTAAAAATGTTTCTTATGAAGTAAAGAATTTTCTTGAATTCTCATACATTCAAACATGTAAAATACAAATACTTATCCATTGCGCAAACACTTAAGTTTACTTAGCAATTGTTCAATTCAGAATTCTTGTTCTCATCGTTAGAATGCCGCCAATTAAAACAGTCATGCATTTTTTGGTAATCCAGAGCAGATTAACATATTTTGTACAATGAACTACATACTTTTATAAAAAAATGAACAGTGTTTTCAAATCAACGTAATAAAAATCTTTACTGTTAAATAAAATTAAAAAACAGAAAAAAACAATTTATATTTTTGATTGCACGAAAATAAAAAAAAAGTTCACACCTCCACATATGAAAAAAATTACCAATTTCGGTTAAATGAAACCAAAAACGGCAACAATGGATGTTACATAAAATGGGATTTCGGGATTGATTTCGGTATCAAAAAAAATATTCAAAGGTACTTTTTTGGCTCTCAGAATACTAAATATTTTTTTTTAACAAAAAATTACATAAAATTATATACATAAAATAACATTTTTATTTTTACAGTTATTACAAAAAATTAACATGCGTTAAAAAAATATTTTTTTTTATATTTAACAAAAAAAGAAGAAACACATTCAGTAAGAGACCAGATTAATGTAATTAAGCTTTAGTTACCTATTAAAAATAAAATTTAAACTAATCACGTGGTGATGATCCTAATTGTATGTAGTTATATTGTTTTTTTTTTTTTTTGTAGAATGATATATTCATGTGTTGTAAACAATGCGCTACATATAAATATTAAGGGTGTTCTTATTTTGAAATTTTTGAAATTTATCAACCGCCGGCCCGATTCTTGTTCCCTTCTGTTAAAAATGTAATCCTGTAAAATTTGGAGTCAATCCGATAATTTTTAGTGGACCCGGAAACGATTTGAAAATTTTCATGGGGTCTATATGGGCAAAATATCCATTTTTAACGAAAGTAGTTACATTTTAATTTTGAACTTTATTTTATCCATCACAAAAGGAAATGAAACAATAACTGTTTTTGGTTTTCTTCTCTTAAAATTATAAAAAATATATATCAAATGCATGATATTGACTGTTTAGTTCTCTAAAGTCGCAATAACAGTTACCTACTTAAAAAAACATAAATTTATTTTCGCACGCTTTACTTTTGGCGCAGAACATATTCCAAGAAATTGTGTACTCTGGAGCTACTAAAAATTGCATATACTGCTGATAACGGGACATTTTCGAGAACATTTTCTCTTGTGTTTTTAATTTTCGCTTTATTTTTGGCTTTGGAAGCAAAACAGTTCATAGTTCTACTTAAAATCGTAATTTGTGATCTCAGTGGAGTGAGTTCTTATCAGTGAAATCGAAAAGAATTAATAATTTAATAATAATAGATTTTTCTAGATTAATTTGTTATT
The DNA here is from genome assembly GCA_949748255.1 of Eustalomyia histrio. NCBI lineage: Eukaryota > Metazoa > Arthropoda > Insecta > Diptera > Anthomyiidae > Eustalomyia > Eustalomyia histrio. The sequence continues at coordinate 72,994,894 of OX456527.1, read as the reverse complement.
TAATTATTGTTATATAATAAAAGAAATTAATAATGTCGAGTGCTTCAGTTATTGGAACGCGTAAAGCCATTGAAAATTTGAAGAAAATCGATCTAATTGGAAATGTTTCTCATCAAATTACTGGTGCAAAACTACCGTCTAATCGTCAGGTCTTGCAAGTTTTATTTTACAACATGCGGTTTGTAAAAATGACTGCGATGCTTGGTGCGAAGCTAGCAATTAGTGCAGTGGAAATATTTTGGCAGCAAGCACGTATACCTATTCGAGAAGAGCACAAATGCGTTGAAAAGCTTGTAAAATTATACGACAAATGGAAAATCATTCAGAAAACAGTTCCTGGTAAAAGGTCGAGTTCCCAAAAAGAAGCTGCTGAGTCATTTTTGAATAGTCTAGACGACTTATTTGATATTGCTACCGCTGATGCACTAGAAAAAATTCGGATTGCAGAAGATAGAGAGTTTCTTGAAATGCAAAGAAAAAAAGGACGTCCCGGTTGTATGGCTGGTGTTGACAAGGTTTTGTGGGATCGGGAAAATAGAGCAAAAGTACGAAAAGATAAGGAAGCTGCAAGGAAAAGAAAGCATGAGGAGGAAATGAGCCGCACAATATTGTAATGTTTTATTTTTCATATTTTATAGATGTTTCTCAATTAATGGAGTGTAATGATGAAGGTGATATTAGTGACATATCAAGCAACGAGATGCATAATGATGAAACACATGTAACCTCAAAAAGTAATCATGGTCAAAAACGAGGGCGCAAAAATTTTTTAACAGCAAGGTTGCTAGCAGCTCTTGACAATGCCAAAGTGTCTGATGGAATGGCAGTTCATATTCTCATAGCAGCAGGTGAAGCATTTGGACTACGTGTAGAAGAACTTGCAATCAATCGTTCAACTATTCATCGTTTACGCCAAGAGAACCGTTTAAGGGAATCTGAAGAATTTCAGCTAATTTCACTGATAATGTAAATTGTGATTTTCAGCAAGAGTTGGTTTTTGATATTGTAACAATCTTTTCATCATTTATAGGTGAGTAAAACTGGATCGCTGGTAGCTCATTTTGATGGAAAATTCATGAAAGACTTGATCGGCCCCACGAAGGTTGAGCGAATCGCAATTTCTGTTAGTTTCAACGGCACATCAAAATTTCTCGGCGCACCAAAAGTAGCATCTTCGAGTGGTGAAAATATTGCTGATATAGTGTATGAAAAATTACGTGAATGGAAAATTGTGGATCAAGTCAAAGGCTTGTCATATGATACAACGTCAACAAATACTGGCATAAAAACAGGTGCTGCAGTTCTTTTAGAAAAAAAAATTGGCCGTTGTCTTATCAATCTACCTTGCCGCCACCATATTTATGAGGTCGTTTTGCGAAGTGTTTTCGAAACAAAACTTTCTTCAACCTCTGCACCAGAAGTTCCCATCTTTGAAAGATTTGGAAAATTTTGGCCAAATATAAATAAACAAGCTTTCAAAAGTGGCATTGAAGATTCGACCATTTGTGAAAAAATAAGTGCAGCTGAACTAGAACACTGTAAAACTTTTTGCTATGCTCAACTGGCTAAATCTCAAAATCGAGAAGACTATAAAGAATTACTACAGTTGGCTTTGATGTTTGTCGGTGCAGAGCAGTATAATTTCCGAACGCCTGGACCAACTAGCCATGCACGCTGGATGGCAAAGGCTATATATTCCTTGAAAATATTTATGTTCCGTGATCAATTCAAACTAACGAAGAAGGAATTGAATGGTTTACGCGATATTTGCGTTTTTATAGTGACTCTTTATATCAAAGTTTGGTTCAAATGCACTAATGCTATAGACGCACCGCTTCAAGATTTAACTTTTATTCAAGATGCCATAAAGTATACTGAAATAGACACGGACATATCAGCAATAATTCTAAAAAAAATGAGCAACCATTTATGGTACATTTCAGAGCAAGTAGTAGCTCTGGCTTTTTATGATTCGAAAATACCCATAGAAGAGAAACAGAAAATGCTTAAAAACCTCAAATTAAAGGAACCAGTAGTAAAATTAGAAAATGGTCGAAGATGTTCGAATTTATTGGATTTTAAAAATATTTCGTTGTGTGATTTCGTGTCAGAGAAAACAAAATGTTTCTTTAGTAAATTTGGTTTGCCAATCGAGTTTTTACTGTTAGAGCCTTCAAGTTGGGAAACATCATACGCATTTGAAGAAGGTTGGACCGCATGTAAGGACTTATTTGTCGTCAATGATATTGCAGAGAGAGGCGTTAAGTTTATTCAAGACTATAATAGAATCTTGACAAATGATGAAGACGAAAAACAATTGTTGCTTCAGGTTGTTGAGGCTTATCGAATGAAATATCCATTATATAACAAAGCTACTTTAATAACATGATAAATAAAATAGTAATGATTAATAAATTTATTATATATAAAATACAATTATTTTTTAATATGAAATTTCATTTGATGTAACTACTTTCGTTAAAAATGGATATTTTGCCCATATAGACCCCATGAAAATTTTCAAATCTTTTCCGGGTCCACTAAAAATTATCGGATTGACTCCAAATTTTACAGGATTACTTTTTTAACAGAAGGGAACAAGAATCGTGCCGGCGAACTAGAAAAAACACTTTTTAAAATTTTCCCATACAAATAAGAACACCCCTAATAAATATGTTATATAAAAATTTATTAAATTAAATATAATTATAAAATGGGAACATCATTTTCAAAATTTTTACATAAAAGCTCTTCTTAACAAAGAAATATTAGACGCAATCTTACCTAATCTAACCTCACAAAAAAGTCTGTAATGGCAACTAAAAATGTTGCTGTTATTACGGGAAAATTTTGCTAATTTGTTCCCAGCGGTATTTTTTGTTAATCTTAGCAACACATGTCTGCTGGCGTGTAGTACAATCAAATTAGTAGAAAAAAATAGTAACAAACTTTTTGTAAAGTGGATTTTAAATTTTACTTTCCAAAAAGTTTGCTAAATCAGCAAAAAAATTTACTAAATATTATTCATATTAGTGTAACCAAATTAGTAAGCGCTACTAACTCAGTGAAATTGATGTAACTCAATATAGAAAAATACAAATTTATATTTTTTTTTATTTTATTTATTTTTTTCAAAAAATATTTTAGACAAAATTAAAAAAAAATCAAAGGATAAAAAGTAGTAAAAACATAAACGAATTTTTCATTTTGTTTTAATTTGCTAATTTAATTTTTGTTTTGAAAAATATTTCTAGTAAATATTTTGGATTTTAAGGTCAAATTTTAATTGTTTTAAGGGCTGATTTTTAAAAGTAAAAAAGTTTTTAGTGCCTCTCCACTTCCGCTCTTTCAATATCCAATTTTTTTAAAAATAGTAAATTTTTTTTGTGCTAATTTTAGTAAATCGGTATTCAGAAATTTGTAAAATAATTTCTGAAATTAGTAACAAAAATTTGTAAATATTCTGTAAAAATTCTGTTATTTATAAAATGCAAAAAAAAATAATTAATAATATTTTTTTTACTAAAAATTAGTACAAAAATAGTAAAGTGGGATTGAAAACTGTTTACAAATTCTTTTACTAACTTTTTTCTCTGAGTGTACGGATTGCAACTTCAAAACAAGTGTTTGGTATGAAAAATACAATTTTTCCTGAAAACACAATGTTGCTGTAGAGTTGCCATACTACATAAACATTGAACATAAAAGGGGAATTGTTGAAATAAGGAAATATAAAATTTTTATTTGGGAAAAATGTGTGAGAGTATCAAATGTGTCTCGGTAATATTACGGTACTTTTTTAAATCAAATAGTATTAAAAGTTCAATTGTATCAATTGTACAATTGTGTTTTCCATCCGTGACACAATACCCTGTAGGGTCATCGCTTGAGTCAAAAAGTATATAATTTACTATAGAGTATTTTTATCAGCTCTACCAGAAATTCAACATGATACAGAGTTCAGCGGCAACATTTTTAAATGAGAGGGCAAAATTTTCAAAGTTGCTAAAGTGTTGAAAAACATTAAATTTGGTGTATGCAGTGCTGCCACATAAACAGTGTAATTTTTTATCCCAGTTTTTGGGATTCTTAAATTGTTTTCATGAAAAAACTGGTAAACAGAGTTTTTTCATGAAAACAATTTTTTCTTTCAAATTTTTGTATTTTTTTTAGTTATATGTTGCAACAATTAATAGCATATTTATTCTCTTTATTATATATTTTTACCATAGAAATTGGAAAAAATGGATATGAATGGACATAGTTGGTCAATGTGTGTGTACACACTTTAATACTTTTCATGTCACAATGTTATGTTTGAATTCGTAACTATTTTTTTACACAATTGCAAATTTTTGTTTTATTTTTTTACTTTATTAGACATGTCTAATTTTATTAAAAATAAATAGTATATTGAACAAATATTATATTTTTATATGAAAAATCTGAAAAAATACATGAATAAAATAAAAAAACATATTTTTTTATGAAATAATCTGAAAAATCTCTAGCATCCCAAAAAACGTCAAAAAATAGTTAAAATTGGTTATATGGCAGCACCGCTAAACACTACTAAAAGTTGCCGACCAAAACTCACCTTTGTTGCCGCCATACTATGTTCGTGTTCTAAGAGAGTACTAAAAAGTTCGTGAGAGAGAAACATACTCTTGAGATTATATACTTTTTGCTTGAGTGTGGTCTATCGCACAAAAAAAATAAAATAAAAGGTTTGAGTGAGACGAAGACGAACAGAAACCCTCTGATGTGATCCACCGACAAGTTATTATTTTTTTGTTTGCTTTTAGGTTTTAATAAATTTAACATATATTTTTATGGTTTTTGATTAATTTTCCACCTTTCTTAAACCTTTTTAATTAATGGCTCACTTTACCAGACATCTTCAGCAAAGTGAGCTTTAGAGTTGCCTTCCAACTTTTGTATTTAAGTTGCCACGGGAAAGTGAGCTGCAGCCAAACAATGTATGCAAAAATTTGATCTATAAGATACTCTCTTTGTAATTAATATGCCATTTTGTTTTCTCTAGCCGATGTCTCCACATGCATAACAGTTAAATGGACATAATTTTGTCCTTTATCTGTAATCGATATAGCGATTGCTTAAAAATGAGATGCAATTTTACATTTACAACAGTTAAAACAAGAATGTGACACTATGTAAATATAAATTAAAAAATACTAGTGCCCTATTTTGGTATTGTTTTTGAGATGCACGTAAATAAAATGGGATAGCCACAAAATTCTGTTTTCCAAAATTCTGTCTTACAAAAATTCTGTTTTTTTTCCAAAAAAAATTCTGTCTGACTAAAATTCTGTTTTTAATAAAATTCTGTCTACTAAAATTCTGGTTTTTGAAATTGCGACTCATTTTAAATTAAATTCTGGAACATAATTTTTGACCAAACACACACAGTGTATGTAATGCATTTTATTTAAATTTGCAAAGTGGTTTTTTTAAACAGTATTTTTTTTTTAAATGTAAGGGAAAGTTAGGGCAAAGTGATTTCTTAATTTTTTATATTTATGTATGTGTTTGTAATTGCATTTTCAGTTAAATAAAAAATTATTTGAAAAAAATCGCGCGATAATTTTTTATTTAACTGAAAATGCAATTACAAACAGAATTTTGTGAACCAGAATTTTGTGAAACAGAATTTTGAAAAACAGAATTTTGGAAACCAGAATTTTTAAAAACAGAATTTTGTAAAACAGAATTTTGTAAACCAGAATTTTCGTCAAACAGAATTTTATACCCAACCCAAATAAAATTCATATTATGTTGTATGTATTTCCAAAATCATAATTTTAATTTTCAATAAATGGCAAATCTTATCTAATAATATAAGTACAAGGATACATATAAAAACAAAAATACATTTTAAAATACATATATACGTTTATGTTTAACACTATACATTTTCACATATAACAAATGGTCTTTTTGCAATAAATAATCAACGTTATATCCTTTAATATTTATGATTAAAATTATCTTAAATATACATATTTCAAATCTAAAAATTTATCAATGTAACATTTTACATAAATACATGTAGGTACTACAATATACATTAACTATACAGTGATGGGAAAAATATTAAGATAGCATAATTTTCACAAGTCATTCTAAAAATTTTAGAAATTTGGATACATGCCTATGGATCTTCCATATATATTTCTTCAAAATTCGGCGTAGTTCGGATAGGGGTTCAAAGAGGGATACTTATATCAACGGGGAATTAAATAACTCTTCTTTAAATTGCTCTAATTGTTCAAGCAATTCACTTCGATTTTTCCAAGTCATTTCTTCTATGAAACCTTAAAATTTCTACTTGAGAATACTTTTTTTTCACAAAAGGTGTCGTAGTCTTTCTACAGAAATATTGCAAAAATTTATTTAAAAAACACAACTTAAAAAATATTGCACACCCAAAAAATATATCCTAAATCCCTTTAATTACAAATTTTGTTATATAACAAAGTCATATTCAATAAATTGTGTAGTTGATTCAATTAAAAAATGATCACTGATTATAATTTCGTTTAAAAGTTTTAATATTCTTTTAATTGATTATGGTCTTGTGATTCAACAAAATTTTTTATATGAAGACTTTAAAAGTGCAGTGATAGACAATATTATGCAATGATATACAATATCGTTGTGTTGTTTGACCTGCACCCAGAAAACAGTATCAGTTGTGGCCACCGAATTTGTTGCCAATCGAATTCTGGCGGTAACGACAACTATCTTTATATTAAATTATATTTTTAGTTGTGAAAGCCAATATTCTAATTTATATTTATATTCCACATAAATATTATTAGATTCCACAAGATTTAGATTTTTTCGTTACAAACCCGGGCATTCAAATTCATAATTCACACCCTTGCTTAATGCAACATTATTTAATTTTTTTTGATATAATTGTTATTTAAACATTTGAATATTTTTTTTTAATTAAAAAAATATTTTTTTAAATGTTTGCCTTTACCGGGATTTGAACTCGGAAATTAGGAGTACTAGGTTGGCTTTCTACCCACTAGCCCAAAAACACTTATAAATTTTAATGACTAATTTTGAATTTAAATAATTTATTAGGAAAATAAATATAGCAGAAAATTCGTTTACAAAAACCAATCTTTAGTGGCTTCTATAATCAATAGAATTCACAATTCGGTTGGTCCAACTAAAATCCTAATTTAATGATATATTAGGTCAGGATAACCGTATTTTTAGTTACCACTTTTAAATATCGACAATTTATTAATAAATTTGATATATTGTACTAATTTTCCAGTACATACACTAAATAAATGGTTGCTTCTACTGTACACAATTTTTAAACGAATTTAATTCGTAAAGTTGATTGGAAATACTAATAACCTTTTTTAGTTCTTCTTCTTTTTTTTTTATTTCCTAATGCCATATTTTTGCTATAATAATAGATTATATGTTATTCCAAATAAAATAAAATTCTTACATATAAATGTTAATGGTTTGGATCGAATTCCAACCAATCTTTTCTCTGGGTGTCACCCAAACTTCCAAGAAATTTACAATACACTGCTTTTCTATTACGATTTTAATCAAAATTATTTGAAATTTAAAGACCCTAGTTTAAAGCTTATTTTACTGTTTTCGTGATTTTTTAAGAACTTAAAATATTAGTTTTAAAACTTTTTTTGGTAGGTGAAACATACTGAAGAATCGCTAGAAAACACACAGCAAAATCCTTCATTACTAAGTGGTTATGTAATGTAACTAAAATTTTTACTGCTTATAATTCGGCGTCAGTGGTAGTTACTTTTGTTAGACGAAGTCGATTTTATGTGCAGTCAAGCTTACGCCCGTCCACTTTTTTACCAAAATAATATGATATTGGTAACTACCCATATTTAAATTACCTTTACTTTTAAAACTGTTACCACTTATTTTATAACTGTGGATCAGCTCATAAATTATTATTTATTTTGTTAACTACTCTTTTTTTATATTATTTGTTAATGCAGTGGGAACGCAAGTGTAAAATTTTTGAGTGCTTTTTTCCTGCAGCAAATATGTACAACTACTTGCAAAAACTACCTTTTTGAATAAAATTAATGAGTTTTGACAATTTCTGCTGCATGTTAAATCACACATATTAGTAATGAACTAATGAGATTCTTTTAGGTAGCTAAATTAAAATGAAAAGATTAATTATTCTTTTCGTTAGTTTTCAAATTCTTTTAAAAAGTTGAGAAAATTGTATTTTTGATCTGTGTATATTTTATGTGATATGTAAATCAAACGAAAATACTTTTTACATTTTAAAGTTTTTGCTTAGAAATATATCTAAAAATTGTTAAAATTTACAAAGATTTTAATAATTCAACAATATTAAAAAATAAATAAATTTGTTAAAAACTCCTAAAAGCAGCCAGACCGTTTTACAAAAAATAGCACTTTTAGTTACATTTTTTTTGATATTTACTAATTAGACCTCTATTTGGAACCCAGCCATATTTTCTGTTCTAAAGAATCGGGTTTAAAAGAGTCACGTTTAGAACTAGTTCTTCGCCATTTTAAGTTCCGTAAGAGCGGTTCCGCACTTGTTAGTTCTTATGGAACTAGTTCTGAAATAGATGTGGTTGGGAACCGATTATAAACAAAATTCTAGGAATAAACATGGGGAAATTTTAAAATTTAAGAATCTAAAGATATCCTTTCCAAAAACTATTAAAATCGTATAAAAAATTTTTGAAACAACTCACAAGTTCCTTGTCCATAATGAAATTTTAATAGAATTGGTTGTTTATCAAATGTTTAGTTAGATCAACGAAATTTTCGATTGTGACAACATATAGAAGGTTGAGATTTCAGTAAAACCAAAAATTCTCTAGTCGCTTTAGAAAAATTTGTCTTCTGCAGCCGCACCTTTCATTGGCAATAAGTAGGACTTTGAGCACATATCAGGTTTTTTGTAGAAAATTCATAAATCTGGCTTATCCCAATAGTATTTTCCATAACTGTATTGACATCGACATTAACGAAACAACCAAATTGTATTGTATATGCACATCATAATTTTCTTTTTTATCGAATTTGTTTTTTTACAAAATAAAACAATTAAGGAGTTCACAAGGTGTACTAAGTATTGAACTGTTGTATCGACGTATTCAAAAATAGAGTTATTAAAATTTTTATTTCTTTATAACCACAATTTTCTGTTTGGTTTTCTTTTTCTATCGCACTAAAAATGCTTAGGAGAACCCGGAGTCCAACATTATTACCATGTTGCTGACCAAAATTCTTAAGTGTGCCTAAATTATGAGTTAGCCCTTACTCCAAGTAATAAATATTTAAAATTCCTGGTTTCAAGCTAAATCGGTGTGGGCAGGCTATCAACGGGGAGACTTTTCTCTTTTTTGCCCCTTCCCGTAGAAACCTACATACAAAATTTCAACTTCGGAGCGTTAGTACTATATATTTGTATCACTCACCTAAACTAATTGTTTTTCATTCAAAAATCGCATAAGTTTCAGAGCCTATTAATAGAAATTTTTTAATTTCTGTTATTGTAGAATATCGAAAACGTAATATTCTATAATATTTTTAGTGCTAATATTTCTATAAAATGTAGAACATATGTTCAGTACGTTATGCCTAATTAATCAATTTTTTACAATGCCAGATTTGTAAATAGGATATTTTTAAAAACTAATTTATGAGAACTTTAAGATCTTCTGTTTTCAAATCTGGCATTTCTGTTAAAAAAATTAAAAAATCTGTGTCTTTTGAAAATATTTCAAATTGATAATTTGAAGTAAAAAAATTATAGTTTTATTATCCAAAATAAAGATTTGTGTGATAATTATCATTTTGATTGTGATAGATATTAGTTATTATCAGGGAAACCGCAAATATGCAATATCATGTTTTTTTTTTCCTGTGAGTCGAATTTAAGAATTCGATTTGTTAGGGCATATTTTAGTATATTTTATCCTTAAGAGAATTTTTTACATATTTCAGCATTAAGAGCATATTTTGAGGAAAAAGCATATTTTTAGGGCATATTTCTAGATTTTTAGAGCATATTTAAGTCTTTTAGGGCATATTTTGACTAATTTTATGCATACTTTTTAATTTTAATATACTATAAACTAATATTTGTTAGCGTTTCCCCTGCCCCTCCCCATCCCAAATCACCATTTGTTGAGCAATATGGGTTACTAACAGAAACAATCAAAAATATTGACAAGGTACCAGAATGCTATACCAAAAAATATATTAAAAACAAACAGATTGTATCAAAAAACCATGGTCTGCAAGTAATAAAAAGAATAAGCAAACAGCTGACTGGATCTTCAATAAAACAGTTTTGGCATACGATGTTAAAGAAGTACAAGCTTTTAAATTCGTTTCCATTACATCAGTTGATGTTGAAAGAACTTTTTCAATATGCTTAGATGTAACAGACAACATTTGTTATTTGAATATTTAAGTCAAAATCTTGTATTTTATGTAGAATTGACTAACATATGGACAAATTTACAGTTTTTCGTAATACCTTTTAAAAATTTAGTTCCTATTGTTTTGCATTCCTTTGTTTTTTCGTTTTATTTGTTATGTTTATCTTTTTTTTTAATACGCAAATTTTTTGTCCACTCACAATATTATTTCATTAAAAACAATCTAAAATACACGTTAAATTAATCGAAAATGTAATCAAAAAGAGGACTACTGGTTTTTCATTATTTTCAGCCCATTTTGTTGTTTATTTTTAATCAATATTTAATAATCGACAAAAGCAGTAAAAAGAATCGAAAGTGGTTTAAAATAACCATCAATTTTTAACTGACAAAACGGTAGAAAAAACTATTTTTTAAACTGGTCACGTGATAGGTACTTTAGGAACCGGTGCTCTTTTTACCTATCTCGTGATATGTTTTTTCGGAACCGGTTCAGTTTTCACATATCCCGAGGCAGGTCCCGATTCTCAACTGACCTCTTTTTTCCCGCAGGGACAAAACACAACACACACAGATGTATATATTTTGATTTTCTAAACGTGTATGTATATTTGAAAAATTTCTTGTAATTTTAATTGAAAAAAAAAAAAATGTATTTAAACATACTCCTTTCACAAAAAAACAAAAAAGAATTATTTGAATTTCTATTTTTAGAAACAGAAATCAAAAAATTTTACGTTTAACTGAAAATATCAACTTCTACTGAATGTCTGTATTTTTTATAGTTTGGTTTTTGAACGACTGATTCAAAGAGTAAAAAGATATATTTTTATGAATTTAAATTTATTCTTCATTTAAAAACAAGTAAAAAAGGGCTAAATTCGGCTGTGCCGAATCTTTGAATACCCTCCACCAAAGGGGATGAAGATGATATACGTATATACTAAATTTTGCATGAACTGTAATATGAATATGTTTTGTCAATTTATGTAACGAACTTTTGTTATTTAGTTTTAGCAATGTTATTTACAGAGGTCTGCTCTGTTAGCGACTTTAACATTGTTAATTTTTACGTTAACTTAGTTATCATAGTATGTAAGACAATAAATGTAATCGAACAATAAGAAGACTTAATAACATTTTTACTTACTTAACAGAAAAAAAAAAAAAAATAGATACAGAAAAATTGTACAAATTTGTGTGGAAAATTTAGAGGTACCTTCACATTTTCACTCATAACTTTTGAACCGCTTAACCGATTTTGCTCATTTTAAATACCAAACTGCTCGGGAGGATGTTCATCTGGGTAAAAATAGGCACCCACGCTTGCGTCTTCGCGTCGTGATCGTGATTTCAAAAGACAGACAGACGGACATCGCTAAATCGACTTAAAATTGCATAAGGATCACGAATATATATACTTTATGGGGTCTTAAACCTATATTTCGACATATTACAAACGGAGTGACAAACTGATATATACCCTCACCATATATGGTGGAGGGTATAAAAAAACTCTACGTATTACTTTTTAAATATACTACAGTCGGTAACGGAAAATATATTGTGAGTGTATATTCAATAACATTTTTTTGAAAATATATTTTTGTTTAAAAAAATATATAAAATATTTTTTAATTTTAAGGGCATATTTCTATGTTTTTAGTGCATATTTTATGAGCATGAAACACTTTCTTAGAGCATATTTTCGGTTTCCCTGGTTATTATATTAATTACAATTAAAGCATATTTTTAAATTGATTCAAGTTAAACCGTGAAATAAATAAAAGCTTATAGAATACCACAATCGAAAAAATTTATGTTATTTGCTTGTTATCGTCAATGTTAAAGATAAAAAAATAACGATAAAAAGTCAATACAATACAGGTGGTTTTTACATTTTTGCTCATAACTTTCTTATTAATTCTAATCTTGGTACCAAAATATATGAAATCAAATGAGTAGGAGATTACCTTCTACAAACAAACATTACCTCTTCATTATATTAGTATAGAAGAAATAGATTACTTGAAATATTGTGATACTTTTTTTCTGTGTAGGCACAAATGTTTCATCGTACTATATCACCCTATCATCTATGTATTGTTTTTTAATAAATACTATATTTGCAATTGCACAATACAGCACAAGCACCCGAAAAAGTTTTATTTTTTATTTCTTAAAAATAAATATAATTCAAATTTAAAGTGTTTTAATGACTCAATACATAGAAAAAATTTACAAGATTCTCTTTCTGTTATTAAACATCTTTCATAGAACATTTGTGTAAATATAAATAAATTATTTTTTGAAATAGCACCAACAATGGAATTTGTAAATACAAAAATTTTTTTTTATTATTTTGTAATCTCAACTTTTATTTTTTAAGAATTTTTATATGCAAAATTGACAATTTACAAACACTTAAAAAAATTTTTAGAAATCGAGTGTGAGTTTTAACAAATATTTTTAATTACTTAAAATTCAAATTCGATTTCTAACAATTTTTTGTTTGAAATGTGTATATCGTTAGCTGAAATTCAAATGGACGTAACTAACAAAATTTTCAAAACCGGTTTTATTGATTTTTATTTGGCTAAAATACTTGCATAGACAAAATTTCTTACCTCTACGATTAAAAATAAGAGTTTTATGAACAAAATCCGAATCTGAGATGTTTTTAATTTTCCAAGTTTTTTGGTTGCTTGTTCAAATTTAAAATGGGGTTGAGTGATTATATGTACTGTATTGAACTACATCTTTTCACAAAATCTTATCGTTCTAAAATCAAAATTGTCTGTTTTATTTACGAATTCCTTAAATTGCCTATTGGCGTTTTTTGCTTTATATTTAATTTCTTTGAAAATTAAAATTGAAGTTGCAAAAAAAATAACAAAAAGTTTGCAAAAATATTCTTTGAAAGATGTCTAATAATACCAACATAATTTCGTAAATTGTTTTCTGTGTATATTCGCCTTGAGATATTATTTGTGTTTACAATTATTCGATCGTGCCGGTTATCCGGTTAGCTTAATTAATTAATTAGCTCGATTAATTATTTAATGCAAAATAAATGTATTAATTCCATCAATAAGAACACATTGCTGTTTTTTATGAAATATCAAGTCTACTGCGCTGGTGGTGTAAAGTATTTGTTCAGGAAATTCAAAGCAATCTGAGACTTTCTTGATGTTTTTGGAAGGAATCTGATATCTGTTTAAAAGGAAAGTGTGGCCACACATGTGCAATAGAAATAAACCCTTAAGTCTAAAAGAGATAAACGCAGTTTAGATATTTTGTCGATAAGGCAGGGTTTATTATAAAAATTTCACATTAGGATAGTCAAAAATATTGTATTGTTTTTGAGAAATTTACAAAGCTTGACAGAAATGTCACTATCTGGTTTGAGCTTTAGAGTTGAAGATGTTTTCTATCAAAAAAACCAATAAGAATCTGCCAGTAATTGTAGTTTCATAATATGCGAACTCAAATAAAAAATAATCAATATCTTTAAGAAAAGTTTCCAAGATTTTGCAGTCTATAAAACTTTTTAATACGCATATTCCTGTGAGCTCCTTATCTTGTCAATTGTAACAATTTCTTCTTTTGAGTTAGCCACGTCTTTGATTTATTGGAACAAAATATATATTTAAAAAGTTTTTTGTTTAATCTTTCCCTATTCTTTGGCTTTTAAAATATATTCTAAGGTTGAAATAACTTCGGAATATGAGAATTTTTAAGATTAAATTATTTCTCAGAACATTTATCAATAACTTAACAGACAAAATTTATGTTTATAAGAACGACTTGTTGAATAACTTCTTGCTCTTTATAATATACATTTTTATTTGAAGTTATTCGCAAATTAAGCAATTATTCCCAGAACCACTTCTAAAGCTGGTTCCAGTTAGTTACATTTAAGTTTAGATAAACAGATTCGGGTTCCATGGAATTTGTTCTAACAGAACATGTTGTAGAAAAGATTTGATTGGGAACCGATTTCAAAAGAATTTTCTTCGCAGAATTTATATAGACCTAGTCTTGATATACAAAATATAATTAAAATTAATTGGAATTTTTTAAGGAATTAAAACAAAAATTAAAAATTTGCCAATTGTATTTCCAAACCCTTACACTGCACATATTTTGAAGTGGTTAAAAAAGTTATCTAATCCTTACGAATCTCTTTCACTTGATTTTAAAATTATTTGGTTGTATTTTAGTGAATGGGTTTTTAAGCTTTTCTTGACAGTTATACCAATGATTTTAGAAAAAATAACAAAAAAAAAAAAAAAAACCATATAAAAAATCTAACCGGGTAACAGATGAATTTAAACTGATTATTCGGATCGAATAATTATTTGGGTTTTGAATTATTTGTTTCAACTTTAACCGAAATATAGACGATTAATCGAGGAATCAGTTTATCGACTAACCGAATTGGAAACATAAGAAATCATACAGTTTTGCACATCATTTTGCAGTTACTCTAAATATGCGTTTTTGTTAATTGACTTTATATAGGGTTCGCCAAATAACTTTTTTTTTTGAAAATGCTATAAAAAAAAAACTACTGAATATTTTCTCAAATTTCTTTATTTATTTGAAAGTACAATCCTTCCGGTTAATAATGGAAAATAATTTCATTCAAATGGCTGCCTCGGCTAGCCGTTACAGTCAATGGCGATCGTTATCGGGCCATGTTGAACGAATTTTTGTTCACAAAAATTGAAGAGGAGGATATTGGCAACAATTTGGTTTCAACAGGACGGCGCTACGTGCCACACAGCCGAAGCTACACTCGATGTTTTGCGCCCTGTTTTTGAAGATCGCATTATCAGCCGCAGAGCTGATGTCGTTTGGCCACCTCGCAGCTGCGATTTGACACCATTGGACTATTATTTGTGTGGTGCCGTCAAAGATAAGTATTACGCCGACAAGCCAGAGACAATTGACGCTTTAAAAGACAATATTCGTGAAGCCATTGGTGAAATACAGATGCACACAACCGATCGTGTAGGCTACTGCATGGCCAGACGAGGCAGCCATTTGAATGAAATTTTTCAATTATTAACCGGAAGGATTGTACTTTCAAATAAAAAAAGAAATTTGAGAAAATATTCAGTAGTTTTTTTTTATAGAATTTTCAAAAAAAAAAGTTATTTGGCGGACCCTATATAAAAATATTTATTATATTTTTATTAGCAATATTTTTTCTAAATATTCATATTTTTGCAAAAAACAAAAAAAAAAATGCAAAATATTTCTTTTATCGTATGAAGATTTCAAATTATGAATTAATTTTTTAATTAATTTTTTGTTCCACAAAGCTTTTTTAAAGTGTTGTTTTTAAAAATCTAGGGACAACACCCATTTCTGCAATACCCATATATTATAGCAAAGCTTGAGGATTTAGTTGGTCACAAACTTGAAATTCATAATATGTTATTGTGGTGTCTTGCCAATAATTGTAATTTTTATATCCTATCTTCCGCGGAATTTTAAATTATCTGTCAGTATCCAATATGTATAGTTTACTGGATGCTAAAGTTATCGATACGTTGATAAAACAAAATTTTTTATAAATAAAATAAAACGTTTTAAAAGTATTATTTTTGAGTGCCCGATAAAACAACTCTTAGCACACCCCTTGTGAACTACCTAGATATAAAAATTTAACTTCTATTTACAACTAAAATAATTTTTTGTAAATCGTTTTTCAATCCACCACACAATAATGATGATCTACATTTTCTTTGGACAATGATGATAAGAATACAATGATAATGACAAGATTCAATAAAAATCAGCACATTGTTTCATTATATGGTGGATCTTTTTCCGATTCAGTACTACTCTTAATGTTCGATGATAATTTAGCAATTTCATCTTGAACAAGATCAGTGCTAATTTGTGGTATGGTCATAGTGGGACCGCTGCTACTTGTAGCTGTTGGCAGATCACCGTCCTTGGATTCCTCAGTGCTCGAGCTACTCTCTTTGAGAATGTTCATGCCGAGTCTACTGGTAAACGGTGGTTTAAGCGATGAAATCAATTTGGCAGGAACCGTTGAAGGCAAAACAGCACTACCGGAAACACTTGAAAGCTTTAGTGGTGTTTGAAGCTTTGATATTGCCAATGAAGCTAATGATGTTGTGGACAATTCTGGTGTTGTGGTGGGTGTTTCGATATGTGATATACGTGTGGTTGGTGGAATCGGCGGAGGGTGTTGCTGTTTGCCTTGGTCCAAGCTAAACTGTTTCTTCAACTGCATAGCCCGTGGAGGTGGTTGCACCTGCGTCATTATATTCGTTGTTCCAAACTCAAGGGAAGTAGCTCCCTCATCTGTTTGGTGCTTAACATCAGAAGCTCCTACAGATGAGGTACGCAACGGTAGATAACGTGCAGACGTGCTAAGACTACTACCTCCACTTAAACTAACACCGCCCTCGAGCACTGTTGCCACAGTCTGAAATTGTGATTGCGCGTCTTTGTCGACTGCATCCAGTGAAGGCTCAGCTGTTAAAGATGGTGTATCGATATTGTACGAACCCGTCATTGATGTTGTGGTATCATTTGAACTTTGTTTTATAAAACGGTATGGATGAGCCGAGTAATCCGTTTCGGTGCTGGAGTTTTTCTGTAAACTTTCACTTGATTTCTTAAAAAGACGTCCAGTGGTTTCATACGGTGGATTTAGAAATTCACTTGTAGCACGTTGTGGTACCACAGGTGAGTGATATGTTTGCTGTTGTTCCATTGATGAATTACGTTGCCAGGGACGTTCGTTTTTCACTAGAAAACCGCCAGCTGCCGGAGCACTTGTGTCGCTACTATCACCTGCACCTATTATTCCGCCGCCGGCTGGAGGTTTTGATGGTGATAACTCGATGGCTGTTTCGCGTCTTAGCGGATGGCGATGACTAAAATCAATTGACGCACCACCAGCCTAAATAAAAAAAAATTTAATTTGGTTAGAAATATGTTAGTTAATATGTTGATTGAAAAAATTATTTTGTAAAAATTTATCTATTTTAATCCTAAAGACTATTCTGAAAGTATATCTATAGAAAAACTTATGTTATTTAAAGGATTTTAAAGATTCTGATTCTCCAACTCTGATTGCAAAGAAATTTTTTAATTGAAAACTTTTGGATTAAAATATTGGATTTTTTATATCAAATATTCTTAATCTGTCTAAATAACATATGCAGTACATGTTACAAGTTTTCTCGTTTATATGTATACAAAAAGATAAAAAACTTTGACGCCATTCCGCCTATTGTCAATTTTTTAAATTTGATGTTTTCTTTTTAGAAAATATTCTGAAAATTTGAAGCTCAAATATCCTTGGGTACATTCAGAAAACAGATTCTTATTGACAGCTGAATTTTTTGCCAATCGAAAGGTTTTTAATTACAGCAACCAAATTTTTTCGTTGAAACTACCAAATTGTTATTGGTATTGTATTTCAGTTGTCACAACAAAAAACCACCGAACCACTCGATTGGCTACAATCAACCCTTACATGTTTTTCTTGTGTACAGTCCTAAGAATTTGATGATTTATCTACAAGAAACTACCGTTGACAAATTGATCATAATCGTTTTCCTCATAGATCAGTTGAAATACAATGTAAATCCCATCGAAGTGAAACTAGTATCCTTTGTAATTTTTGTGCTCCTGATTTCGAGGGACATTTAATCGTTGTCAGGAGCAAGATTTAAGGATTCTTAAAGTTTCTGTAATTTGTTTAATATAACTAGCGTAAAAAATTAGGAAATTTTATTGCCATTTTGGTTTTTAAGATACGTTCCATAATTACTATCTTAATAATTATCTTTTGCAAGAATTTTCATTGGTTGTTTGAGTTTTTTTTTTCTTAAACGTGAGAATACTATAATTTTAAAAGGGTAGATCAATAAGTCTTTAGAAAAACATTCAAAAACTTATTTTTGGGGTTGGTTCTTTTTATTTTTCTATATAGTCTTCTTTTAGCTCAGTACACTTCATTCAGCGTTTCTCAAATTTTTAAGTCCCCTGCAAAGTAAGATTTCGGAAGGTCTTCATAATAGGCATCTGTTGCAGAGTTGGAGGATCGAATAGAATCTTTTTCGCCGAGCCATTTCTTGAAATTTTTGAACAGAAAAAAATCACTGGGAGTTAAATATAAAAATAAGATGCAATAGTCCGAACTTCAACTCATGTATTTTTGGCATTGAAACTACACAAGTGTCCACCCAAGCAATATCTTGATGAAAGATAACTTTTTAGGCTAAATGGGGCGTTTTTTTCTTGATTTCTCAATAAAGATGTATAATATTGTTTTCCCTTTTCCAAGAAGCTTACTTGCATAATTACATGCATATTCTATAAAACCGTTGCCATAACCATACTAGCAGATTGCACTGTCTGCTTTCTTCTTGCGGATTCACCTTGTAAAATCCATTGCTTTGACTCTTGTTTATTTTTTGGTGTATAGTGGTGAATCCATATTTCATCGACAATCACGTTTCGGCCTTAACTAGTTCACACGTTCACTCAAAACTCTGTCGTGGATGTAAGCGAGAGTTTCCGAAGAAACTGCCTCATCCGAACGTCCTAAATGAAGGTCATCAATTAAAATTAATTTACCCAATTGTATTTAATCTTAAATACTTGTGCAGATGTGTCATGGACTCGTCCAACTCATTTTTGATTTTCTTAGGGGTTGGGTCAAACAATCGATTGTTAAAAATACTAAATGACGTATTTTCCTTAAAACTTGCCAGTCGTCTTTTGCAACTTGACAATTTTCAAAAACTATGCATTGTTTTTAATTCTTGGTGCTTCTGATATGCTTTGGTAAAGACTTATTTACTTGCCCTGAGAATTTTTAAAATTTTTATAAGATTGCAGGAATATAGTATTCAAATCTATATGCACCTGAAACAACACCACACGCTACCATTTCTTCTAAATAGTTTCATAAAAAACTATTTTTTTATAACTCAAAGAAACAAAATTTTGTTAGTGTAAAATTTGGTTTTTATATAAAGTGATTTTTACATTTCGTATAACTTTTCTTCTTTTTTTTGTTTGCAAGTATTGCGAAATAATCAATTGAAAAAAATAAACAAATTTTTTGATTTGGAATTGATTGCAAAAAATTTGTTAAGTATTAAAATAAAAGCACAGTACTATGTTGACTTGTAATAGTCCAATATAAATATATAATACAAATTTTCTACTTATGCCCGTAATTTCAAGCAATAGATACCTACCAGTGCCTGGATACCTACCGTGTAGACGAATAAAACCTGGTATCTATTGCTGGAAATTTCGAGAATTATTATACTAAAAATTCAAATTAAAATCTTTAAAATATTTGAATAAGAACATACATTTTTATAATAAAATGTGTGGGTTTAATGATGCGTATGACATTCGTTATAAGACATATGGGCCATTTATTAATTCAATTAAGGTATAAATGAATAACATATTTATATTCTAACATTTTTTTTATTTTACTAAAAAAATTTTTTAACTGAGTGTAAAGTTTCGTAAATAATATTTTTTCAGAGGAAAAATCTATATTAAAAGTAAAATGTTTTTACATATTTTGAAAACGAAATCCTTTATTATTTTACACTTTGTTGCTAACTTCAAGTTTTTCTTAAAAATACTCATATTAAGAATGATTCTTTGATTTTTCGCAAAAAATAAATATTTTTAATTTGTTTTGTAAAGTTATAATAAAGTAATTGTATATCTATATAGGTATATACTATATATAGGCGCTGAAAAGCGTATTCAAAATTTTTGCCAGTTTTTTTAAATATCATCAGATCTGTGGTAACTTTAAAAAATATTCATACATATACAAAACTATAAAACTAAATTTCTTTTTTGCAACGATATCTCCTTTTTTCGGATCATCTATAAAATCTACTGAGAGAACGACTCAACAGTGCTTTTTTCAGAGAATCTGAGTGTTTTCCCATAACATAAGTTTTAGCAACATATCTAAAAGATTTTATCAGTTTTTATTTGAGCTTCGAATTTTCAGAATATTTTCTGAAAAGAAAACCCCAAATTCTGAAAATTGACAATAGGCGGAATCGCGTCATGTTAAATTACAATTTTTTTGTAAACATATAAACGAAATAAAACTTGTAATTATACTTGGCCTTACACGAATCTTTCTACGATAGTATACATTCGAATCTGCCTTTTCGATCCTTTTTAGAACAGAGCCAACCGCGGGCGTTAATCAAGCTAAATTTTATTGTTTTATTTAATTATAATCATTTCTTAAAAATAGTTTTTTCTAAATTGGTTTATTGTTAGTTTTTGTGAGATTGCTTCGATCTTTTTTTGTTAATATATGTATTAGTTTAAAATGAGCTTAAGCTCTTTTTTTATATAAAAAATTAATAATAAATATTAGTTAATCCCAATATTACGTCACCGCATTGAGTGGCTTTTATAGGGGAAATTTATTGTACAATATACAAAAAATATTGGGATAAATAAATAATTATAAATAATATTTTTATATAAAAAAAGATCTTAAGTTGATTTTAAACAAATATATTGTTTTTTGTTAGATTTTTTATCTTATTTAATAATATTTAGCGATTGTCGCAACTAAAATATAATTGCAGCACTAAGATTAACTTGTGAAATTTAAAATTATATTGTAAAATATAACTTTCAGTTAAATTAATCAAATTTTAGCCCCATTAAGACAAACCACATTTGTTGTCGTTTACTATAAAAAATTTTAATTTATTTGATAAATTTTTACGAACTATTGTGGGCCTTAGTTGAAGTCAGTTTTGAATTAAAACACAGGATGAATTTTGTTAATTTACCTCATTGGAATCATCCGTCGTATCGTCTATAGATGCACGTGCTGTGAAAAGTCCCTCCAGCATTTGATAATCATTTTCTTCGCACTCTTTTAAATGTTGTTTTTCCAGGAGTGCAGCTCTTTCGGCTTTGGACATTTCAGTTTTTGGACGATCTAGTGATGCTATAATAAAATTGACAAAGACAAAAATTAATGAGTTTAATATTTTAAATGAGTTTAAGTTTAGGAATATGTTCATGAAGTTTCATTCCTTTATATACTTTATCTGTATAAATTAAAAAATACACTATTTAAAAATTGATAGTAGACCTAAATGGGTAGAACTAACTTTTAATTTAATGACTGATTCTAAATACCTAAGACGAGCTGATTACAATCTGATATTTTAATGAATGGCTTAATTTTCTTGCAAATAGTTCTTTTTAGAAACTAACAGATCTTTAAAATATTTAATTTTAAAATATAAAATGAGACATGTGAGCAAGAATTTTCATTTTACAGCATACACTCATAATAATCCATGCATAAAAAATGAAGTTAATGTCGAAAAAAAAAATCTTTCATAAATTAAAACCAATTTTTGTTAATTTATTTATTTAAGTCTATGGATACAATATTATCCTTACAGACTAGCATCTTAAAACTATTACATACATTAAAGTAAATCATTTAAGAGAGATTTAAAATTCAAAGAAGGAAGACTTATATCTAATTGATTACAATAATTATTAAATAACCTCATAGATTTGGTAAGAGGTTCATTTGAGGAATATTCAGTTCTATGCAAATCAATATAAAAGAATTTATCATTAGTTCTAAAAACTCTTGGAGGTACATAAATAGGAATTAATTTTAATAATTCAGGAGAATCTATTTCCCCACAAATAATGCCGTGTAAGGAAAGTAAAGAAAAAATATTTCTTCGAGCTTCTAAAGTTTTCAAAAAATGTATTTACATTTATCTTCATAAGTTGGACGAGAAAATGTAGGAATGTTAGAAAAATTACTAGTATATGAGAAATTTAAAAAAGGAAGAGCGAACTGAATATATTTCTTTTGTATTCTCTCAACGCGACTAATATGAATATAGCATTGGGGCTCCAGATAAAGGAGGCATATTCCAATCTTGATCTAACAAAGAAGGAAAATAAAACTTTTTTAGTGAAATGGTCGAAATGTTTGCCGGAATTCCGACGTATGAAAGCAGATAGCGGATAAGCCTTAGGAATAATAAAATTCAAATGACGACAAAAAGAAAGTTTAGGATCGAAAACCACACCTAAATCCAACATTTTATCTATTGAGGATAAAACATTGGTTTTCATTCTGTACTCAGAAAATAAAATGACGACATCTATGGTACGTCATACAGGAACATTTACCAATATTGAAAGGTAAACCATTACGTTCCGTCCACAAAATTACCCTATCTAAGTCATCCTGAAGATCAGAAATGTCTTTTTGGGTATAAATAGGCTTAAAAATCTTAAGATCGTCAGCATACATTAAGAACTGTGAGTTCTTAAAGCAATGAAAGATGTCATTAACAAACAAAATAAACAGTAATGGACCCAAGATACTACCCTGTGGAATACCTGAAGAAGGAGTAAAATAAGTAGAGCAGACTCCATCAACAGAGATAACTGCATGTCTGCCAATTAAGTAAAAACGAAACCAACTAAGCAAATTGGAATGAAACCCAATCTTAGAGAGTTTAAGTAATAGGAGATCATGAGGCACACGGTCAAATGCCTTTGCAAAATCAGTATAAATTGCATCAATTTGAATACCTTTTTCAAAGCAAGATATACAATAATTAGTAAAAGTTGCCAAATTAGTAGTAGTAGACCTACCAGCCATAAATCCATGCTGGTATACAGTAATATGACGTTTTAAAGAGAAAAGTTTATCATAGACAATATGTTCAAAAATTTTAGCAACGCTTGTCAATTTAGAAATCGGTCTATAGTTAGTAATATTACTTTTGTCACCAGATTTATGAATAGGAAAAATAGTTGTATATTTCCATTTCTGAATACAATAACCACCACTTAAAGATTTATTAAATATAATTCTCAGTGGTAAAATAAAAGCAGAAAATCATTTTTTAACAGAAAAGCGGCTAGACCATCATTATCACATTTAAATGAATTGGATAGTTTACCAATACCTGTTGCAATATCTTCATCAGAAATTTCCATAGGCCCAAAAACAAGCACAGTACAAATATTATTTGAATCAAACCCATCTAGGGGGAAAGAGTTGTCATTAAAATTTGATTGAAAATAAATAGAAAAGGGATTAAGAGAGTCCGAAAGGTTGCTCGAAGATAAATCATTAAAAGACATCCTTAAAGGAATAGTGGAATTCGTTTTCTTAGATTTTATAAAACTCCAGAAGCACTTAGGGTTATACTTAATTGAGTCATTAAAACTCAAAAGCTACTGATTGTATAAATATTTATTAAGAAAATTAAATTCGCGTTAATACTGTAAAAATTTTTGCTTATCACAGTCATTATTAGTGGCTTTAAATTTATTATGATACTTATTTCTAAGATTTTTCAATTTCTTCAATCCTTTAGTGTACCAGGGAAGTTTATACACTTTAGGATTACCTAAAGGTACATTATCTTTAATAACTCTTAAAACATTAGATAAAAAAACTTCATAACAAATTGATATAATATCATTATTTAATAAATCGTACCAATTTGAATTATAAAGAAAGGTATTTAAGGCATTGAAGTTACACGCATAATAGTTATAACGAGCATTATCAATTACATTAAGAAAGGCATATTCATAAAATTCGATTTGAATTTCCAAAGCACAATGATGAGAAGTAGAAGATAAAATTGGAAATTCAGATACACTTAAGGCAAACTTTAAATCAGAACTTATAAATACCAGATCAAGAATATTATGAAAATTATTAAATACAGTGTTAATTTGCATAAGATCAAGACTAAAAGCTGCATCTAATATACTAATTTCATAACATTTATTAACGTTATGAGGAAGAAACATACCGGAGTTAGGTACTATGGACCAAACGATATCAGATAAATTGAAATCACCTAATACACATAATCTATCACCATCACGGATGAAATCGGAAAGATGAGCAATATTACAAGCATGAGCAGCATACAGGCTTTCAGATTTTTCAGGCGGAATGTAGGAAGTATAAATATATAAATCATAATTAACAGCTTTTGCAGAGATACATAATTGATCCAATAAAGAATCCATATTAGGCAGATGAACAAGTTTCGAGATGAGAGATTTATAAACCGCTATAAGAACTCCACCACCCCTATTATGACCAGTTTTAACCGCATCTCTATCAGTTCGATAGACAACATACAAATTAGGATTAAAGAACTCCTCATTATAGAAATCTGAATTCAGCCAGGTTTCCGTGATTACAAAAATATCATATTCACATTGTGAAGTAAAAGAAGTAAATATTGACGACTTAGTCCTCATGCCGGAGACATTTTGGTTATACATTTTTAAGGAATTGATGCATGACGGTACTCTTGATGTTGAACTAACGGCGCTTTCGAAAAAAAATTAAAAGGACGGACTCTTACAGCAGAAGTCCACAGTTCAGGCTTAAAAAGCTTAACATGCAAATCAGCAGAAATTCCAAGTTTAAAATTAACAAATTTTAACTCAGCCAACGAAGCATCTTTTTTCACAAGTATATAACAAGTCATGCGGGATTTATCAGCATTGAGATGTTTAGCAACGTACGATAATATATTTTCTTTAGTAACTGTTGGCTTAAATGACGATAAATGGACCCACTTCATTTTAAGAAACACATCCAATTCAAAATTATCACTACCACCAATAATGAAATTATGTTTTTAGGCTTTTTCTTTCTATTTGTAACATTAAACCAATTTGATGAACTATTAGCATCAATTTCGTTATTCGGATTTAAAACCTCAAAATTAGCATTACTGATTGAATGGTTAACAGACACAGCTGAATTAACAGAGGTAACAGATGCATTGACGACATCAGTAGGTTTAACAGTTGTGGCTTTATTAGCAGCAGAACGATTAACAATGTTTACATTGTTATTGCTATCATTAGCATCAAAAGAAAATGTTGAATTTGTTTGTAAAGCAGCAGCAATAGGCAAACCAGAGCTTAAACTGGGTTTGAGCGCAGGCAAACGATGATGTTTTTTGTTGTTGAAAATTGTAATGTTATTTTTATTATTATTCAAAAATTGAGTGAATAAGTTTTTTAATTGCTCAATTTCAAAAGACATTAAACTAATTTTTTTTTATCAAATCGCGAGATGACAACAAACAGTTATCACAATTAAAAACAATATTGTCATAATTTAAAAGAGCATTAATAGCATCTTCACTTTCAACTTTGGCACAGATTTTATGAAATTTGCATTGACAAATCTCACATGCAATTTCACAGTTAACTTGAATGTTTTTAAAACATTTTGAACAAATATTTTTTTCCGCTGACATAGTTAGCGACTTGTCTCAATAAAGACACGATTGATACGAAAATTTTTGATCTTGGGTTTGAACGAAACTTTTTGTTATGTTGACATTTTTCGAATTTTTATGCATGGATTATTATCAGTATAGTATGTCATTTGGGTTTAACATGGAAAAACTGTTATACTTCATATAAAAAAAAATAGTTTTCCCCCATAATAAATTTCACGTAAAAATTTAGTATGATTTGTTTTCACTCAAATTTATTAAACAAGACTATAAATTTTTGTACTGAAAAAGTGTAATTTTAGGTTTATTGTGATTATATCTTTCTTAAAAAATCAAAAAGAATCACATTTACATTTTAAATTACTATTAAAATTATTAAAGTTCGAGGAAAACAACAAAAAAATCGAGAATTTTCGAAAGTATTTTCTTCAAATAAAATCAAATAAAAAGTACCTTGTGATTGAATTTAATACTATTAAAAATACGAAAAAAATTTCGTAGATTTCGTATATTGTACGAAATATTTCGTATATATTACAAGTGTATTTTTTCAGTGTAAGAACAGCGATTAGCAAAATAATATATTTATTCTTATTACATGCGAATTTCGTTAAAAATAGCAAATTTTATTTAAAAAAATAGCTTTCCGAGCTAGCTAAAAGTACCACATTTCGGGTATGTTATACAAATGTTTCTAATTCCAGGCTTAAAATCTAAATTGTTAAAATTTCTGTTAAAAATAAGTGTATTAAATAATTTTTTAATTAAGATGTTAATGTTAGAACAAACATTTTAGATTTACTAATATTTAATTTGTCTTTAGTAAATCCATTAATAATTACTCAGTATCAAAATTACAGAGAGCAATATCAAAATTACAGTATGCAATAATTTAAAAGTTTGTTAAACAGCTGATTGTAAAACCAAATGCAAAAATAAATTATAACTGGTCGATATGGAAAAGAGGGTTCTTGATGTAAAATGTTTTTTTATGTAAAATGTTTTTTTATTTTTACAACGTAGTTGTAAACAATTTTTATTTGTGTTTACAAAAATGAATCATATGCTTTTCAATCATATGTTTTTTCTGATTGAAAATTTTTGCTGGCAATAAACTGTCGCTTTATTCTCTCTTTTTTCTTTACGTTTACTGAGTATTTGTGTAAACGAACGCCATCTAGTAAAAGTTTCTACAAATTATCCAGTAAATGAACGGAACTAATTACGACAACTTTTTCAAAAACATTTTCTGTACGGTTTTTAGTGAAGAAACCAATTGACCAACTGAATGAAAAGCGAAAAATATTGTTTTAATCCTTTGAAGACAAACTAAAGAATTGTTAACAATAATTTTTGGAAGCTTGAATTTATGCTTAGCGGATAAATACAAAATTAAAGCTAAATACAGAACTGAAGTTATTGCTCGTAAATAGTTAAATATATTTTAAAATTTAAATTTTTTTGTTATTTTCTAATTTAACTGTTTTAGTATATATTCAAAATTTAATTTAAAAAAAACTAAGAACGAAAAATTGAAAAATCAATGGGATGACCTTCTAAGGACGAGTTTTTGCGGTGTGAGTTAAACCGAAAACGAATTTTGTCTGCCATTTCCATGTGTATTAACTTAAATTTGTCGGAACAACTTTTCGTTATATAAAATTTTGTTCTTCATTAAAATAAAATAAATTAAAACAAATTTCAAAATCAGTATTCAAGTTACAAACTGCGATAAACTGAGTTTAAAGATAATCTACATCCTAAAAGCTCGGCCTAAGGCTCTCAGACTGTCAGGCTGCAATTTATATATAAATTTTACTTTCGACGTTAAAAAAAATATTTATTAGAAGTATATTTGCATTCTTATTTTACAGGACTAAATCGTTTATATACGAAAATGATCAAGTCAAATAGTTGATTAAGAAATGCATTAAATCACGGACTATATGTAAATATTTGATGTCCCATAAGATGTAAACAAATGTATCGTATACTACAAGGAATAGAATCAATCCAAATTGCCAAATGTAAAAACCAGACTTATTTCCCGTCTTAATTAACAGCTTTTTAACTTTTTACATTTTCCGAATAATTTTTTTGTCTTTGGAAACCCCTAGAGAAAGTTGCAACATAACTCATAAAACTCCTGCTTTAAGGGTAAAAGGACTAAAATGACCTATGAAAATATCAGATAAAAATGTTTTACGAAAAAATTCCTCATAAAATTTAATCCTGATATATAACAATATCTCAAATTTGTTTCCAAACATCATATAATATAATAAAATCTTAAATCATGTAATATTAAAACATATTTTTGATAATGGACCATATATCACTATTATATATGGTTCTGTAAAACATGTGTAAATGAGATTTGATCTGATCGAATCTGTTTAGATTTAATTAGATATAAATGACTCCAATTAGATCTGGCGGAAGATCTAATGATACATGACAAGATATGACATATGTGATACACTTTTTGGCCAGATCTAATCACATCCAGTACCAGATATATTCATGTCTGCCTTTTATGACCCGATATGAGATGATCTGATCATATACGATAATATCTGGTACCGGATATGTTCCTATCTGATATCAGATCTAGTACTTGATCTAAGCCATTTGAGTCGTTTTTAAGGCACCAAAATAAAAATGTATATAAAAATAAATGTGTTTTTTCATTTATTTTTTTCTCTTATTGAATCTGATAAGATATTATGTGTCCAAATAAATTTGTATTTAATTATATACGGTGCCCCAGATTTGCCTCAGATCTAATTAGATCTCAAATTTAGACCCAATTTTTAAATCTAATTAGATTTTGGTGCAATTAGGTTATATATCTTCGGCTCTGATCTTTTTTCCACGGAAAGTCATACATAAATACGGTCCCAAGTAAGATATATTACTATATCTTATCATAAAAATAATATCTAATTTTATAAAGATTATAATGACAATTTATAAGATACTTTAAAAAAATTAATGTAATATATAATCATATATGGTCATATGTATTTTTGTATGATAATATATTATTAGATAACCCTACATATGATTATATCTAAACCTTTTTAATCGGGTATTTTTTGATTGATGGGAATGCCACTCTTAAACTTGGATAATTCCTACCACCTGACCGATTTACAAATCATGACATGTCCTTTGGCGTTGGTTCTGTGATATGTTCTTTAGGGTTAGTTGTGTGACATGTTATTTTAGACCAGTCCTGTGACATGTCACAGAGGGCAATTAACCCCCTCACCGGTCCCGCGACCGGTCCCTATCACAATGAACAGCTAACGAGACATGTCCTGGGAAAGGCCAGGGTACTTACACGAAATAACTAAGTTTATTGCGTACTAAAAGTGTTACACGTAGTAGGAAAACTATATTTTGTGAAATAAATTTTTATGTACATGATATATTCCAAACCAAATATAAAATACTTACTTTTATGACTCGGTAGTGATACTGTTGGTGATCCAATCATTTGGCACACACTCTCCAATTCATCAGTAATGGAAGTGTATTCACTATGCAATTTCAAGAGAATATTTCTCGAAGGCTTTGCATGCAGTACTGTTTTTCCTTAATTACAATTAATGTTTTTTTAGATTTTGGGAAAAGATAAGCATTATATATTATAAAAATATGTATAGTAAAAATCTGAATTAATATGTTAAAAAAATTACAAAATATCTGAAAACAGTAGAAAAAATAATTTTTTGTAATTTTTCATTTATGGAATTCTTTTTACAAAAAATTATACTAAAATAAAAACTTAAACAAGTTAAGACATTAAAGTCCCTTCATAGTGGATTTGTTACAGGCAAACTATTGAGGTGCAAAAATTTAATGTGAAAAACGTTTGTGGACTTGAGTTTTTGCGGGGAAACTTTTTTTGAGGTGAAAAAACATTTCTGCTAAAAAAGTTTTTGAGGTGAATATAAAATATTACTTGCGGTGACAACATATTATATATGGAAAATTTAGAGGTAACATTTTCATTTATAACTTTTTTTTTACAGCTGGACCAATTTTAGAGGAGGTCCATGATCGCCATTTGCGAAGACGCCAGTTCGGCTTAGAACTGCAAAAGGATCGAAAATATATACTTTATAGGGTATTAACATATCGACTGAAAAATCCGTAGGATGACACATAGGTGGCGCGACAAATGAAAAATCCATATGATTTTTTGGATGTTACCTGCCAAAATTTTATGAAAATTCGTTTATTAGTGCACAAGTTATAGCTGTTTTAGTGACGCTACTTTTGAGATTTTGGAAACAATGGATTTAAAGCACTTTTGTGTATTGATTTATCATGGTTTTTTAATAAAAAAAACACCTTTCAAGCCAAAGCTCAAGTCAAGCTTGATAAGTGCTATGGACTCTGCTCCATCGAGACAAATGGTAGACACAGATGACGTCAAACGCAAAAACATCAAAACATAATCGTTTTGACAGTCCGTAAAGTAGATAGCTGGATACCTTAAAGGTATCGAAGGAACGTGTCCATGAGAAAGCTCTTTTCGAAATGGGTGCCGCGTTTTCTCTTCATTAAGTTAATGCACAAACCGTTGCCTACAATATCAATTGCTTCCGCATTCACCGTCTTCACCAGATTTGGCTCCCAGCGATTTTTTCCAGACCTCAGAAATATGCTTGCAGGAAAGAGATTTGGTTCGAACGAAGAGGTGAGGCCTATTTTGAGGCCCAAGATAAATCATTCTATAAAAAAGGTAGCGAAGTGTTAGAAACGGATTAGAGAGATTATATTACTCTTGAAGGAGACTATGTTGATGAATAAATGAATTTGTCCCAACAATTGTTGTTTTATTGGATATCCTACGGACTTGTCTGCCTTTTCTTTTCTGACTTTTCTGCATTGTACCTATTTTGCGATGTGTTACAAACAGAGAAAATAACAAATATCAGATCTTCTCTCTCTTCCAAATTTAACATAAGCAAGTTTCATCTTTTCAACACTAAAAACCATATAAAAATCCGTTATTGTTCGTGTGGAGGAGAATGAAAAAATTGATGTGAGAGAGAATTTCACTCCAAAATATATGTTGAATAATTTTTGTTAGAAATGGAATGACAAATTGTGAAAAATTACTTTTGATTTTTGGGTAAAAATTAAAGCTTTATGCTACTTGTTGCCGAATATTTAAATAAATTTTCTGTCACCTTGAAGCCATTTTAAAAAACTATTCATAGAATTGTTATACCCTCTACCATATATGGTGAGGGTATATATCATTTTGTCATTCCGTTTGTAACATGTCGAAATATAGGTATAAGACCCCATAAAGTATATATATTCGTGATCCTTATGCAATTTTAAGTCGATTTAGCGATGTCCGTCTGTCTGTTGAAATGGCGATCACGACGCGAGGACGCAAGCGGGGGTACCTATTTTTACCTGGATTGTTGGACATCCTCCCGAGCAGTTTGGTATTGAAAATGAGCAAAATCGGTACAGCGGTTAAAAAGTTATGGGTGAAAATGTGAAGATACCTCTAAATTTTCCATACAAATTGGTGTATTTTAGTACAATTTCATAGTAGCGACTGGTATATAATATATTTTCTCATATTTTTTTACCAATCGCTTAGAAATTAATAATATTTTGTACACCTCAAATATTTTTGACCTCAAAAAATTTTTTTCACCACTAAAATTTTTTTTCACCACAAACAATTTTTTTTAACCTAAAAAAATTTTTTCACCACAAAATTTTTTTCACGTAAAAAAATTCGTTGCCGCATCTAAAAAAGTTTTTCACCTCAAAAATTTTTTTCACCTCCATAATTTTACTTCAAAAGTTTTTTCCATTGTTTGTATCAAAAAACAATAGAGAATATTGGAGGAGGGTATTCAAAGATTCGGCACAGCCGAATTTAAGCCTTTTTTACTTGTTTTTATTTACATTTTTGTTTGTTGTTCTTGTTGATATGTGCAACAACGATATATAAAAAGTTTTTTGTTATTACAATTCAGTAAATAATATTTTTAAAAACAAGTCGCAACATCTACAGTTACTATAACAAAAGATAAGTTTTTATAGCAAAATATATATACCTGTTGGTGCTGTTCCTTCTTTATCGCTGTCTGGTTCTGAGTGTGAGAGACTCATTTGACGTCGTGATAAATATAATTGATTCAGACTTATGTGTGAACGACTTAAGTCGCCAATAATGGAACATGTCTCAGAATTTCTGCGACATAATGAGACTGTACGTTGCCGCATGGCTCGATGTCTGGCAGCTATTTAAGAAGATTGAAATAAATTCGTTATTAACTATATTAAAATGTAGGCTTCTCTTTTTACCCTCAAAGTTAATATCTGGTCCCGTTTCATCGGAAGTCTCACCCACCAACGTTTGGTCATCATCATTTCCTAATGGTGTTAAGGTATCTTTACTTTCTGTACTGGCACCAGTATCTTGTCTTACAGTAACGTAGGGTGTACGTTTTACAGTCTCACACGTTGACGGACGTTGGGATAGAGGCACATAAACATCTGAATCAGTCTCGGATTGTACAGACACTTTACGCACAACCGGTTCGTTAAGCGCTTCTCTCGACTTCACTGCTTCATCCGGTTCTTCAGGTAGAGGCACTACCTCAAAATGTGTACCATCGTCAAATATATAAGCATCAGGGCGAACTTCAGTAAGTGAGCGATTAAAGCGTCGACGATTTGTAACCTTTTGCGGAAAAGACTCAAAAACAATAAGAAGAAATATATTTAAAAAATAAACAAGAAAATATACCTGTAAGCTGTTTGACAATCCTCCCAGTCCTCCCACCCCACCACCAACTCCTCCCCCACCACCACCTCCTCCCCCACCAACACCTCCTCCCGCCTCATTATCCGATACGGACACTGTGCGTATGCGTTGCAAGTCACCGGCTAAATTAACATTAGATGCATTTATATCATCTTGTCCCATTGTATGCATGGCCATAAAGCGATGTATAACAGCCAAATGGCTTAATATTTGCTCAGAAGATTCTTCCATTTTACGTAAACGAAATTCAATATTCTGAAAACAAACATACAAATGTATATCGTTTAACAATTCTTCGATTTGTTCTTTAAGTTATAACACTCTTCTATAGCCATTTTGTAATAGGAATGTGATATATCGACTAGCTTTTCTTAACAATAAGCATACCAAAAAAAAAGTACACACAAAGAAAATTTTTGCCAAATTCCAAATGAAATTCTGTTCCTGTGACTAAAATGGGTTGATAGATTTGAAAACTGGTTTCTACAACAAAATTTGGTTAACAGAAAATATTCAGCACATTACATTTGGATATGGTTGTGCTGAACGAATTCTTTGGATGTAGCAACCAAAATGTACTTTTTAATTCGGTTTGCACTTTATTTTTCTGTGAGTATTTTTGCCATACAATGTGAAATGACATATTGTAGTCTCGTCCCTAACTACGAGAACAATTGATATAACTATTTGGGTAATAATATGGGAGGTATCGGACATTTTTCTTGGTTTTGCAATTCTACAAAAAAAATTGTGGAAATGGTCAATATTTGGAAACGTTTAATGCTTTCAAAGCATTTGTACAGTCGAGGTATTCTACATTGACATCGTGTGGCGTAGTCTGTATTAAAACAGGGTACATACGTTAACATACAGTATTCTTAAATCTCAATACCTCTTATATAACATGTTGTAGTTACCTTAAAAGCGAAAAACTTTTATAAAAAAAAGGTACAATTTCCAAAAGAAATGTTATGCCCAGATAGTCAACTTTGACACCTGCAAATCACTCTGAATTAAAACCGGATGTGTATAATAGCAATCAGCCAAAATCAGAGCGTTGGCAAAAATATCATGTGAAACATAAATAATTTTGTATGTTGACGTACGTCCTTTTGTGATTTTGGTAGGGTGTATACCCAATATGACCGATATTATAATACCAAATGACATATTATAGTTAACAAGCCAAACTACAATATGTGATTTGACGTCAAATAGTAAAATTAGGAATATATCATACATACTTTAGAAAATAGAGCAATTGTTTGTACTTGAAAGTTATATAAAAAAGTTAGGAAAGCTCGTACATCATTTTTTAATTTCGATGGCAAAATATGTCATTATACATCGTTTGGTACGTTTAGTGTTATATGTAATACAATCGAAAAATGCAAAACTTAAAATAGTTTATCTTCCATTCTGAAATTGATAGATTATAAGATCAAGTAATAAAATTTTTAATTACGTTTTATAATATTGATTAAAAATATGACAACATAAATATCAATATAGTATAAATAAAATTTTTTTGAAAATTAATAGATTGATGGGAAAATCTATATACAGAGAAGAAAATCTGTACTTATTTTAACATTCGCATTTATAAAATATAGTAACATCAGATTTTTATATAAGCGAAAGTCTCCGCAAACACCAATTTTGATTGTATTTATTCGATAAAATGGTCTAACACTCTTGGGAATTTTTCATTACAATGGACAAACTAATGCAAATTTCATTACCACACAATAATAATGAAGTATTTTGTATTACATAATCCTCAATAATTATGTTACATATGGGGATTATGAAAAACATAGGCAGTTCATAATTAAATTTTATTTTATCGTTATAAATCAACGTAGGTTTAACTTTATTAGCTTTTCCCTTTAAACTTGTGAGTTAAATAAGAGGTATTTACAATTAAAAATATGTTTCCAGCCAAAAATTGTAATTTTTGTACTCTCCGATCTAAACAAATATAATATGTTTCCGTTTTTAATTTTATCATATTACATCGGAAGCAAGCATATTAATGATTCCAGTATATATATTGGCAGGCGATCGTGTTATATTTTCAGGCAAATACATGTATATTACCAGCAAAAGTAAAATTATTTGCAAATAGTTCAAGATATGGTTACAATTAGTGTTTCCAATTCTGTTAATCAATAAACATAACTGCTTCTAAAACAACCTGTTCTAGTTTGGATGAATCTAACATATTGCTAATGGGTCAAACTCCATACAAAAGAACCAATTGTAGAACATAAAGTACAAGCTATGCTAATGCTATATAAGTTGTTCTGCAACCTCTTCTTTGTATTTTTACTTTTTACTGGGATTAGATAACTTTTTTAAGCAACTTAAAGTAAGGCTTAGAAAATGCGTTATACAATTTTTATATTTTGTTTAAATTCCTTTAAAAATCCTAATTAATATAAGCTGCAACAAATCACAAAAAGCATCAAGGGACTTTTAAAATGTGTAAAATCACGTTTAGTTGAAAAACATTCAAGGCACATTTTTTGAAACTGTTATATTTTTTTAAAATATCTCAAATCATCCTACAATACTTCCATTCGCTCGAGAAAAGTTATAGACTTAAAATCACACATAAGAAAAATATATTCAAAGTAAATTCTGTATATTTTTTGTACACTATAATTTTTGTACACTATAATACCAGTTATTACCACACATTTTAAAAAATAATAAATCTGAATACACTACAACTAAAAATTAGTAGTTTTTGAAAACTAGTTGTATTTGTTTGTCAAATCTATGGTAGTTATTGGTTGTAGTGTTAACTACCCAGAAAAACCACACATAACCGACTAATGTGTAAAGTAATATTAAGCTATATAGGGCTCATGGATTACTTTACACCTTACTTTACTGATAAATTTTACTGGCGATAAGCCTCACTGTACGTCACATTCAAGTTTGAATTTGTTCAAGTTTTATGAAATCTGTTTTTGTAATTAAATGCATGAAATCTGTTTTTTTGATTTACCTGTACTGTGGCAGTTTGTAAGTTTTCTTTTTGATTGATATCTTCGATTTTTTGGACCATTGTTTCGACACGTTCTGTAGTATTTTTAACACGTTCCTCAGTCGATTGATTTAGTATGATTTCTTGTTCATGAAAAAATCCTTCAACGCATTCTTCTTCAAAATCATATAAACGTTCCAGATCATCTTTCTCCAAAAAGAGCTTCAAACCATTGTCACGTTGTACTTCCAATCCTGTGCATTCAATACACAATGTGAATAATTACAATTCCAAAAAAGAAGGCGCGAACGAATAAACGATTTTGTAGATGTAGATTACATACAAATGAATATTCCACATTACGATGATTCGAAATTAGAAATCGAGTTTTATAAAATTAATAAGCAATATTCAATTTGTTAATATTGTCAAAAATTAAATACATTAATTACCAAATTAAATTAAAAAATACAATAGCAAAAATATTTAAAAGAATTTGTAAAAAAAAGTTTAATGGTAGATATTAATAAAAAAAATCAAATTTAATTTTTGTTAGAATATCCAAAATTTGATTCAAACATTTATGTTAATACAATCATTTTTGAATTTATGGTTTTTGTCGTGTTGTGTTCAGATTCAACCAACCCATTCACACCCCCATCAGGCATACAAACATAATGCACCATTAAAAATGTAGGAAGTGTTAATGTTAGACATGTATTGTATCACAACGTTTAAAAAACAAATGCAATTAAAATGCAAGCAGTAAAAAATATAATATAAAAAATTGAAATGAAAGAACATTATTGGTTAAATATATTTACGAGCTTATAAATGAAAACTCACAGGGAATAAAAGTGAAATTTCTCATCCCTCTCTCACCTTTGGCTTTACGAATACAATACTTGAGGAGTGAATAAAAATGGCAAAATGCTATAAACGGAGGTGGCAGTACGGGTTTTTGTTGATATTCCATAACCACAGTAAAACGTTGGAACATCCATACCTGCATGTATAGTAAGTGGTACCGTATATAAGCGAGAAAATCTTTTTGAATTTAATTATTTTTACCTGATGTGAAACCGAATTGACTTCATTGAAAATATTATTAAACACGGCGATTAATAAATTAATTAGCAAAATATTTGCTATCAATAAATACATTGACATTGTTATAGGTGTTACCCAGTGTCCTGAAAAGAAAAGTTGCAGAAAGAAATACATGACAAACGTATAAAACGTATTTCTAATAACAGCTATATTTCATTCATACACAGAGAAAGTAGATTTCTTTTGACAGCCGAATTATTTGGAAATTAAATTTCAACTGAACCTGAAACACACATAATTGCGACAAATTAATTCGGTTTCTACAACCAAACCATTCAGTTTGCAAGAAATTCGGTTATTACAATTAATCTGTTTTCTCTTTGTATGTACTAACAAAAATTTAACGACATATTTTGTACACAGTGTTCAGTTGTAGCAACCGCATTTTTCAGTTGTGACTATCGAATTTTTATAGATGAAAACGAAATTCTGTTGTCATGGTCAAATTATTATTGTTTCAATTAATTTTATATTCGGGTGGCTAAAAAACTAAGTTGGCACAACATACCCTGCGGGAAAAAGGGGTCAGTTGCGAATTGCGACCTGACCCGTGATAGGTGAAAACTGGATCGGTTCCTAAAGTACCTACCACGTGACCGGTATAAAAGTCATGTCATTTTCTTCTAAGCCAGTCCTGTGACATGTCATATAGGACAATTGACCCCGTCCTAGGACAAGCCCATGTTAAAGTGATCGGCCCCGTGACCGGTCCCTATCACAATGAACCGGTTACGTGGGTCGTTTTCTGAGTACCTATATTTGTTAATATATTGTTACCAACCTGTAACACATTCAGGTTGACTTGGATTTTCACCACATGGTGGATCAATATCATCTGCAAACACTTCACCATACAACATGAAGTAAGGTTGGTAAGTTACCTAGAAAAAATTGAAAATAAAATTTTATTATTAATAACAAATATGAAAATTTTAATTTTTACATATATAAATTAAATAAAACACTTAGGTATGTACAACATCAAACACAAGTAGATAGATTTGTTGACAGGCATTATTGCAAGAATTTTGTTTTATCATTTATTATCAAATTGTATATTATTGAGTTATTAATCTATTAATCAATAACATTATTTAAATATTATTTAATACAAGAATGCGTTTATTTTTATTTTTTTATTTTACATCAGAAACAGGACAGATTAAGTTTTCTTATAATTTTTTCTCTAGAAAAATTGTGTGCTTCTATACTCCACCACTAACATAGACTATGGTCGAACGATTTATTCTTTATGTCTCATCTTACAAATTTGTTATAGTATGTTATCACTGAAAAGGGATTTTGGATATGTTGCTGATATGTTGTTTTTGTTAAATTTCACTTTTTATTGCTTCTACCAATTTAGAAGGACCCGTATTGGCACGATGGCCAAATTTACTTATACACAAAGAAAATAAATTCTATCGCTATTGCCAAATTTGTATCGTTATTTAAAATTGTTAGTTGTTGTGTACTTAAAGTTCTTCATCAGAATAGTTAAATTTAATTATAAATAGAAAATATATTAAATTATCCGAAACAATGTAACATCAGTCAATATATTGAAAAATATTATTTTCTACATTACCTACAACCCACAACAACAATTTATCGAAGATTTTGTAATTTAAACAGAATACTTGCAGCAAAAATCGAATATTAGTTCTGTTTGAGTAGGAACTATTGATCTACATAAAATATTTGTTTTTCAAATCAATTTTAGTATAATTTCCACAATTTCCGTTATTATAATACAATATTAAGATTAGCAACCGAAATTTTAATTATTTACAGAAATGAATTATATTTTGCTTTTTTTCATATTTATATTTAAAATAAACAACAAATTTATGTGTCTGTGGTACAGTGGGCAGAGACAAAGCCTGCTAGTCTTAGGGCTCTTAGTTCAAACCGTTATAAATTTATTTTGTTTTTTTTTTTAATATCTTTTTTATTGGTTAA
Organism: Eustalomyia histrio; assembly: GCA_949748255.1. Classification (NCBI taxonomy): domain Eukaryota; kingdom Metazoa; phylum Arthropoda; class Insecta; order Diptera; family Anthomyiidae; genus Eustalomyia; species Eustalomyia histrio. Next base: position 72,956,200 of record OX456527.1, on the reverse strand, counting down.
AATTAAAACACACAATTTATTTTCTGGTGTGACTGCTGTTATTTTTAAATAAAAATTTGAAAAATGTAAAATATTCAAGTTTGTAAGTTGACTAGAAAAAATTAAATATAGTTTAGCCTGGAGGAAAAGGAATGACCTGACAAACATAAGGTTACCGGTTTTAGCCCAGTTCGCCACATAAAATTTTTTTATTTTTAAAATAAATTGTGTTGAACTCGTTTCTATTAGTACAATAACTATTTATATAATGTCTATTTATAGAATATTAAAATCTATAAATATAAAAGTAATAAAATATTACAATAAAAATTCGGAATTGGCAAATAAAATTCGGTAATTACAACAGTATACAAAATTTATAAAAGTGATGGTAGATAGAAGTACAGAAATTCGGTTGGCAAAAAATTCAGTTGCAACTACAAGCCAAACTCGAATGCTCGATCTGATACTCGACTTGAATCACTTTTAATATGTGATTTAAATATGGATTTTGGGAGTTTCACGATGTACAGAATTAAGGATGTACAAACTTTCAGCTGAAAGTTTCTTATCCTTGCTGAAATCAACGTATTAGAAGTGAATCATTTAAACTTTGGTTTTTAAAAACAACAATTATTATTTAACACCGAGTATTAAAATATACGAAAACTCTATTATTTTTACTGTTATTGTCAGTTATTTATTCACAATTAAAAATAAACGACACAATAGAATTTTTTTCCACTGTTTTTATATGCATGTTCAGTAGATTTGATGGAAAAATACTGTGATTTAATGAAAATTGCTTTATAGCAGAAACAATTTGTTTAGGAATAAGAATTTTAAAAAAATATGGGTTACCTTGACGTTTTCATAAACAAACCAATATGCTTAAAATAATAAGGGTACATTTTTAAGGTGCGATTTAAAATTACTGTAGTTAACATTGTTCTATTAACATCTTTAATTTGTTCATATAAATAAAAAAAACTGTAATTTTTTCAATATTATTTAAAATATAACAGAAATAAAGTTAAAATAACTAAAAATATAGCGAAAATATAAGAGTAAGTAAAATGTCAAATATGTTTGAGAAACTCTATTACTTTCAAAACAGTAGCCAAAAAAAGTTCTTATCTCACGTAACATACACTGAAAATATTTAACATGAGTCAGTTCCTAGTAGTTTATTAAAAAAGTTATCAGTACATATGTTTTTAAATGATAAAACAATTTATATAGAATGAAGTATATTTTTCAACTTTTTGTGACATTTCTTTTAAAAATTAATTACATCTAAATACGTATTATCTGTTACAGTTAATATTTTTATTTAAAATATATTTTTTTAAAAATATATTTTTAGTTGTTTATATTTAATTGGCTGATAGTTAATATAAACAAAATAAATGTAAAAAGGATCAGATATGACGAGATAAGTTACTATTCAATCTAGACATAGAATATCTAATCAGATTCAATAAATGCATATTTATTTGTATATAAATACATGATCACGTATAACCAGATATGTAAACTTTTCCAGATCCCTTTACGTATGAACATATATGACTCTATATCTAATCAGATCTGACCATAAAGTGTATAACATATACAATATCTTATAATATCAAATTAAATCTAGCACCAAATCTAATTAAATTTAAGCATATTTAATTAAATCTTAGCAAATTTAATCCGATCTAATTACACTAACATTTATTTTTTAAGACTTTTCAGTTAATTTTTATGACATTTAAAAGAGCGAGAGTAAGCAGGTAAAATAAATAAAAAATTCTTTTATTTTTATTGAAAGGTAATTTATTAACATTTGAAAATTAATTAAAAGTTCTTTCAATTTAAAGGAAAACAAATAACACCGGTTTTTAAGTGACTTTTCATTTATTTTAAATAACATTTTCAGTTAATTTAAACTACAAACTATTTTGGGTGTAGTTTTTTTTAAGTTATAACCAATTTGTCTTGAATACTTTAATGAAATTTAACCGTTATTTCCAATATTCATTACGTCATGTCTCGGAAAGCAAAAGGGTCTGGGGTGTGAAAATTTATATTTTGCTGAGAGGATGATTCCGTAAATGAAATTTTTTCGTGATGGTTTGACATGGTTTCTCCTATAACACAGTACAACAAAATAAGACCAATTTGATACGTCGGTGTTGCGAGCTATTATTTTAATACGAAAATACATAAAACACATGTCGAATAAATTTCTGAAAGTTCTGATGTAAAGGCTGTGATTCTTTTGATAAAAATAATAAAGTGGGATATAAGCTAACAATATGTGTTAAAATTTTGCAAATCCTATTAGGAATTAAAAGAGAATTCCTTAGTTTAATTGCATGGATATGCATGCCATTCCATCATATAATCGAAGTACATTGATATGTCCATACTTTAAGACCATATTGAAATGTATCCGTTGTTTCCACAGGTTTATGAAGTAAATATAAGGAATTTAAAAGAAAAAAAAGGGTTTTTCTGTGAAAGTTAAATTTGCGAATATTTTAATAAATGGGGCTTATCTAAAAAATTTTGTTTCTACTAGTTATCTACGTCTAAAAATCTTGTGGGACGCGTGACCGATGCATTTTAAGGGTTTAGCTGTGTAATTAGTATTTGTTAAATTTAACTATTTGTTTTTACTTATGTTAACATTTGGAAAAATATAATTTTGTTATTAAGTGATTTGTCGTATTTCAACTAACTTATTTATTTGCATTATTTACTAAGTAACTTACGGGCAGTTTCTGAAATATTTGTTTATAAATTTGTAAACTACAAAATTATCCTGCATTTGATTCCCATTGCTTAACCGAACTTATCACAAAATTACTTTGCACCTGCGCTTCTTTCAAAATAAACAGTTCATAAATATATGAAAGCTTAAGTTATAAAATTATAAAAATATAGAGTACATACACATAGAGCCACATTTAATAATATTTTATATAAAAGATTAGTAATCATGCATCACAACAGTTCTTAAATTAAATAGCAAATTATTATAAGGATTTAAAATGAGAATTATATGCATAGTATTACAAAGATGGCTGGGCAAACACAAAATAAATTAAAAATTCATAGTTTCAGACCAATTTAATTTTAATTAGGGAAGGACAGTCGCAGTAAGTTGAAGAAGAAGAAGAAATAAAGAGTAAAATTAAGAAGTACCAAGATGCCATTACAACATCAAGTTTTTTACTCAAAGTAGAATTTAATAAATTTTTGGTGTTTCTTTTGGTTCGTTTACATTATTGGTCATATTGCCACTCAATATATTCAAGAGTTCAGATCTTTGTAAAATTTGTCCAGATGTTGTTGCGGCTTGTTGGGAAGATGATGATGACGATGCTGTTGATGGTGTTTGATGTGACATCGTTGAGTGGTGGCCACGGTAATGTGATGACATATAGCCACTCATGCCACCCGAAGAATCGCGTGAACTATGTGAAGGACTATTGTGTCGCAAAGCTCCAAGAAATCCAGGTGCTACTATTGAACCCGCAATTACCTAGTATATGTACACAATTTAACATTTGTGTGCGTGTGTGTTTTTATATTAAAATAAAAGCAAATGTATTAGTGAGCACGACCAAAAAACAAACAAAAAAAATGTGATTATAATTTTCGAAAACAAAACAAAATACATAAGTGAATGAAGAATGTTTGACGTAAAAATTCACAAAATAGAAAAAAGAGAGATGTAAAAGACAAAAATGTTATTTTTATTAATTTAAATTTAGTTATTAATTACAATAAGATTATATATATTTTATACATTTTAAATTTATGTGTATGTACTCTATTTATAACTAAATACAAAATGGTTAAGTAGTCACATAAACTTAAATTTTATATTAAAATTGGTTTTAAAGGTAAATTCACTGTGCATGGAAGCAACTTCGGGCTTAGAAAAATTTACCGAACATTTGGATCCTTCCAATTTTAAATATAATATTATAAAAATACTGATACATACAGTGCGACATTACTTAACGTAACTAAAAGAAAACGAGGTAGTTGCAGTGACCGCTGCACAGTGTTACAATTGACTATTTTAAAATGACAAAAATATTTAAGATATTTTTAAAATATTGACTTTAATTTTTTATATATAAAAGACAAACTGTGTCGTTAATGTTCTTAGTGAAAATATGCGGGGTTTGGTCCGCCCTCTTTTCATAAAAATATGGTTAGAATAAATTTTGTATTACTTAGTTTCATGAAAACTCCGATACAATTCTGCCCCAAAAGTCATCTTAAACCCATTTCTATCAGTTCTAAAATCTGCATAAATTGGAGAAAATACGTTTTCTAGGACAATTTTTAAAACAGTTTTTCCAAATGTCAAAAAGTTTCATTAATTTTCTTGGTAAGACAAATAAATTTATAATATTATGGTTGTTTCATGGTTGGCATTTAATACCTTTTCGTAATAACGGTAGTTGGCTACCGCAGCCACTTTAAGAACGACATGAAAATGGCGGTTCCATAAAAGGCATGTGTCTTTTTGTATAACCGGGCTTATTGCGCTATTTTACCGGTTTAGTTTTGAAATATCTTAAACTATCGTTAAAATAACGCTAAACTACCGAAACACCGATTTATAACGGTATTTTGCAGATATAACAAAATGTAAAAGGTAATATTATGAAATAAACCCCGTAATATTAAAAGACACATCACTATTAGAATCGCAGTTTTAAAATTTTCGTGTCGGTATTGATCAGAGCGTAGAAGACAACTACCGTTATAATGAAAAGGTGTTGCTTACCAAATATGGTGTTTTGTCTTAATTATATTGGGTGTATAACTTAAAAATGCGGGAGTCTTATAACTTATATGGCATTTTGGAGGTTAAACATGTGTCATTTTTTCTCACCCAGTAAACAACATAGTTTTTTTATGCATCGAAATTTAAAAAAAATTGCAGATGCAGTGCATCGATTCCTCGCCGAAGCTTTTCCTGAATATGTTCCTTCGATTTCTGCGGTTCAAAGGTGGTGATTTTGACACGAAAGACAAAGTAGGCGACCAGCCAAAAAAAAGTTCGAAGATGATGAATTGGTGGCAGTAATCGATGAAGATTACTGTCAAACTCAAGAAGAACTTTCAAAATCACCAAATGTATCTATTTTCATAACCCGAAGCGCAAGAAATCGCCAAAGCCCAATATCAATGGCGCCAAGGTAATGCTCTGTATTTGGTGGGACCAAAAAGGTCCCCTCTATTATGAGCTGCTAAATATTTAAATTATACATCCAATATACAAATATTTATGATGACATAGTCCATTTGCCCTAAATGTCAATTTCATACAAATTATTAATGATAGCGATATAATCACATTCGATCTAAATGCGGTCAACAAAAATAAAATTGTATGCAAATAATTCAAGATATAGTCACAATACAGAAAAAAATTATATTGAAAATAAATCTCAAAATTAAAAATTAATCTTAAAAGTTTTATGTAAAATTTTAAGATGCTTATGATTAAAGCGAAATCGGTGAAGCTTTTCAAATGTTTTTATATTTGTAATAACTAAATTTAATATAGTCACATTTATTGATAATTAATATGACTTATTGCGTATATGCCAAAGAATGGCATTAAAATGATTTGAACTTAGTAACATCGGCGGTATAGTCCACAATTTGTGAACAAATAAGACTTGATTATAAGCAAAAAGTACTGTATCATTAAACTTTATATTGCTTTTTTATACATATTTTCCAAAATTACCTCTTTACTGCATATTTTTATCGTTTATGAAAAATTTAATTTTGAAATAGTGTAACCCTTTACTTTTGGGAAATTAGTAACAAAAGAGCAAAATAAACTTTAATATATGTAAATGCCCTTGGTACATAATTCTACGAAGAGAATAACATTATAATTTTTTGAATTGTTTATTTCGACATGAATCAAAACAAAAATCTTGAATAAATTTAAATAAATTTTTAAATTTTTAAAAATTTTAAATAAAACACAAATATTTAAAAAAAAATCGTGAAACTTTATTATATCGTAAAGTAGACAGAATGAGGTTATGTATGGAACAATATATCGTGCAGATGGCCGCCGCGGCTTTGCTGGCATGCACGCGATCTTTTAATGAAATTTTCAATGACCGTTTTGCATGAATGCTGCGGTTTTTTTAAATAGGCTTGAGTCGTCGTCGGCTTATTCGCGTAAACCATCGACTTCAAAAAACCCCAAAGAAAAAAATCTAATGGTGTTAAATCGCACGATCTAGGCGGCCAATTCTGATCTCCAAAACGCGAAATAACACGACCGGGAAATGACTGATGCAGCAATTGAATTGTTTCTCTGGCTGTATGACATGTGGCGCCGTCTTGTTGGAACCACACGCCCTCCACATTCATTTCTTCAGTTCTAGGCAAGAAAAAACTGGTTATCATTTCACGATACCGAACACCATTGACTGTTTGCGTTTGACCTGCCTCATTTTCATAAAAAAAATGTCCAATGATTCCTCCAGCCCAAAAACCACACCACACAGTCACACGTTGAGGATGCATTTGCTTCTCGTGAATCACTCGAGGATTTTCCTCACCCCAAATGCGACAATTCTGCCTATTGACGAAGCCATCAAGATGAAAAAGGGCCTCGTCACTGAAGATGATTTTATCGGCAAAATCAGCATTTTCATGTTGTCTCTCCAATACCCAATTAACGAACTCCTTAACGAACTCCTGAGGCTTCAGTTCCTGAGTCAATTGAACTTTGTATGCATGAAGATGCAAATCTTTCGTCAAAATTCGCTGCAAAGTGGATTTGGAGACACCAATTTGCTGAGCTCGGTGTCGACTTGAGGTGGATGGAGTTTGAGCGACATCATCACGTACAGCTGCGACATTTTCGGTCGATCGACCTGGTCGATGGCGCGTTGTTGTCTTTACATCACTAACAGACCCAGTTTCGGCAAATTTATCCATTAATCTCTTTACAGTTGACTCTTTTGAAGCATTATTGTGACCCCAAATTGATCGCAATTTGCGAACTGTAGCCGCAAAACTTTCACCATTTTGGTAAAACAATTTCACAATGAGAATGCGTTGTTCATTCGTGTAGCGCTCCATTTTTACTAACCTCGTACCTTCTACTAGCAAACAATAACAATTGTTCAAATGTCAAACAATGACACTTCGAATGTTGCCAGATTTAAAAATTGCGTTCTTCTTGGGACACCCTTTATGTATGTATGGCAAATGGTTATAATATAATGAGCTACAAATGTCAGAGAAAAATTTATATTTTACATGGTTATGCTTCTGTTATAGTAGAAAGTACAAACACATTTCATTATTTTAAAGATTTTTATTAAATGAATGGTATTTAATAGGATATTATTAATTTTTATTTATATTAATCATACACAGATTACCTAGCCAGGAAGCAGCTGATTAAATCAAACTGACGATTAAAAAATTAATAAAAGAAAATGCCAAAATTGCACAGATACACAGAAAGGGCTAGATATACATGAAAATATGTACCAAAGAAGTGACATGGAGTTTATTTTTTCTATCTTATTCTGCAAAGCACTGCAATGTAGAAATAACCATACGGTTCGGGAATTCTTATTTAAAATATGTCACTGGTGGAAATTTGTATGGAATTTGAAAACTTGAAGAAAACGAAAATACCCCAATAAACAATTTTGCTGGAATTAAAGCCAAAATTAAGTGTTTACGAAAGGCTAAAACAAGTTATTTTTATTTGTATGAACTGGATTTTGACTGTAAAAAATCACTTAAAATAAAGCACAATACAAGCAATTAAATTTTTAACTTTTCAATGTTTTTTGGGACGTATTTTTGTGTTCAGTATTAATGTATACAAAATAAATCCCCATACACACTGATCCCCAAAATACGTATTTTCGTTTTTTTCAAGTTTTCAACTTTCAAATTCCATACAAATTTTAAATTGATAACTTGAAAATGACGAAAATAAATATTTTGGGACTCAGTATTTTGTAAAGGCATGTCTTTCTAAAAAGTCTTAGAAGAATTTAGATTATTCTAAATGAACACTTTATTAACCCAATAGCGTTCATGACATTTTTTCGAATTTGAAGACGAATTTTTTTGAAAAGTCCCGAACCCAAATTAAAAATATGAAAAATAAAATTTGTTGCTTTTTTTGGTCGAGGCGGTCATTGTTTTCATGTATTTATAGTACGTAAACAAACAAAAAATTTCACGAATTTCATTACCCGCCGAGAATTTCATGAATGGCATTACAGAATGAAGTCGAATTAATTTATTATTTAGAGAAAAATACAGAAATTTCTATATTAACTCATATCGTCCCAAAGATTTTTATTTTTAAATTTATAAAACTTGGTAGATTAGGTAATTTGGGGTTAAAAACACGAATCTAAAATCGATTTTTTAAAAAAAAAATGGTGTTCCATTTCTCGAACACTGTATTTTGAAGGCATATTACAACAATACAAATGAAAAAACAAAAACATTTGTTTTCCTATTGTTGCAAGTTTAATCGTTTGGTAATGGAACTGCATTTTTACTTTTTTTCTCTTTTAAAATTATGCTAAATTATGCTAAAACACATTGAAACACAAGTGAATGTATTTTTTAAAATATTAAACAAAAAATATATATTTTTTTAAATTTCGAAAATATTTTTTTTGTTCATTTTGTCCGAAAGCTCAAAAATTTGACTACTGCACTTGCAGCTGAAAAGGTACGAAGGAGCAATTCTCAGTCTACTTCATGGATTTAATGAGCAATCCAAATTCACTTTTTTCCATTTTAAAACAAGTAAAAAAGGGCTAAATTCGGTTGTGCCGAATCTTTGAATACCCTCCACCAAAGGGGATGAAGATGATGTACGTATATACTAAATTTTGCATGAACTGTAATATGAATATGTTTTGTCAATTTATGTAACGAACTTTTGTTATTTAGTTTTAGCAATGTTATTAACAGAGGTCTGCTCTGTTAGCGACTTTGACATTGTTCATTTTTACGTTAACTTAGTTATCATAGTATGTAAGACAATAAATGTAATCGAACAATAAGAAGACTTAATAACATTTTTACTTACTTAACAGAAAAAAAAATAGATACAGAAAAATTGTACAAATTTGTATGGAAAATTTAGAGGTACCTTCACATTTTCACTCATAACTTTTAAACCGCTTAACCGATTTTGCTCATTTTGAATACCAAACTGCTCGGGAGGATGTTCAATAATCTGGATAAAAATAGGCACCCCCGCTTGCGTCTTCGCGTTGTGATCGTGATTTCAACAGACAGACAGACGGACGGACATCGCTAAATCGACTTGAAATTGCATAAGGATCACGAATATATATACTTTATGGGGTCTTAAACCTATATTTCGACATATTACAAACGGAATGACAAACTGATATATACCCTCACCATATATGGTGGAGGGTATAAAAATTCGACGAGGTTGTATCTTTTGAACGGCTGTTAAATGCAAAGTAAATGACGGAACTTGCTCAAAATTTGACAGTGGTCTATTAACAGGTGCTACTTTCATATAACTACGAGGGAAGTTCGAAAGTTTACGGACTTATTGATCCGCCCTCGTATATAGTGCATTTCCATTCAAAATAAATGCAGTATGTAGTTATTTTTAACTGTTAAATACAATCTGACCAATGTAGTAGTAGAATTTACAGTAAACATTTTCTACAAAAATAACTATAATTGTAATTTAAAGCAACAAATGTAGTTAAAAACAACTACAAAATGTAGTTAACATCAACTACAACTGCAATTAAAAACAACTCAAATACCGTTAAATTTTCTTACACCTCACTTTCGAATTTATAATTTTTCACTTGCTTTGTCAACTCCAAATTCTTACACGCAAAGAAAGAACATAATTGCAACATGGTTGTCACAATCAAGATATTGGTTTATAAATAAGTTCTAAACATCAATATGATCGCTACAATCATTATTTTAGTAAATATTTTATTATTTCATGATTGTCACTTTCTAGTTTATAACACGCTTGGCTTTGGCTGTAAACATACTGTGGTAACAAAAATTCAGGCTATGAAAAAATATGATAACGATGGAACTATAAAATGCTGACAACAATCAATGAATGAATATAAATCAAATTAAATTTACAGTCATAAAACTGTCTTGATAAAGTTTAGTTCAGTTTAGCCACCCATGTACAAATGATAATATATATGATCATATTCACCTGGAGGGTTTTATTTCGAAAATGCCTTATATACATATAACATTTTAATTTACACTAATTAATTAATTGTCGAAAAAATTAATTATCAAAAAGATACAATAAAAATATTTTAAATTTTTATTTATTTTCAATAAAAACAATAAGAAATTTTTTTCAAAAAATATGTATTAATTCATCTCTTGTGGAAAAAGAATTCAGAATATTAATAAAATATTTTTTTAAAAGAAAAAGTCTGTAGAAGCCAAGAGTTGTTTTATACGAAAAGGTTTCTTATTCAAAATTCATATATTCGTAAAAAAATAGATTCTAAGGCCTTTCTTTGAATAAAATATTGTTAAATCTGAGCACTTTTCATGCAAAGGACTTTTTCTAAAACTATCTAAAAAATCTTAAAAATGTCTTTTTAATCTAAGAATTTTTCTATTACAAAAATCCGTAGAATCTCTGGTTTTTCATTAAGAAAATACTTAGAACTTAAAAATTTTTTTGAATTATTTTTCTTGAGAAAAGTCCATAGAATCTAAAATGTTTTCTTAAAAAATCTTTAATATCTAATTTTTTTAGGAAAAACATTTCTTAAAGAAATATTCTAATATTTAAAGAATTTTGTCATTGTTTCGAATCATAATGATATAACTGTAGGGGCCATATTATTGAAAAATTATGGTTATTTTATTATAATAATATGATAACTATATTATAGTAAAAATATGGTTGGCACAAACATAATCCCAAAAATATACGATGCTCTTCGAATATGCTTGCCCAAACCATTTTTTTATCTGCGTGTATATTTTTTACAATTAGAAGAATCCATTTTATTAAAAAGGAAACAAGAATTGCCGTAATAAAACGGCAAAGAAATAAAATATAATGAATTATCCAAAAATGTTCTAACAATTATTGTACCTATTTGAAATGTTACCAAAATGCAATACTTTTTATAGATTGTTGAAAAAACAACAATCACTGAAAATGTATTTCCATAGTAAACATCTTAATTAGCAGTTAAAATAACTAATTAACTACTACAGCTTTACTACATAAATAACAGTTATGTGGTAATTGCAGAATTTTTATGATTGTATGAGATAAATAAGATGTCACAATACTGTCATAATTTGTGATGAACATAATGGAAGTACTAATTACTAAATTAGTTTATATGAATTGGCAAATAACATGAGATTTTTACGATTTATATGAATTTTTATACAAAAAATTTCGAATTCGATTTACACGGTTGTTTTTGGGAACTTATCTACAGTGTAAATCGTGGGAAAGGGTAATTTTAAAATTGTATTTTTTACATACATATATGTTTAAAATTAACTTAAATGTATTTACATAATGTGAAGTGGTATGAAATAAAAAATAACAAATGCTTTAAAATCAAATATTGTTTTCTAATCAATTCGGAGAGACTCTAAAACTGTATTATTTTGAATAGATTACACATATGAATATTATTTACACACACGCACACGTGAATATTTAAGACAATATTCAGATTAAATAATGATCGATTATTATTGATTTATTGACATACCTCTCTTATTAAACGCCAAGATGCCTCCATATTCGGAAATAGTATAGCCTGGCGACTGACACCGAAACTCATTAAGACGACCGCCAATAAAACCACAAAATAAATCATGTTTTTAACCATTTTACCCATCATTGTAACGAGTGGACCTTAAATTAAAGAAGTTGAATAAATATAATATTAGATACAAGCATATTAAATAACTTACCCAAATATTTATTAACACCCAAGATATTTAAAATACGTAAGTACCAATATATGCTATCAACGCAATAAATTACTCTTCCAATATCCATAGTATTTGGTCGAAAACGTAATGAGAGACCAATAAAGAAAAGTATAATTGCTGCACCATCACAGGGATTCCACATATTCCATGCCCAAACAGAAAATTTGTGACTGTTGATTAACATACCATAATCCATTAACAAAATTTTTGACAAAAAATTGTTTTGAAGTGTTAACTTACGTTATAGCCACTGGTTCGGAGGAAACAATTTCACGAATTTTTTCAAATCCCAGTGTTGCTATATAAGCAATTGAATACATTTCCTGCCATCTCGGTTTATGTTCCATTTTAACCAACACAGTAAATGTAAACATGATAAGAAAAAACATGTAAGCCATCTAGAAAATAAAAAAAAAATAAACAAAAATTTATAAAGTCTGAAAAGCTGAAACTTCATAAAAAACGAGAAAAAAATTAAAGTAAGTCATTCCGACTATGTATATCATACCCTAACACCAGTTTGGTTGAAAGCCATCTTATTTTTGCGTCCGAAATATTATTGGGTTGAAATGGGCTTGTATTAAAATACCCAACAAAATCTTGGTAAGGGGTTTAATCTATTAGAGGTATTATTAACTTTTTCTTTACCTTGAATCCTAAAGTAATACCCTAATTAAAAAAGTTCTTAAATGATCATATTTTGTTTAATATTAATATTAGTCATTATTATTTATAATTATTATTAGTTTCAAGAAAACGTTGCCACATGCCCGTGCAAAAATTAAATTACTGCATGAGACATTTTCTGGTCGTTTACACTCTCGTTTCAATGATCAGAAAGAAAGAAGGCCGTGGAGGCCATTTGACCCATGTGCTATTCATATTATTATTCAATGAAAAAATAACAACCCAGCTAAAAATATACAATATATGGATCGATACAGGTTTTATGTATGTTCGTGTATGTTCATGTATGTCTATACATGAGCGTGAAAATTTTGTTAATGCACATGGACGGGAAAGTATGGAGATTTATGTATCCATGTATGGACATGCGTGCATGTTTATGAACATACGCGAACATACATTAAACTTGTGTGGATCCATATATCGATGGCTTAATATAAAAAGGCCCTAAATCGATTTTTTGTTACTTGACAGGAGAAGGAAAAAACTTAATAATACATACATACAATTTTAGATACAAAAAAAGTTTTAATGTAATTTTTAATAAAAAGAGGCAACACATTTTTGGAAATTGCATTAAAACTTTCTTTTGTATCTAAAATTTCACGGATTTTATTAAGTTTTTTCCTTCTCCTGTCAAGTAACAAATATCGAGTTAGGGCCTTTTTATATTAAGCCATCGAAATGTAGATTTTTAGCCGGGAATCTAAATAACTGTGTTTTTTGTTGAAATAAAATCTTGCGTGAATTTTGCGACACCGTTTACAACCTTTAATTATATTTGTTTTTTTGGCTTTTGCTTTAAACTTTTACAGTTTTGCATTTTTTAAGCTTAAATAAATAAATTTTGTTTTAAACAATTAATCGTTAACTCCGTTTAACCTCACCACTTTTAACTGTAACTGCGGTTAAATTCATATTCGAACTATCAAAGTCGCCCTTGTTAACACTGATAGATAGTGATTTTCAAAATTAGGTCAAAATCAAACCATGCCGAAGTTCAGACTTTATACATACATATATGAACACGTATACCCATGTATGATCACGCATGTTCACATACTATTTACACATCGACTATTATAATTTTTTTTCAATTAGTTTATAAATACTTACGGAATCTGCCCAAAATTTCGTAATAGGTGCTGTATAAAATTCATACACTTTCTTTTTCAGCCTTAATGGTTGATGTTGTTTGATTTCGTAATCTGTTGCATGAAAAAATTCACGGAATTGAAATTGTGATGGATCCGAGTCAGTCAATGATACCTGATTTTGCATTTATTAATTCCCACACAAAAGTTCGTACAAAAATATATAAAAAATAATTTTTAATAAAGTAATAGTAGATAAAAATTGTCGTAAGCAAATTGATTAAATATATAATTTTAAATCTACATATGAATATTTTGTTTTATGTAGTAAGTATGAAATTATTTACAAATAAGTCGAAAAATACAAACTAAATAATCATTTTCCCATTAATACAAATAGTTATGACTAAATATTGTACAAAAAAAAATACAACAAAAAAATGATCTAAATGAAATTTATACTCGTACTGTCTTATTCATAACAAAAACACACTATATCTCGAGTGTAACACTTTTGCACACAAATATTTATTATTTTGTTATGAATATCGACTGCACTGGATACAATTGATTAGTTATCTGGAATTTTACTAAATATAATATTTTATTCTTAAAAGAACTCATTCCGTTGAAATTATAATAAAATCTTGAAATGTATAATAGTATAGTAGTTATAAGGAAAAATGATGAATGTAAAAGAAGATTATCAGTAGAATAAATTCTAATTAATAGTGTTTCAAACTTTTTTTTTTTGCTTTTCTATCAAAAAGTTAAAAAGAAAACATAATGATAAAAAAGACATTAAAGTTTCTAGTAATTTCTATATGAAATGAAATTTCTACATAAACGTCATAATTAAAAATAGCATTGCAAACAAAAATGGAGAAGAACTTAAGAAAGTTTTAAAAAATTTTAAGAAACACTTAAGTTAAAAACATTTTTAACACTAATGGCCATTTTTACACTGCCAATAATATCTTTATTTATTACTATGCGAAAGTAAATCATAAATTAAAATTTGCATTTATTTAAGAAAAATAATTAATTGGCAACCTACTTTGAAATGTTAATAAATTTTTAGAACCTTTGAGCGAATATAAATACAGAAGATATTTATTTAAAAACTAATAATGGAATTTAAAAGTAAATAAACTATTATTAAAAAATAATGATGAAAATTTTTAATCAACATATACACAAGGATTGCCATTTCAGAAAAAATATATATGTATACATATTTGTATTTAAAGACATTTTCAGTTGGCATTGCAACATCATCATTACTTATCTGTAAAAAATTGGTATGTTTATGAATATAAAAAGTTAAAGTAAAAGAACTCAATTCATTCTTAAAAAAAATAATGAATTACAAATTACTTTATTTTTTAGATATCTTTTGATGGCGGTAGAATGACACCAGATAATTTATTTCATCTGAAATTTAAGGCATAATCTTATAAAAATATTTTTAATTAACAAGGCTTTTAAATATTATCTCTTTAATATTGGGTGGAAAGTTTGCTGATTTTAGGGTAAGCTTTGGTAAGAAATCGCGGAGGATATAAGGTATGAGAATTATGAGAGCTAATTAGACAATTAAAATTGGATATGTGACAGAAGGAACTAAAGTAATGGCCCTCATTGCGCGAATTCTTTTATGGGGTGGAAATGTGTTTCACATTTGTTCAAAACTTTTTTAAATAACTTTTTAGGCGTTGCGCAAAATCGCCCCATGAAATATGTCCACAATCTTAAAATGAAATTAAGCCCCATTTTTTGGGAAAAACATTTCATAATGAAAATTAATCCCAAAAATATAGTGAAAAATTACCCAAACCAAATGAAAATTAGTCCACAAATGAATTGTGTGACATATTTGCCTTTATTTCAATACTTTGGGGTTTTTATTCATAACGCAAAATAAAGCCAATTTGAAGAAATTAAAAATGACCCCAATGTAATGAAATGAAAAATGACACCAAAATATTTAAAGCAAATAATAAATTTTTAATTAGATGGAAAGTTGTGCCTTAGAGCTTGACAATAAAGAAAATTGTTAAAAATTACAATTGTTCTTATTAAATGAAAAACAAAGTGAAAATTTTTACTCAAATTTGAGTGATTTTTGGTAAAAATTTTCATTTTGTTTTAAATATTTCCAAGCTTTAAGACGCAATGACATGAAAAAAAAGATTCGCCCTTAAATTTAATAAAATCGTCGGATGCTTCAAAAACAGCATATTGAAAATTAATGGCTTATCAGTTTTTACCAGCAAATTTAATAAAAACTGGCACATGAATTAAGGGTTATATTTGTTCCTAATTTTTGAAAAACAAAATTAAAATTTTCTCCTACTATTACTACCAGCTTAAAAAAAATCAAAGCTTAATACAAAATGTCTTCATCAGGGGCCTCGAACCAGAAGTTCGATTACCACTTGTGGTACG
The DNA here is from genome assembly GCA_949748255.1 of Eustalomyia histrio. Lineage (NCBI taxonomy): Eukaryota > Metazoa > Arthropoda > Insecta > Diptera > Anthomyiidae > Eustalomyia > Eustalomyia histrio. Next base: position 72,939,947 of record OX456527.1, on the reverse strand, counting down.
CAAGACAAGGGGGTACATGAAATCTTTGAAAATATATATTAGAGATAAAACTGGCCTAGGGACATTTTTTCTGAATTCCCTGTATATAATTGAGCTTCCGAATTCCAACTCTTAAGATTTTACAATCAAATTCCTTACCTTTTTCTATTTTGCGTATTTACTCACTATATTCATTACGAAACAAAATATTGCTGGTCTTTTATTCAAAACCTCAGTAAAAGCATCGAACTGCATACTTAAGAGATAGCAATTCGCGCAAATCCTCGAATAGTATCGCATTATTCATACATTCAAACGAGGATTTGTAAAAACTGTTAATAGTGTTTTTAATACTTATTTTTCAATATATGTTATTAAAATTTTGCTTATTAAAGAGTAAAGCAGATAATCTAATAAAAACACAAACATAACAATTTAATTAAAATAGCTTACAAACTGGAAAACAATAATTAAAAGTACCACAAACTCATCCCATTTTTAGAAGTGTATTGTAGATGGTGGTTTGTAAGAGTAAACATAATATTCAAAAAGTTAAAATTTTATTCGACATATCATTTAAAAAACACAAAATAGATTGGAAATTTTTATGTACAGCATGAAATTGAAAGATCGTTTTTTCTATAATATTTTAAACATCTTTATGTTACTAAAATTCTGGCAAGTTTCAACATATATTTTACAATAACAGGTATAATTACACCAAATTGTAGTTTTTTTTGTTAAAAAGGAGTTTAGGTACCATAATTTTTTAAGTATTTTTATTTTTTAGTGGTGGTCTTATGGTTGGTCCAAAGTTTTGTGACAGGCGAGCCAAAAAGGTTGTAGACCCCTGAGTTATGTTTATGTTTTGCTATTGTAATATTTAATTTTAAGCATTTTTTATTAGGTGTAAATGAAATAGTCATGCATTTGCTGAGAGCCGTGCTAACCAGAATTATTCCCGGAATTTCAAGCCTGCATGTGCTTAGATATCAACCGTGGAAAGGGAAAAAATCCAGTATGTAGATATCTAAGCATTGGTAGATATCTCTGGCTTTAAATTACGGGCATTAGTTCGAGATAATTAAACAAAAAATTAAAACTCGATTTTACTTAAAATAAAAAAAAAATAATTAAATATTAATAAAAAATAGCGTATCATTTGTGCTTTTTATATGTACATAATATGCTCTAAATTTTAGTAATTCAAAAAATATTTTTTTCATCGTTGCAATTTAAATTAGCAGGGCTGCGGAGTCAATGCCGAAAAAACTCTGTAATAAAAAGATTATTACCAGTTTTATCGTTTTTAAAAAAAAATTAAAATAAAAGTTCTTCGTTCCCTTCAAGATCTTGAAATTTTGCTTTCAACAATACACCTAGCTTTGAAACCGCACACATGGTACGGTTTGTAATTGTTTGATATTTTCTTACTAGAAAAAACAATATATCCAACAAAAATTCTTGGATATAATCGAAAAGGGTTAAAGGGGAAACATTTTTAATCAACTTAGTTTGACTTTTTACTTTCATTTACAGTGAAGAAAACCCGAAAAACAAACACAATTCTTTCAATATCAGTTGATAGCTGAATTTACATACGTACGTAATTAATTAAGATTATAAAACAGACAGTTTTTTAGTAAATTTCATATTTACTCAATATATTAATCAGAGACTTATGAATTATCAGTAATATCATAGGTTTTTTTTCGGAATGGATCTGATACTGAAATGTTTCATCGCAGTATCTTCTTCTGGATTTGTACGTAGTTAGGTTTCTAAGGATAATTTTGTTTGGTAAAAAAAGTTTTTGATAGGTATTTTTAATGGTACTTTATTAAGAAATGCAGTAAAAACGTTTCAGTCTGAAAACGAAACACGAAAACAAAACGTTTTTATTCCACTTTCAAACACCAAAGTGGAATTAACCCACGGCAGTGATATATATATATTTTACTAGAAATGGGATCTTCTATCAAAAACTAACAGTTAAAACACAAAAATTCCACAAAAACGTTTTTTAACATTTAAGAATTTACGAAAACGAAAAATATCTGGAAAAGTAAAACGTTAAGAAATTAATTCCATGTAATATTTTAAATTTATATATTTATTTGTTTAGATTTAGAAGGCCCCAACACTATAAGGTTATATAGGTCCCTTATTTTATATTGTTTTAACATATTCCGGCCAAAAACCTGTGGAATTTGTAAAAACAAATGGAAAACTTACCAAAAAGCTAAATTAGTGACAAAAATCGCTGTTTTCTCGAAAACCGCTGAAATAAAAACGCTGCCCACGCCAAACGAAAAAAAATTATAACTACAATTTTTGGCATTTTTAATCCCTACAAAGAGAAAACATATTCATTGCGACAAACGAATTTCTTGCCAAACAAATGGCTTTGTTGAAGCTACCGGCATATTTGTTTGTGGCGACCGAAATTCGGTTAATGCAATAAGAGTTTCGGTTGAAACCACATAATTCAATTGAATCAGGAATACATTTGGTTGCTACAACCGAATAATTCGCTTTCTGCAAACAAAATATTCAGTGGGCAAGATATTCTGTTGTCACAATGAATCTTTTTTCTCCCTGTACAATTTTAGGCATTTTTAATCCCAACATATTTTGGCATTTTTAATGCTTAATAAAACCTTAAAGTCAAATTGTTGATTTTTTGAAATTTCTTTAAAATTTAAAATTAGAGATTTGAAACCAGTGTTTAAAAATTCGAATTTATATGGAATTTATTTAAAACGAGTTAGCAAAACAAGGTGAGAAATACTTCTCACCTAAGTACATTGGAATTAAATGAATACAAAAATGTTATGGTAGTAGATAATTTCAATAAATTGAAAAATTTGTAATAGAATATGTTTATCAAGTGGCCTGTGACGCATTAATTGCCAGAGGAAGTTTTAATAATTCGAAAAATAATTTTCTTTAATCATTTTAATTCAAACTCATTTTAAAATATGGGATTTTTTAACATATTTAGGCAAAATTCGTTGCCATTATATTTAAACATGCTACAGTCAAAGTCCGCTGATGTTAAATTTGGTGATACTGATAGGTTAAAAGGTTTTAGATTTAAGTTATTTTGTATTGCTCTTCAAAGTAGCTCAAAACATTCTGATAGAACATCATGGGGGAATATGAACTGTTTATAGTATGCTTCTAAATGATCATATTGTGATGATTATTATACGATCATTAGGATTATAGATGATTTTTTTATTCATGTATAATCCCTATCCTTGTATCTAACACTCCGCAGTTCTGCATAATAATAGATAATAATTGCAAAACTATAAAAAAGCTAATTGCATCAGATCAAGAATCCACTAACTAAAAAGTGAAATTAAGTGAACATATTGAGGTGTAAATAAAGTCATAATATTCAATAATTAAAATAAAATTTAGGTAAACTAACTTTGGAGGGTGGTTCTTCCGCTCCTGCAGTGATATTAACCTGAAATTAGTCATTTGTGATACAAATACATATATACTAAATATTTAAAACATTCAATAATATGTAAGTAGGTAGTATAATAAAATTATAACTGATTAATAGTGTACATAAATAAAAGTTTAAATATATCAGGGGTGTAAAAAATTATAAAAAGAAAATTAATGTATATAACTGTTGAAAACAGTGATGCCATTTGTAGGTAAAACTCCTTTTATGTAGAAATTTTTATTCCAATTTTAGAAAAACATGTCAAAAAATACAAAAAAAAAAATTTAAATTAAAATATTTCTGTGAGAAATGTAAAAACGTTGCATTAAATTTTCATCTTTTCTAAATTAAATCTTTCATAAATTTAGTCACCTTGCACCAAGGCTTTGTAGTATAGATTTCACGAATATATGGCTGCTATTTAGATTTTATATCAATTAGGAATAAGATTTGAAATTTACTTAACAAAATGTACAGTCATTGTAATTTTTGTTTAATTCAATACATTTATGGTGTGCGGAAAAAAATTTAGGGTGAAAGGAAAAAGGATATTTTTAGAACGAAAGTGGGAAATTTACAAAATAGCTTCTGGCATCACTGGTTAAAAGACTAGTCAAAATAACTATACCCAGCAAAACAAATACGAACTACTTTAAAAAGCATGACTATTTCATCCAAAAAATTAATATGCAAAATAAAACAAATACAACAACATATAGAAAACTGACGCACAAGCATAGTTTTCTACTCGGTTCTTTCCTATACCACACACATCATCAGCATATTATCGGTTTTACCTATACACAAAAAATAAGTAATCGAGAAAAACGCCAAACAAGGTTTATATTTTTCAATTTTTGTATACAAAATTGATATCTAACATAGATCGTAGGTGATACTAATATATGAATTGGAAAGAGTATATTTACATCTTATATAATGTGTTCCTAACTCAATTTTTTTTAAAGGTCAATGGGTCAAACAAATAATAAGCACACTAATCCCTATTTTCTAAAATCTAAATTTTTAAATTCAAAAACCTCTTAAATTGTTATTTTTAGCAAAAAAAAATCTGCAAAAATTTCATATTGATATTTAAATTTTAACATGTGGGCCATTCCTTGTCAAACCGCACAGAAAACTGTCATTTTCGGATTTGTCATCTCCGATTTTAATAAAATTCAACAAAAAAAATTTAGGACGTCATTGTGAAGGTAATGTTTTCACCTTTGAAATGGTACTAATAGAAAAAAAAGGTTGTATAGTTTAGAAGTTATGTTCGACTTTGTATGGACACTTTTTCGATATTTTGACGTTTTTGCCAATTTTCATGACGTCATATTTAGAAAACCGAAAGGGTTTGGGTCGAAAGGTTATTGATTTGATAAATACTACCCATTTACAATATTTGTGGCGAATTTCATTAAAATCGGAGGTGACAAATCTGAATGCTGTGCGGTTTGAGCTGGAATTGCCCACGTGCCTTATTGACATATTGCTGTACCTGTACACCATAACACAAAAAATTCATACCATATTTTTCCAAATGATTTTAGGATGTAGATCACAAATGTAACACTAAATTTAAAAATTAGATCTACCTTTTAAAATATGAACGAAAACCCAGTTTTTTCTTTAAATTTTACTTTTAACTATATTCATAAGGATATTATGGATAAATTTTAATATGGGTAAAAGGATGTCAGTGCATTAAATTTTAAAATCAACATTATTTTAATTATATGAAGAATGTAGGATATTTTTTCAGTTAAAGTGAAAACTTCACTTATATTGGAAAATTAGAAATCTTATAAACATCCTTAATCGGATTTGCAAAATTGTATCACATGATGTATAAACAGACTATTTAATTTATTTTATTAAAGAAATTACAACGTTGATATTAGAATATTTAGAAAAATAAATCTGAAATTTATTTGTTAATACGCTGAAAATAGAAAAGGTAAATATTAAACATGTATATTTAAAAGTCATTATTTTTGAGGATTGTGCACTTAAATTAACAAAATCTTTGCTGGTATTGATTACAAAACGTGAATGCTTTTTATCTAGATTTTATTAACACATTTCAGTCACAGACTCCATATTTTGAGGTATTAAAAATTAATTATTTTCAGTTTTAATTAATTTTTGCTTTAAAGCAAAAAGTACGGAATTTTTTCTTAAATCAAGTAACTTGTGGGGTTTACGAAAGGCACAAATTAAAATTTTGGCCCACATTATCGTTGTAGATTACACTGGTTTACAGCCAAAAAATACCAAGAACGCCACATGCCTAGATATGTTAATTGGGTCCTCCTGAACACGAAAAACGCTGTTATTTTTTTTCTAAGTACCGTTTTTTAGATAACGGTACTTTTGTCTATTTTCGGTGTATGGTCCCACTCAAACCTTTCCCTGATTTTAAAGCAAGTTTTCCCCTTTCTCAAACCCAATTGGCTATCAACGAATTGGCAAATGTGATAAAAAATATGTTCTTTATATTGTTCTTTGACTTGTAATCTAATTGACTACTGGAAAATGTATGATTTTTTTTAGTATTTACTATACAAAAAAAAGGCCTGAAAATGTTATTGTGCATGATCCATTAAACTTCATATACGAGGGTGGACCAATAAGTCTATGACTTTTCGAACTTCCCTCATAGTTATAAGAAATGCAACACTGCTCCCATCAAGTACGATCTGTTAATAGACTACTGTCAAATTTTGAGCAAGTTCCGTCATTTACTTTGCCTTTAACAGCAGGATTTTTCGAGGTCCTTAAAATAGGCATTTTTTGATCAATAATTTCATCGTTGGAGCTAAATCTCTTTTCATCGAGCCATTCCTTTAGGTTTGGAAATAGTCACTGGGGCTTAAATCCGGAGAATAAGGTGAATGAAGAGGCAATTAGTAGTCTACTTCATGGATTTTTGTCATGGAAACTAAGCTGTCACGCAATTCTGTTGATGGTCGATTGTGAGCAAACGCGGCAGCCATCTTGCGAAAGGCTTTTCATATCCAAGTAATCGTTCAAAATTGAAACCACTGAGCCATGAGAGATACCTATTCTTCCAAATTCTATTGCATATTCAATCTCTGATCGGCTAATGCCATATTGTAAATTTTTTCAATTGGTTTGGGTGAGAGACCTCAACTGGGCGTCCAGAACGTTCGGCATCTACCGTGCTTGTAAGTCCACAACGAAAGTCAGTAAACCCCCTTTCTTACCATTGAAATCGATGGTGCAGAGTCACCATATTATTTATCTAGCTTTACCTTGGTTTGATTGACGGTTTTTTTTCGGAAAAAATAATGTTTAATGAGCACTCGAAATTCACCTCTTCCATTTTTAAAAAAAGCCACGAGGTTGGATGTTTTGAACAGCTGTTAAACGCAAAGTAAATGACGGAAGTTGCTCAAAATTGACAGTAGTCTATTAAAATGTGGTACTTGATGGGAGCAGTGTTGCATTTCATATAACTACGAGGGAAGTTCGAAAAGTCACGGACTTATTGATCCGCCCTCGTACCAGAAAATGCAATATATCAAAATACCATTGTATTTTCTGCTAGACGTTCTTAAAATCTTTACAGTTGTACTAGCCTTTTATATCTCAATGTGGCACATGCTAAAAATTAAAATATCAAATTGAAATTTTTATAGGATATTCCTGCTTTTAAAATTTGGTAAAAAAAATCAGTGTCAGGTAAGGACCAGTCTGATGTGCGTTATATGTTGTTGTACTTGTTTAATTTTATTTTTTAATTTTCCTTTTAAATGTAAAGAAAAAAGTCATGCTTAAAAAGTATCTGTAATTTTTTTGCATTGTAGATTTGTGTCATGGCAAAAGAATACCAGGTAAGGTCATTAGGGAGAATTTGGGTGTTTTATTTGACAGTCTAGGGTTTACTGTTTACCTTCTGTATGACTTTTTTATATTTTTTGTTGTACCTGGTATTGTTATGCCATGGATTTCTGTTAAATTGACAGTTGGCACAATTTTTCTAGTTGATTTTTACAAACTTGAAATTGTTAATTGTTTTCTTCAGTTAAAATAAATAAAAATATTTGGTGAGCTTATAGTTACATTTGTTTTAAGTGTTCAAAAAACTAATTGCTACTAATTTCGATTTGTGACTTTTTCTTTAATTAAATTTGTACTTGATTCGATCTACGGATTTCTACAGGATTTATTAGAAAAATGTTTACTAGTAGTGTGTGTGTATATATATGTGTGCTTAATACAGAAAAAAATATTCTGAATTTTGCATAAAAATTAAAATGACATTTTTGCCAATGGTTGATACTAAAGAATTAAATAAATATTTTTTGTAGTATAGTATAAGAATCAATGTGAAAAACGTTTACTCACTTTTCCATTTTCATGAACTTTAGTATCACGCACCGAATATGTATCCGCCAAAAGTGCCTGCAAATGTTTCAATGCGGAATTTCACGATAAATCAATAATAAAAAATTCATATTAAATTACCACAAAAACTAAACTAATATATTTAATATTTTTTATTTAAAAATTTCGCTTTAATGCATGATATATGTACGTGTGTTTAAAAAAAAATAAAATCACTTTTCACAATAAAAAAATCTAATGAAAATTAAAAATTTTTGTTATCTACAAATTAAATTTCATACACGTATTATTTTATAAATAATTTTAAAAATACTCGAATTTATAGATGTGAAATTACCAAAAAAAAATAAATTTTTTTGCTATTCGCATTTTTTCGTTAAAGGAGACTCTTTTCATGCTTCTCTTAAGTACTCAATACGTACTTTTTAATATTGGGTGCGTTTTTTATGAAAAGGTTATCTTATGGGTTTTTCTCTTCGACTGTAGTTGGGACATATATCGAGAGGACTGTGGGTAACAAAATATTTCTCTCTAAAATCTATACTCTTTGGTTTACCGTGTGCCGCGCGATAGTAAACTAAACTATATATCTTATCAATAATGTTTAATTTAGGATTATACTCAGCCAATCCATTTCTAAGTGCCCATAAATTATGACTACAACAATAGTGCTCAAATTTTATATTGTTTTGGCAAAATACAAAAATGTCATAAGTTTTTGTACGATCGAAATAGAGTTTATACATATTTATTTATATCGATATGTTTAAAAATTTTCAACCTAATTCCAAAAAATCTTTTCAACAATTTGTCGCAAAATATTTTTTTTACGATCTTTAGTATTTTTGTGGTAAGGGAATTTAAGAGCCTACATAACAAACAAATTTCTCAAACGGTTTAATTTGATTTTTTAATCTACATACATATATAGAAAAACAACGTTACTCACTCATCCACTCACTCAATCTTCGGCGTAGATATCCGTTAAGACGGGATTTTTGAAACCCCTTGACGGTCTGCCCAAGCCTCTTTGGTTAGAAACCCTTGAGTATGGGCTATTTCGCTAATAAGCTTCATTTATAATTATCTCTGCGAACGTGGTAAAAAAAGGGGTTTGTTCAAAAGAGGAAATTCTCCCCCTGAACGGCCAGCCAAGCAGCTTGAACCAGAAAGTTGAAATTTCGTACAATATTCAGTTTTACCAACTGATTTTATGGTTAATATGACCTAATAATGCAGTGCATTGTGTTGAAATTAGGAAAATAGGGTATGAGTAGGAGAAAATAGTGTTTGTGGGCATTTTACTTGAATTTCTCTATAGTTCAAGTAACAGGGAACACTTCTGAGGAGAGCTTATTCCACATACGACTCGTACGACCAGTAGACGAATTTTCTCTGTAATGCGTTGTGCATTTCATTGGGCAATATATCACAAACGGGTGTGCTTTACTATATAAGTGAGTATTCCGTATATAAAGCCGAGAACAACTCCCATGGTAATATCGATAGAACAATGACTCAATAGAGCTGGATACACGGTCCACAAACTTCAAAATATACTTTGAATCTTCTGCAAATATATGGGAGTTGTTAGCCATCTTCGGACTTATATATGTGTTGTAAATAGTACGGAGATCGGAAGGAATGAATATACGGTCTTATATCAAGGGACATTAAAGTGAATTTTCATACCCAAAACATCAAGAGTATCCGATTCCTTGATACTGACACAGCCCAAATTTACTGATGACATTTGCGACCCCACAACCCTATGAGCCTTATGAGATTGTCGAAAGGTAACGATTGGCGTTTGCCTCCCAAGCTCCAAGGGGCTTGGTATACAACCAAAGGAAAATGACTGACAAATGTTGTGTCATCAACGAAGGGTAGATAGGCTCAAAAGTTTGATCCATTAGATCAACAATAAAGATGAGAAAAAGAGATGGAGAAAGAACCGAATCAAGCGGTACCCCTGAATTAAGCTAAAACTCGTTGAATGAAATCCCATATATAACAACACGTATAGTGCAATCTCTGAGAAAGCTCGAAAAATCGGGAGAAGTCATTACTGACATCAAAAGCAATATACTTTGAAAGCAGTGCGCCATAACACATACGGTCGAACGCCTTGGAAATAGCCAGAGCAACCACTTTGCTTTCACCAGACTGATAAATTTACCGACCCCAACGCTCCGAAAGGATCACTAACGAGACTCAAGTAGAATGACCTCTACGAACGCCATACTTTCGATCGGTTAAAAGTGAATTGGACTCTAAATATTTAGCAAGATGGAAATTAACCATGCTCTTCATCACCTTCTAGAGCGCAGAGCATATTGCGTTTGCACAATAGATTCTAGGGTTATGGGCAGAACCTTTCTTATCGATTGACTGAACATTTGCAACCTTCTAGCATGAAAGGAAGATTCCCACACGATACGAAGAGCCAAATAGGTTAGCCAATGGACAATCAATCACATTTTCAGCACCATTGCTGGTAAACCATCCGGCCCCGATGACGTATTTACGTTGATATCTGCAATAACCCTTTTAACTGCCTCGATATAATATCTTAGCCATTGTACACGATACTCTTTTGAGTTCTGCCAGTGGTTGATTGCTTTCCGGCAAGAATGAATTTTCTGCAAATATTTCGGCTAAAAGGTTATCCTTATAAACCGGGTCAGTGAATTTAGTTATTCATTGATAGAGTAGGCTTTTCCCTTACTTTTGTAACGAAAGACCAAAAGCTTTTGCTGCCCCGACGAGCAGAAAGAACTTTTCACGTCTAAGTACTGCGGAACACTTAGTTCTCGTCTGTTTACGTAGCAGTTCAGAATTAATTTTAACACGCCAAGTTCTAAACGCTTTTTCTCTTTTTTAGCCGAAACTCTTTTTGTTCGAATGAGCATTTTTATTCCAATCAATAAAACATTTCCTACCATTTTCGCAGCAGCATCGATATTGTGATTGAGGAAACAAAGTATCCAATTAAAATGCAGAAAAAATTCGTTGAGCGGAAATTGTGCAATAATCCACATTGCCGAAAGGTGCAAATGTTCTCACTTCGTTCTTGTCAGGGTGCGAAGTAGGGAATATGTACGAAAATTCGTGTTGGCATTTATAGCTCGTAATGTGCGTTGGTTCATTCAATTGCGGGAGTTGTATTGCTCGAAAACCAAGCCAATAAGAGTTATGGATTTTAAAATCACCAGCGAAGAAGCCATTAAAGGTAACCACCCTTTCGATTTTTGGGCTCTTGTATAAGAACCCACTGTGCAGTATGTGTCGCGATCTGGAATTTAAACCAAAGTGAGATAAATTCGGTATCATTACTCTACTTGTTGCACTGCAAGGAAACGGTGAAGAACAAAAAGGGATAGCAGGTGATAACCAGGTTTTTAAAAATTCTGTGGATCAGCATTACAACATAAGTGGGTCTCGCATAAGGCGTAAACATCCGGCCGATGGAAGTGAATTTGAGCATAAACAATGAAAAAAACAATTGACCCTAATCCACGTATTTTGCTGAAATCAAAACGAAATCTACCTGATATAACAAACATAAATTGTTCAAAACAATATTCCTATACACGCACATGTTTGGCGACATCTAACAAAAAGTATAATTTTGTCGGGACGCGTAATTATATAAAATTTGCTACTAGGAAATACAAAATTTCTGTACTTACAATCCTAGTTTCGAGAGTTATATTCTTAATAGGGGACGACATACAATAAAAAAAATACATTTCTTAGCGAAATATGGGCTTTTTTGTTTAAAAAAAATTATTTTTGAGGTAATTTTTTTAGAAAATAACATCAATTTGCGAATTTTATAACATTTTTGAAAATACAACTGGCTTCTAAATAAAATTAAGTTTAATAATAAATCTTTGAGTATGCGGCTAAAAGCTAACTGATAATTTTTCCTGATGGAGGCAAAATACAACCTCTAGATCTGATGAGAAAATATCTGAAACTGTTTCGATGCGAAAGATACAGAAACCGGGTGCAGAGTTTCAAATATATTTGTCACACAAATGTGATAAAAATTCCACGTTGCAGTTTATACAATTTACATGAATTCACCCTACTGGTAAGTATTTCTTAAAAATATTACAGATCTTTCAAGATTTTTTTTATTATCGTTATTTGAATTTTTACAGTCGTTAAAAAATTTTTCGATGCCATTTTAATGCAAAATAACAAAAAGCGAACAAACTAGTTAACCCGGGGTTTATTTATAAAAAACTGAAAACGGTTTTAAAAAAAAAATTTTTTTTTGAATCGAATTCCAGTTCTTTTAAAGACCATGGTTTTAATGCTCTGTACGGAATCGATGGACGGGAAAAAATGGGTTAATAACAAAAAATGTTACTTTGCGAACTTAATATAGAAGCTAAAAATATTTAAATGAAATTTCTAATCATTTTCTTTATATAAAAATGCGTAAACTTACATTAGTAGAATTTGCGTAACTATTAATAGGGGATGGTGACGATTTTTCAATTTTTGTTTCAATTTGTAATAATTTATACTTAAAAATATAGGAAAAGAGTAAACAAAATAAATTTAAAATATATTTGATGGTATATGAGAAAAAACTTTACAAATAAATTTTATTTTTAATAAAAAATTCTAGATACTATTCAGATAAAGAGATTATATGCATTAAAATATTAAAGGAGTTCAAAAGGTGTATTTCATTGTTGTATAGTCGCTGGTAAACATTTTATTTTACTACAACGACGATTTTCTTTTTATTAGCACACTCAAACATAGCACATAGGTGCGTATGTTATATCGTTCTATCATCATTTGTTTAATTTCTTTAAAATTTAAATTTAACAACTCTGTTTCCAATAGCACAATGCAACACTTAACACACCCCTTGTGAACAACATAATTATATATTGTAAAATAATTGTATAACAAAATATTTTAATAAATTCATTTAATAGGACACAAAAGATAATTACAAAAGTTAATATGAAATAAAAAAAAGGATTAAATTAAGCATATAATAATTTGTTATATTAAAATAACATTAATGTTATAATGTGTATATTATATGTATTCTATCATAATTTCTTTTATCGGGCATCATTATTTTGAAATAATTTTGTTATAGCTTTTGTAAGACAACAATATATATTTAAATTTTTGATTAAAGTAAAATTAAAAATATAAAAAATATAAATAACTGTTCACTTTAAATCAAAATGATATTTAAATCATAAACTTCCTTTTTATGTACATATTGTAATGCAAAAAAAAATTATTAAGGTACAAAATAATTTGATTGCTACAACCGAATTATTTAGTAACAACAAAAGAAATTTGCTAAGTTTTCCAATTTAGCTTGTTTTATTTGCTAAATTTAAAAGCAGTTTTTTATTTTTATGTGTGCAAGTGGACTGCGATCGGCATCTTTAACATAGAATTTTCATAAAAAGGGAAGTTGATACATTTTAGCCATAGCTTAGCACATCTCAAAACTAACTCAAAAGCACATGTTCTGTGACGTGTTTCCATACATAGATTTTAAACGAATTTAGTTTGACATTTATTGAATCAATTGAGGAAAATGCATGGAAATTGACTCCTATGGATATTTGCACCTATGGATATTGCTTTACTATGGTTTTTTTTTTTAAATAATTAAAGCATTACCTAGGGTTTGTAAAACGGTCAATAGACGATCAAGCATGCTGTTCATCATGCTTGACAAACATGAAAATTATTTTGACAAGCATTTTGGATGATTTTCATAAAAAAAAATATTTTAAACAGACTAGAGCTTTTCATGTCATATAAATGTCTATGCAAAATACTTTAAAAGATTGATGTGTTTGAAAAACACGCCATTCTACGACGCATCATGCTTGACAAACAAGACATTACACGGTTAAATTTATACAGCCGACAAGAATGCTGTTCAGCACGCCTGATAGTCTTTGGGCCGCTTAACAGTTTTTTATGTGTTTAGAACTGTTTTACCAGTGTGGTAATAAAAAGACAAGTAGACACATTATTTACTGTATATTGGTTTTATTTAAAAGATAATACTATATTAACATCGGCTAAAAAAATTTTGTAATAAAATCGATTAAAATCTCTAGTTTTTTATAGTCATTAAAATCTCACATTAAAAACTCCTAGAATAAGAACACGACTGCAAAACTTTCATATATAGTTTAGAGTAAATAGTGCCGTAGAGATTATTTCTTCTTAAGTATCTCCTTCGCTTACTAACAACTTGATTTTTTTTTGGTTGTTACATCTGAATTTTATTAAAAATTAAATAAATTATTTTAATAAAAATTGTTTTTTTAATTTTACTCATCGAATTGTTTTTTGATTACAAAAATTTTAAAATACGGCAACACTGTTAAGAGATTTAGAATCAAAAAACAAGAGAATAAGAAAAAACTTTCTTCACTCATAGCAAGGTTAAATGTCACTTTTCTGTTACAATTTTTTATTGTATCAACACTCAGGGGTTGCCCCCTATAAATGCGGTACATTATGTGGAGTTTAACCCACATAAGGCTAGTCCGACGTATGAACGAATTCTCCCTGTAATGTGTTGTACGATTCACTGGACAATCAACCACAAAGGGATGAGCTCTGTTGGACAACTGAGTATTACGGACAAAAACCCATGCCAAAGGGATAAGTTCACTTATTTCATCAGCACACATCCCATGGTAGCATCGATAGAACAGTGTCACACAGTCCACATTACGTCGATGCTACAATGAAAAAATAGAACTGGATATTCTACAGTCATTGATAATCTTTGAAGCCCTTCTCTGAACACAGTCAAAAAGTTCCAAAATAGATCTTGAAGCACCTGCCCATATGTGGGCGTTGTACTCCATTTTCGGCCGGATATAGAAAGTAAGAAGATCGGATGGGGTGAATTACAGTCACAATATATATTCCGTTACCGACTGTAGGTTATTTGAAAAGTAATACGTATAGTTTGTTTTAAAATAAAGAATCAATTGAAACTCATAAAAATATATTTTTTAACTATTCAAAAAACAAACTATATAACAACAGACTTTCAGAAGGAGTTGATATTTACATGTACAATTTTATATTATCTGTTTCTAAAAATAGAAATTCAAATAATTTCTTTTTGTTTTTTTTTATCAAAATAGTTTAGTAAAAATACAAAATTATTGCAATACAAATTACAAGAAATTGTTCATACAAATAAAAAAAAAACTTTTAATTTGAAAAACAATCTCCGGAAATCTTTTTTTTCTTAATTTTATTCAGTTAAAAATTAATGATTATATTAAACGTATTTCAATTTTTTTTACTACTTTTGTCGATTATTAAACAATGATTGAAAATAAACAACAAATCAGTGGTCTTCTTTTTGATTGTATTTGCAATTAATTTAATATGCATTTTATATTTTTGTTAACGAAATAATATTGTGTGTGTAGTTTGATTTTTGATCGTTCGAAGACAAATGCGATTTATTAATTTCAAGTAACTAATAAAATATTCGCAAAATTTATTTCAATATATTATTTTATAAATAAATTTTGAACACATTTGGTATTTTTAATTTTTTTAATTCTTAGTTATTTTTAGTACACCCAGAGAAAATATTGATTGCAATTCTATCAAAACCATTAACATTTATTTTGTAAGTATGTTATTTTATTTCGAATAACCTGCAATCCATTAATAAAGCAAAAATATTGTTTTTTTAATTAAAAAGAAGGAAAAGGAACTAAAAATAATCTTATTATCCAAATATTGGTATTTCCAATAAACTTTAAAAATAAAATTCGTTCAGTAATTGTATACAGTAGAAACAATCATTTATTTAGTAAATGTAAAAATGGGAAAATTCTATTAAATTTATTAAAAAATTGTCAATATTCAAAAGTGGTAACTACAAATATGGTTACCCTGTACAAATAGATTGGGCCTTGAATTAATAATGAGCGTTTCACATAAACCATATAAACCAGTATTCCTGTTTCCAATGTCTTGCCGCTAAAACCTATTGTGAATAAGCGTCTTTGGCAACTTGTATCATTTGGTTGAAATGTAAGCAACAATACTAAATACTGCCTTAATCCATTAATGACCACTGTACCAGTATTGGAACACCTTGAGTTTTTCCTTTTTCTCTGACTCTAGTCGTCCTATAAGTTATTAAAATAATTTTCTTAGAGCCAACTAAATTTAGAAATTAAAAGCAAAAGATTTTTCTAATCAAATACTGTTATTATTTTTTTAATTCATATCGTTTGATGGATATTGAAAAGTATTAAACTTTAGGAATATTTTTCATAAAGATAAAATTTTAATTTTTAAAATTTGTATTAAAAATTTGAACAAGTGTTCATTATTTAATAAGCCACTAATTGAACCTGTTGAATCAAACTTTATAACACCAAATTTCAAAACGGTGTGTGTGGGAGAGTCGGTTTCCACTTTTTGCTCCTTGACAATTTACAAGGATATCTTAATTTTTTTTCAATATCGATTTTACTTTATTCTATTTGACGCCTTTGCCTACAACATAAATATATTTTTATTGAATCTTCTCCGCCAGATTTTATTTGGCCCTTAATGGGTTAAGCATGTAGAATTTCGTACCAGATATTTTTTTTGCAGTCAGTTTTTACCTGAACTATCGTGTCGGATTGGTTTTAAAAGTTTAAAGACGAAGAATTGGAATCACTGCTCTATGTAGATGAATGCCAAACACTTCAGGAATTGTCGGAATCATTGGGAGTCAGCAAACGCCTAAAAGCCATGGAATTGATACAAAAGCAAGGAAACAGGGTGCCATATGAGTTGAACCTACCCGACGTCGCCCTTAGAACGCGAAAAAGTTTATCCATTACAACAACTCTAAGCGCAAAAAGACATGACTTTCGCAAAGGCGAATATTCATGGCACTTAGCGTATGCTATGTATTTGATGGGACCAGCGCGTCGTGATTTGCTATAAGCAGCTCAAACCGATTGAGCTGCACACTGAAGCAAATACGACCGGAATACGAAGAAAATAACAAATAATCATACCTACTATGAAAAAGAAATTTCGCATAGTCATATTCTTTAGGGTGTGTGATATATAAGCCTGTTCAAAACCATGAGTTGTTTGTGGGTTGGGTGGTTCTTAAGGAGGCTGTCGATGACCTGGTCGCTCAGGTCGAAAGTGTGCACTCCCTCTAGCGCTGATCCTCAAAATTTTTTCCATTTAATAAAAAAAAAAAAATAGTGTACTATTCGTTAGTAACATTAAATTATGATCTCGAGTCTGAAAAATATTCAGGCACTGATTTCAGAATATTTTCATTAATTGTATCTTACTTGTTATAGTTTTTTATAAGTGCTTGTTTTAAATAAAAAATACATATACATCATTTAAAATAAAGATATGTTTGCAATTGAGTTTATTTTAAAAAACAATCTATAACTCGAAGTTTTTTTTTTTGGGATAATGATGATTCGAGTTATGGAAGTTGGCCTGTGTTAATTTTATGAGAAAACACAAACATTTACTTTTTTACTACAGGTTAAGTAAGTTAAATTATTTCTATTACCACACTTGTTTTTATAATTGATAAATCGAAGCAATCATCATGAAGGTACAATTTTCCCAAATTGTAAAAAAAGTGTTTGTAGTTTTTGCTTTTGAATCGTACGTTAATAAGTCAAATTGCAATAAAACTTTAGCTTGTTCCACATGTGTAAATTATAAATAATATCATTATTAATAAATGTAAAATAAATATCAAAAATACAAGTTAATACATGAATATTTACACAACTCATAATATACATATACATATGATGATACACATCTACTACATACATAGAAAAATGATTTATTTTGTAACAAGACAAGAAAAAAATTGTAAAAACTTATGTATTACATGAACTGTTTATAGTTAACAAGGAGCGTATTCCAAGCTTAACTAACCGATCTGATATGTATAAAATTTGGATTGTAATAGAGGAAAGAAATCTCAGAACAACCTGTCTGATTTCTTTGTCAAATTCGGTGATTAAGGATATGAAATAGAGGGAAGAAAATCCGCCATTTTTTGTGTTTATATTTTTTTTTTTGGTAGCATGTTTGAAATTTACGAATTTTAAAGTAGAAGTTTGATATACATAATGAGTTTCACAGCAACATTTTATAGAACAGAATAGCTTAAAATCTATTCTACAAGAGGTTCTTTTACCTCCGGTTCCATGGAGCAGGATATATAACTGATTTCCTGGAGTCAAAATGTAAGATTTCGCTGTCCAAGACCAAGTTCTATAACTGGTTATAGAACCAGTTCTAAAGCAACCAGTTCTAGTTTGAATGAAACGAACCTATTGCTAATGGGTCAAACTCCATAGAAAAAGAACCGGTTGTAGAACAACCAATGCTAAAATGATATAAGTTCTTCTGAAACCTGCTCTTTGGATTTTTACTTTTTACTGGGTTGTTTTATAACAGGGTTATCAAATTCTTCAAAAAAGTTTCAAAAAGGGCTTCGGAAAAAATTCGTTAAAATCAAAAATAGTCTTGCTTAAATTAAATACGGTTCAAAATATATGGCGAATTCGAAAGTCAAGCAGTACAAATTTTAAAAAACTGTATACTTGTTTAAAACAACAATTGAAAAATAAGCTAAAAATATCAAAAAGGGTACCAGGAAATATCTTTGAAATTCCTCTCCAACTATTCGCATTAATTCCTTAAAAACTCAAAATTTAAGCAAACACCGATTTCAAACCCCCCACCCCCCCAATTAAATGCCCAAAAGAATTGACAGGTCGATCTTAGAATTATTACTTTTACAACATATTCAAGTTTTATCAAAATCGAACAGGTTAGCTGGGAGTACCTCCCTTGTAGGCGTTTTTTAAAATAATATTAGATACTATATAATTTTTACTACCTTTTCAGCATTATTGTTATTACTGCCCATCCTATATTTCAAAGAAATTGATCTTTTCGCTTTAGCAAGAGGATTCTAAAAAATAAGTAGTAGTATGATAGTAGTAGACGATGGTGGTATAGTACGTATTTGATAGAATTACAGAGTAGGTAGATTGAAAAGTTAACAAAACAAAAATCAACAAATTACCAATACATAGTAATAATAGTAGTTTTTAATTCTTTAAAAAACGTAATATATGAAAATATAATTAATTAGATTTTTTTTTCATAATAATATAATAAAAATTTCTATACAAAAACAATATTTTAACCATAAAAAAAAAAGCACTGAAAAAAAATATTTCAATAAATTTTAATAAATAAAAACAACTTTTCTTAATTTGCATATAACTAAAATTTACCATAAGAATTTTTTTTTCCACATTTAGTATATACTAACCTCTGCATCTGGATGTGAACGATCAGAATCGTCATTATCTAAATTTTGATTCTCTAAATGTTCTTCTTCAGTCTGAGGCATTTGTTGTAATTCTTCTTTTGACTTAAAATCCAAATGTTTAATATAAAATGGCAAAACAAGACCGAGTATAACCTAAAAATTAAAATGCTTTACGGTAATATTTTGTATATCCATGTTAACGCTTAACTTACCTTAAAATTAGTATTTTTTCGTGTTCGCAATCCACCCATCCATAAATCTGCCAATATAACTTGACTGCATGGATGTGCTAGAAGAGCTCTGTGATTTGCAGCTACTGCCAGCGAAAGACAACTTTGATTTGACCATGAATGCAGTTCACATGTTAACAAACGTTGTGCCTTTTCTCCATCTGTTCGATAGCTAAAATCAAGCAATTTGATACCTAGTTGACAGGAAAAGTAAAAAGAAATTTGCAAGGTTTTGTTTTACAAATTTTCTGACAACAAAATGAATGATGGTATAGTGTTTAAATTAAAGAGGAGGAAATAGCTAATGAAAGAGTGTTTTAATAATAGTTTGTTGTTCGGGTATTCCCTAGAAAATTCGATTAGGATTCCAAAGAAAGTTTCCTAAAATTCCTAAGATAAAATAGTTAAAAATAATTAGTTACTTCTTAATAAATAAATATAAATAAGTTAAGAAAAGTCCTCAGAATCTTAAGATTTTGACAAAAATTAAATTTTCATATCTTTAGGTAGGGGTACCTCGGCTAATTTGGGAATAGCTTTGATACGGCCCAAAAAAAGTAGTTATGAATATTTTTTTTAATTATATTGCACGTCGCGTTCAAATAAATAAGATTATACACAAAAAACTAATTTTCATATTTGAGTACAAAAATCACAGGTTTAGTAAAAAACTTATTGAATTTTTTCAGAATTGATAACGATCATTGTAAGTACATTGTTGAAATTATTTCGTTTTCAATTAATAAAGTTGTTGACTTAATAAAAAAAAATTATTGAATTTCAATAAAATTATGAGTTGGCTTGAAAAAAAAAAATATATTGATTTTTTGGCCATAATAAATAAAAATACAATAATAATAATAAATTTTGAACCACAATATTTCTGTAACTGTTAAGCTAGCACAGCCAAACAAAATGTGAATAAAAGCTTATTTAATTGACAAATTTTACCTTTTTATTTCAAACTCGTAAAGTTATTGGTTAGGGAATTTCTAAGATAACCTCAGAAATACTGAAATTATTTAGTAAAAAAAAAAAACTTGGACACTGGAAAATTTCAAAAATTAAAAATATATCCCCAATTAAATGGCTTACAATTGTGGATCTATTTTACAAAAACAATTATATTTAATCAATAAAACCATATGAATTCGAGCCTAAGTAGACAAATTAAACCTTGTTTGGAGTAAACAATATCAAAAAAAATATTTATTGAACTCAAAATAGATATAAAACAGTAAAACGTAATTAAGTTTCAAGTTATAAACAATTTATTTAATTGGTAGTCGTTGTTTGGTTTTTATTTTTGAAATATTGTAGTGTCCAAGTTTTTTTTGCCGGAATAATTGTATTATTTTTGAGGTTATGATAAAAATTCTCTATCGGGTAACTTAACTAGTTTTAAATAAAAAGCTAAATTTAGTGAATTTAAAAGGCTTTTATTTACATTTTGTTTGGCTGTGCCAGCTGTGTTCAAAATCTGTTAATATAAGTGTTCAAATTTTTTTTTGTTGACTATATGTTCAATAAAATGCAAATGTATTAAAGTGTATTTTAAATTAATTTTATTAAAAAAACAAAAATTGAATAATAAATTTTTTCAATTAACATAATATTTTTTCAAATGCATTTTATTTAGTGATATTTCTAAAAGTTGTTATATTGATAAACAAAATTTTTGAATTCGCCTAAGTAGACAAATTAAACCTTGTTGGGAGTAAACAATTCCTATATGAAACACAAATTTTTAAAAATTGTATAAAAACTGCCTAGATTTACAACCATGGAAATTTTCACATAAAATAAATACAAAAAAAATATTTATTGAACGCAAAATAGATATAAAACAGTAAAAAGAAATTAAGTTTAAAGTTATAAACAATTTGTTTAATTGGTAGTCGTTGTTTGGTTTTTATTTTTGAAATATTGTAGTGTCCAAGTATTTTTTTTTTGCCGGAATAATTGTATTATTTTTGAGGTTATGGTAAAAATTCTCTAACGGATAACTTAAATAGTTTTAAATAAAAAGCTAAATTTAGTGAATTTAGTAAGCTTTTATTTACATTTTGTTTGGCTGTGCCAGCTTAACGAGTTACAGAAATAATGTGTTCAAAATCTGTAAATATAAGTGTCCAAATTTTTTTGTTGACTATATGTGCAATAAAATGCAAATGTATTAAAGTGTATTTTAAATTATTTTATTAAAAAAACAAAAATTGAATAATAAATTTTTTCAATTAACATAATATTTTTTCAAATGCATTTTATTTAGTGATATTTCTAAAAGTTGTTATATTGATAAACAAAATTTTTGAATTCGGGTTGTTGGTTTCAACTTTTATTTCCAATAAACAGGTGTGTTAAATATTTTTCTTATCTATTTTTTTGTGTGTACCGATCATTGGTCCTATATATTTTGCATATGCTAAATTCAATGTTAAACTTGTGCAAATTTTGATTTGAGTTTTAAATTTTTCATGCAGTTTTTTAATAATAAATTTTAAAACTAAGATTCCTGTAGCAACATTTAAGTTATAAATGTACAGCTTTAAAAAGTAAATCCGCAATTTATCTCATATTTTACTATATTTGCACACTGATGTGATGTAAACCCTTTTGTAATTATCAAAACATTTGTTTTGCATAATAAAAAACACAATTCCAAACAATTATTTTGCATAAAGAAAATGCGGCTCATGGCAAAATCGCGAAATATATAAAAAATTTATATTACAGGTTCGCGATAAAACTGTCTTTGAGTTCATCTTTTAGTCTAATTTGTGAGTACTTCAAAAAATGGAGTATATCGGAATCCTGCAAAAATCTTATATTTGCCGAAATTTTTCTAGCAATAACTTTCGTAAAGTGATTTATCTATCATATATTTTTTTTAATAAAATTATATTTTTATCGCTTATATAATGTGAAAGAAAACATTAAAATTGTGCAAAATTTAAGCATAGGAACTAAATTAAGCTATGTTAAATTCAATATGGATTAAAAAAATAAATAAATTGTTTTTGTATTTAATTCCAGTATTAGCATGTTTACAAATTTTATGTTTTCTCTTTCACATTATATTTTTCGCTAAGTCCTAGATTTACATAAAAATATAATTTTTTCCAAGTTAAAAAATAAAATATGGAAATTTTAACGAAATAATAAATCCAAAATAATTTCGCTGATTAAAAACAGACCTTTAAATTTTTTAGAAATAACCGAAATTAGTACAGTGATGCACCTATAAAGCATGTGAAGCGATACACACATGGGCCATATAAACAATTGTTGTTGAACAACCTCTTCCCAGCAACAACAGTTTTTCAACTACATATTTACCAGCCTATTTGTTTGCTTAATTACTTTTGCTCCCGATGTCCCAGAAGTAAAGGGTATTCATTATATTCTCACTTACAGAAACACAAGGTAATGGGTGGTCATTCCTCTCTCACTTTCGAACAGCTAAAAATAATGAGTACCCATTACTTTTTGGATATCGCAAAGAAAAGAAATTAAGCTGGTAAGTCGTTGACACCATGTTTTTGCTGGGTTATTTCCAAGAAATTAAAGGACGATGAATATAATGTTTGATTGTAATCATAATTGTTTACGATAACAAACAATGATCAAATCTTTTCCCAGCAATAATATGGAAATGACAGCTTATTACTGTGTAAGGATAGGCCGTTACTTTTTGCATTACTTTAAAAGACAAAGTAATGACCTAATTTTAATAGGTGAAATAAGTACTTATATGTACACGCAAAATAGTGATTTACTGGTAGTTGTTTTTTTACTATTATATTTATTAACTTGCTTTGAAAAAACTTTACAGGGAAATAGAAAATTATCAGTTTCATAATTCAATGCTATTTGCTTTCTAATAACAAATAGCATTGAAATATAGACTTAAATTTTTGAATGCAAAAAGATGGTATTTTAAAGATTTCTCTATAAATTTAAATACAAATTATTCTCATGTATTTCTTTAAGGTAGAACATTTCACTTGAGTAAGGTGCACTATTATTTTATCAAGAGTAACTACTTACTTTATTATTGAAGGTAACCACTTATTTCTTCACAACGAGTAACTATGCTGGTAACTCATTATTCTCATGATGAACAAAAGTAATTAAGCGAGTAAATAGCCTGGTAACTAGTGAAACCCTTTGTATGCAACTAACTCCCTTAATTACTTGGTATTCTCTGTTTTTGCTGGGTTATTTTCAAACTCTACATAATCTGTGACAGCCTCTGCTTTATCCTAACCGAAGATGTACTCAAAATTATATGTCTGCACAAATATTAACCACCACATTTTGTATTAAAAATTAGAAAACCTAAAGACTTTGTATTAACATAATTAACATTTTTAACATAAAATGTTGTTAATTTAAACAGATTTGATTATAAACCGAAAAAAGGAACCCACATAATTTTATACTCAAAGAATTTCATTTATAATATTTCAGCCAATAAAATGATTTATAAACTTGATTAATATTTTTGATTGCATTGAAAAAAATTATTGAAAAAAAAGGCAACAACTGAAAATAAAAACTTTGATGTTTTTATAAATAGATTTTCAACATCATACACACACACTATTAAAGTTTTACGTCATACCTTTACTTTCGAATTCTTTGGCATAGGAACGTAATTCTTCATAAATTTCTGTATCCAAATCATCTTCGGCAGCCTCATGTGCCATTGCCTTATAAAGTTTACATGCTACTAAGGATTTGGCTAATGCCTCCTCACCATGTGTCCACATAAGTAAAGCCATTTGTTGACGTTTTGTTAGCACAGCCCAAATCTGCATAATAAATAAATAAAAAACAAATTTGATACAATAGATTCAACAAATTGGACACAGTAGGTTTCAATTTAAATTATTACATTAAGCACATAAACAAAACAGCAGATAGTAAAATTTTACTTACCAATAGTTCATTGAACGGAAATTCAAAAAGTGCCATTTCCGATGTAAAGGGCAAAAGACCCGTTACTAAACTTAAAGAATTAGCACCAGCATAACGTTGATACGTTGATGATTTTCGATGTGCGTTAGCATAACTATTCATTACTTTGGCATAAATAGGACGAAATTTTCGGCGTGTATAATAAGATCTGAAAGAATATGAAATACATGCTTAGACATCAAAATTAAAAAAATACACATAGCAGTTTGAAAACTAACTTTAGAGAAGAACAGCCTAATGCATAAGGTTTTAAAACAGTTCATTAAAAGTTTTTAAACTAATTTTTGAAAAACAGTATATATAAACTGTTTAATAACAAAAAATTTAATAGTGTGTAAAAGTGGAGCTAATGTTAACATAAGCATTGAAGCATGACTTATTTCATATACGATAAATGTATTTATATGAAAAAAAACAATGCATTCATTATTTTTCAACAAATATGCGTTTCATAAAGTTTGGAAAATTAAAGTCATTGTCTACAAGTAAAATAAAAAATAAGTTATACCAAATATTTTAATTTAATCAAACATATTTGTCATTCGAGTACTTTTCCTATTCGTAGTACAAAAGTGCCTTTTAAATACTATTTTTTCCAGATTATATCTCTCATATCTTTTTATATCTGTCCGAGAAAGACGAAGATAGTGGAAAACTGATAAAAGTATTCTAAAGGAGAATATTTTTGCTTTCCGCACTTCTTAAAGCCCAGAAGTGATGAAGAAATGCTGAACTCTAAATTGCATTCAGTATGCCCAAGGCTTTTAGGCCTTTGCTCTTTGTTTCAGGTTTTCGAGTTAAGTAAAATTTTGTGCGCCAGTGTGATCAAACAAACCCTTTTGAGAAAACACATATTTTTTAGCGGCCCAATGCCACGTTCAATGTTTAAAAATGTGGCCAAATTGTAGCCCAATTTAGTATGAAAACAAAATTAAAATTTACGAAATTTAGGAAAACACAAATTTTGATATCTGTGAACCAAGTATAACCATTTGAAATATTTAAATGAAGGTGAAAAACTATTCGTGAGCAGCCTCATTAAACCGCATGATTACGAATATCCCCAGATACCCCTTCACTTTAACTACACGCAAAGAAGAGAATCATATTCGAAGAGCATCATATATTTTGGGTTTATGATTGTGCCAACTATATTATGGTTATCATATTATGATAATAAAATATCCATAATTTTACCGTAATACTGACCCTACAGTTATATTATGATCCAAAAATTGCCATATTATGATTCTAAATAAACATATTATGATGTTGAATTTATCATAATATGATTGCATGTAATCATAGTATGATCAAAATGTTATTACATTATGGTCCCCATAACTATATTATGATTTCTGGATTATCATAATATGATCCATATAAAATCTTTATATAGAATCTTTTTGACAATGAATTGATTATTGTAAATAATATTACATGTATGAGAAGTTTTCGAAAAAAACCCTCAAAAAAAATCTTCTTAAGTTTAAAAAAAAAAATAAACTGGATCTTAATAGGTCAATTGAAAAAATGTTTTAATGCCACATGAAAGGTATTTTCTACCCATCTGATATTTGTCCAGTTTTAGAAAACAATATATGATTGTTTAAGACATTTTGGTTTTTATGAAAACAAGACAATACTCGTATTATGACTGTAAATGTCAAAGTCATGTTTTATTTGATGTATAATTATTCTTTGATTGTTGCCAGCATTTTATGGTTGCATAATTATCATATTTTTTCATAGTCAGAATATTTGTTACCACAGTATGGTTACAGCCAATCATGTTATAAAATAGAAGGTGGCAATCATAAAATAGTGAAATATTTACAATGATAATGATGGTAGCGACCATGTTGATGGTTAGACAACCAATAATATGGTTGTGACAACCATACCCAATTGCAGCAAGCACAATTGGTGTACATGATTTTCAATTTTAACGAACTAAAATTCCTTTACAAAGCGCCAGTTTTTAATTTTAATTTACAAGTTGGTTCGGCCCACTGCGTCATTCGCTGCATATAATGGTACCCATATTTAAGGTTCAATGAATGAAATAGCATTATCTGTAAAACTTCGTATATAAATTTAGTAAATAGCTACATAAAAGTTCGTTATAAATTATTTTGAAGAATAACACTCAAAATTAGTTCAAGCACCGAAGTTTTTTAGTAATCACTTGAAAAAGTTAGTAAAACTGTAAATAACACGGTGCTACATTGAAAAAGAACTTGCGAAATAACCTAGTGTAGGTTGTAGGTCTAGCTGATTGTATTATACAACCGGTTTTAAAAGTTTCAATATACCCTCAAAATTTCGAGACATGTGGAAAAGAGTATTTTTTTAGACTGGCGCACTTAAACTTTTCTAATTCAGTCATTTTTTAACCGATTTCGAAGTGGTCAACGGCATTAATTAGAAATTAACGTGCTCTTTACAAATATGTATACTTCCTGTATAATTATGTATAGATTTTTTTATTAATATAAAAATTTTCATTTTTTTTTTAACTTTTTTATTTTCTACGAGGGTTTTTTTCGAATTTTCTTTTAAAATAACAATAATCTCAAAGTCAGTGTCCTTCTGAGTAAAACAAGCTTTTATTAACCTTATTATGAAAATTGGCGTTCAAATCAAAATGCATATCGTGCACTTCGTGATTTTTTCGGTCAATTTAATCGTCCAAATATGCGTACAATCCTAAATTTGAGCAAACCGGGTCTGTAGAAGATGTGAAAACAACAGTACATGCTAGTACAGGTTGTACTGCAGAAAATATTGCTGCTGTTCGCGATAGAGCCGTCCACCTCAACTCGTCGTCGTGCCCAACATTGCACTTCTGACGCTCGTCGTTGATGAACATTATGCATAAAGACTTGCGCTTACACGCTCAAGAACTCAAGCCTCTTGACCATTCCAAACGTCGTCAGTGGTCAGAATGGTGGCAAGAAATGGCAACAGTGAATGATCAATTTTCGAAGAAAATCATCTTCAGTGATAAGGCACCTTTTCACTTCAGTGGATTCGTCAATAAGCAGAGTCGACGCATTTGGGCGAATGATAATCAAAGAGTGATTGTCGAGAAACCAATGCACCCACAAAGAGTGACTTTTAGGTGCGGTTTATGGGCTGGCGGCATCTTTTGCGCGACAAATTCAATGGCCGTGGTGGCGAAAAATCATGTGATTTGACACCGTTGGACTTCTTTCTTTGGGATTATTTGAAGGAAAATGTGTACCTCGATAAGCCAGCAACAGTTCAAAAGCTTAAGGATGAGATAATTCGGCACCTTAACTGCATAGAACCTCAATTATACCTCAGCGTCATCGAAAATTTGGACCATCGGATGGAGGTGAGCCGCCGAGGTCGCGGTGGCCATTTGACCGATATTATTATAATAAAAAGAAATGACAATAAATTCATATATAATTTGTGTTTTATTCAAAATCAACATCGACCCTTAAAATCTAACCACCCTTTATTTATATTGAATACTAGACGGCGTTATTATTTTTTTTTTGTATGCGTGGTGATAGAAATAATAATTAAGAAAATGTGCTTTAATTTATAATTTATTTTTTTTTTTATTATTCACTTGTTTAAAATTTAATGAATTCTAATAAAAAAAATTCCTGCATGCTTTTGCATTACGCTCAAAATAAAGTTTAAACTGGATGTCGATCATATGATAGTGTATACTATTATATACAAACTAGATTCCGAAATCTGATTAAAAATAGATTTCAAGCGTAATTTAAACGAAACCTAACTGATTTAATCTTTAATTTTCTTCTACATCATATGTTATCCAGTAATGGTCTATGCCAGTTTCAGTATCATTTTCAAATGTAATGTTAGCTTCTATGACGTTTTTTAGAATACAGTTCCAAAACACTATCCTCCATAAAAATAAATAATTTCTTTTAAATTTCCTAAAACTCCATATTTCGACAAGAAATATATGTATTTTTTCATCGTATAACGCCCTCTATTGAGTACATAAAACATAATTTTGAATACACTAATTGAATAGTTAGAAAGCAATAACGAATTTGTGTCCATTTTGCCTATTTCAGTTTCAGAGATATTGAAAAATATCATATTTTGAATTTTAAATTTTTAAAATTGAGAAGTACAAATTACTAAATATTATCATGTAAACTTAGTTCAAATACGGACAAAATTAATTGTTATAATAAATTGTAATTACAAAAAATTTGTTCAATTTTTAACTTACAGACATAGAACATAATAATTAGCTCAATTGAGGCAGAACACCTTTAACAGACTTTTTGTACTAACTTTATTAAAGAGCGTACAAACGAAAAGGCGACTTAAGTACATACTCGCATAACCCTCATAAAGTATATTGGATAGTAAAAGGAACTATAATCCAATATTAAACGAAATTTAATCTCAATAAATTATTGTGGAAGTGCAATCCTTGTACCTACTACAAATACTTTATTT
The DNA here is from genome assembly GCA_949748255.1 of Eustalomyia histrio. Taxonomy (NCBI): domain Eukaryota; kingdom Metazoa; phylum Arthropoda; class Insecta; order Diptera; family Anthomyiidae; genus Eustalomyia; species Eustalomyia histrio. The sequence goes on along the minus strand of OX456527.1, from coordinate 72,911,047 downwards.
AGTTCATTGTTATTGAGTTGACAATATTGTTATCAAAAGGCAGCAATCTTTGATGGTTTTTTTTCTTTTGTTCATTTCGTTTAAAAGTTTGTTATAAGTTTTTTTTTATAATGAATAAAAAAAATTGGACAATCGTTCTAACTTTAGAATGATTTGACTTTTACTTTTAATCAAAGTAAAAGTCAAAAGTTTGTTAGAAAGTTAATGTTGACTTAACTGTATTTTGATTAGTGTTTGCCAACATGGAGCCCTCTCACCACTGTATAGTGTTTGCCAACATGGAGTTTCCGAAATTCTGCTTTCTGAAGACAATATTGCTAAAAAATCAGTTAAATTTTCTCCAAAAATAAATTATTTTTAAAAAATCAGTCAGCCATGAGTAATCAATCCAAAATTAAATAAATTTTTGAAATTTCCGTTATATTTTTTATTTATTCATTTATTGTAATTTTAATGCACATGAAGCCAATTCATTCTAATCCTTGAAACAACTTACTAGCTAATGTGCATTGATTATTCTAAAGAAGAAAAGATAATAACCCATTTAGCGATAGTTTTTTACATAAATACATATATGAATATCCAAGTATACATTATTATGTATAATGAAAAATAAAATCAAATTTAGAAAACTGTTGTTAAAAGTTTAACTATTATATACAATAAGGTAAGATTAAGAAACTGGATTGCACGAATTTTTCAAAGGCAAAAATACGACATTTATGTAAAACAATCGAACTAGAAAATGATTTAAGCGCTCTCGGATGAGCGTTATATAACTGTCCAACTCTAACAAAATATGCTCTTTGCAATATCGTTTTTAGCTTGGGTATCAATATTTCTTAATTTCTATTACATTTATTGAATAAAAATCGAATAAAAATGTATGATAAAAGAGAAGAATTTTATAAATATTTATGAAACTATAAAACTATAAAAGGCAGTCATAAAAATACATAACGAACACCAGTTATGGTACCCGTGTATATCTCAATACCGTAAGTATAAATAGGCATAATTAAGCATGGACAATTTTAACCCTTAATGCCAATGGAATATATAAGTTAATGCAAAATAAAGCTCTTAATATATAATGAACTCAAGAAGATATTAAGTTCATTTGATAATTAAAATTAAGTTCACTATCGAGAACAACACTTTGGGAAACCAATTTATCCACACAATGCAAATTTGCACTTTTACAAAATCAATTATAAATTGTCAAACAATATTTTTATTTACAATATTGCATATATTTGCACACATCATCGTAAAACTTGTTTTAAATTTCATAAATATTTACCTCATGGATATCAAATATTAGATTTTCACAACAAAACGATTCCAAAAGCAACAAAAGAAAAACTGATGAAAATTGGTGGTCCGTATTTGACGGTACAAGAACGGACACACCAAGACGTAGTCAAAACGTATTGTTTTCTAAATTTAAAATAAACAGTCCATTTATTTACGTACAAACTGTGAAGGATATTTATTTTAGTATCGCAAACACACAGTATAATCCGGACTCATGATTCCGTACGTATCTCAGAATCCGAAAAATGTTTCTTCGGTAACGGTCATTTTAAATTTTTACAGGGAAACCAAAAAAATTGGAAAACTAAAAACTTTTCAGATTTGAATTTTGTTTATAAAACGTATATTTTTTTTAATCCAAAAATCCAAAATTTTAGGAATATAGTTTAGCCAAATTAATCATAATCATCAACAAAACCGGGTTGGAAAATTATATTAGTTACGCTCTTTTGCATTTAAGCTGTAATAATTTTAGGAAATAATCTTACAATTTTTTTTAAAAAAAGCATATAACAATTTTGGAAAATTCAACGAAAAGCTGTCATAACCGGCAGAGTTTGATTTAATTTGCTAAAAAAGCAATGATCAACTCATCTTCACTCACTTATTTCACTTAATTTAACGTATAGTGCGCGAAGTACGTTAAGTACGTTAAGTGGGTCGGTTGTATATTTTACTTTCATTTTACTTATCTAAGGCTTTCGACAATATTCTACACGAATGAAGCCCCATATATGATCATATACAAGCCCATGAATGATTATGTTAGTTCATATATATTCCGATTTTTACATGGATATTCCGGTTCCGGCATCAATACTAATACATCTGAACATAAAACCTTTAAAGTTTGAATCGAGGAAACTATTTTCAGAGAAATCATTGTTACTAGGCGACACAGAACGATCTTAATTATATTTGACAATTTTTCACTTGTGTAATTTGTTTGTAATAACAACACTGTGGAACAAATTCAGGTTAGCAAAAGTTAGGTCGATTCTGAGAGTGAGGATTGAAATTAGAAGACCCGTATCGCGGCGTTTATTTATGTTAGTTCGATTTTTTTTTTAATTGACCTTCAACCTTTGCATTCAAATGCCGATTTTTAGCATATTGTTTACATGGTTTTATGCCTATAACTCGTCGACTAATTGATATTTTTTAAATCTGTAAAGGCCAAATTATTGCTAGAGACAATTTAAATTTTTTAAAAAATTGATTTAGAAAATTTTTGTGGTGCTAATGAAGCAAAATGTTAAAAAAATTATTTGTTTTTCATGCTTTTTGAAAATATTTTCCACAAAACTAAGTCTTTTTTGCTTTCTGTTTAATCTATAATATGCTTCTCAGTTTCTTCAATCATTTTCATTTGAAAAGAAAACATTCATAATACAAAACTTGCGCTTTCCAGCTTAATATTTATTTACTTCTCATTTTTTATGTACCAATTTCGTTCAGTGTTGGTTTTAAAGAAACATTGAAAAACAAGTAAGAGCGGCTAAATTCGGCTATGCCGAATCTTATATAACCTTCACCATGGTTGGGAAAAAACTGAAGTTTATATATGGACATATATGGAATGGACAGATTTATATACGGACGCCTTTAAGAGGAAATTAACCATTTAGTTTGGTGATAAAACTTGGACTAGGGAAGATTTATGGTTCCAGAAAATAGGTATTTAAAAAAAAATTATGTTTTGGGCATAACTTTTTTGTATCTGAACCGATATTTCCGAGTTTTTCAGCAAATATGTTATACTAAAGATTTTCGATCTTTTGCTATATAAGACGTATCCATAGGTCATATTACAGCTCTAGAATAGTGTTTGTTGTTTGTGTATAAAAGGTGAAGTGGTGAAGGAAAAGAGTTTCAACAAATCGTTAAAAGAAATCACTAGAACTGCATGTGTTTTATTTCTACAAAAACGTTTGATTTAGCTGGCAAATTTGCATTTGGGATTTTATTTCGCTTTTTTATTAAAAATATTTGTAATTTCTTTAGCTTAATTTTAAAAATTTGAAGGAAAATAGTTTATAATTTTTTTATATAAATTATTATAAGTTATGACCTAAAATAGTTGCACTCAAAGGTAAATTATGTATAAAATTTTCTTAATATGTGAGAAATAAAATGGTTTAAAATCTTTTTATAAATTCTTTTAAATCGGAGCAAAAAATAGAAATAAAACCGTTTGTATTTTGTTTGTGTCAGAGGGTTTTTATAAAAATTTTTATGTTTTTAGCCTATTTATGGATTATATAATTATTAATATAAATTTTTTTTTTTAATTAATTATTAAATGTTAAAAAAAACAAAAAATAAACTAAAAAAAAAAATCTTAAGAAAATCTTAAGAAAATAAAAAAAAATGTACGAAAAAAAGTGAATTGACCGGGATTCGAACCCGCGACCCTTGCACCTGTGGTGAAGGGTATGAAAACGTTTGTATTTTGTTTGTATCAGAGGGTTTTTATAAAAATGTTGATGTTTTTAGCCTATTTATGGATTATTTAATTATTAATATAAAATTTTATATGAATTAATTATTAAATGTTAGAAAAAACCAAAAATTAACAAAAAAAAAAGTCTTAAGAAAATAATAAAAAAAATGTACAAAAAAAAAGTGAATTGACATAGCGTCTAGACAACTGAGCTATTGAAGCTCACACAAAATCATCGTCAACAGAGGTACATACATATATAAAAGTCTTCGTTCATTAGAGATTTGTTTAGTTTTTATTTAAATGACAAATCTTTGTATGTGTGTTGTTTGTGTATAAAAGGTGGAGATAAAAGAGAAGAATTTTAACACATGGATGTGTTTGTTAAGCGTAAAGTTCTACATACATATTAAACAAAGGGATTTTAACGGAAAAATTAGAGGTAGTCCTGGTTTTTTGCTAATATCTCAGCCATTTATTAACCGATCTGTCTGATTTTTAATAGCAAACAGAAATGGATCACATGTAACAGAAATAAAAAATAATCAAGTCCTCATCATGTCAGGGTTCTTCGGAAAACCCATTTCAACACACAGACGGACATCGTTAAATCAACTTTGCTCTTCATAAGGACCCAGAATATATATACTTTATAGGGTCTAAGATCAATATTGTAGAAATTACAAACGGAATGAAGTGCCTTAGTTAGGAAAAGTTCTTGGTTTTTTTTATTTATTTATTTATTTATTTATTTATTTATTTATTTATTTATTTATTTATTTATTTATTTGTTTATTTATTTATTTATTTATTTATTTATTTATTTATTTATTTATAAATTTACTTATTTTTTATTTATTTTGTTATTTATTTATTTATTTAATTATTTATTTATTTATTTATTTATTTATTTATTTATTTATTTATTTATTTATTTATTTATTATTACTTTTCGTTTTTAAATCCCTAAGGTGAAAACTTACCTGCGTTTATATGTTACAAGCGAACTAATTTCAAAAATAAAGATTCAGTTAAGACTTGGAACTCAGCCGAAGCTGACGTCTTTTAATCAAATTTTAATTAAAAATGTCGGAACCAAAATGTAAAATGGACCATTTTTGTAATGTTTGTGGACGTTTCATAGCAAGCGATGCAAAATGTGGCAATGCGAGTGATTTTTTTTTTTTTGGAAGCCTATAAACAATATTTCTCGCAAGAGTTTATCACTGACGTTTGCTTTAATTGCTATTCAACTCCTATGCAATGGAAAAGTGGAAAGAAGAAGGCTATGCCTTTTGGTATACCAATTATGTGGTTAGACAACAGCCCGCATCAAGAAGAAAATTGCTATGGATATATCAACTACCATAAAACTTTGAATAGAAGGAAAGCAAAGAATAGAACTTATGTAGCAGTGCCAAGTGTCCAATTACCATTACCGCACTCAGAATTTGTTCCAGTGCCAACATACCGAATTTTTGATCTTCAAACAGATATCGGTACTACAACCGCTGCTGCTACATCCATGGATTTCTCCTCAGAATATGACCCTGGTGAAGGTACATCCTATGAAACATCAAAGGACCCAATCCTTGTCACACAAAACCAATTGGATAGAATTGTTGCAAATTTGAATTTGACTCGGAAAAAATCAAAACTACTGGCTTCATTTTTGAAAGGAAAAAATTTGTTGGCGAAAGGTACCAAAGTTACAGCATACCGAAAACGCCAAAAAGATTTAGAAAAGTTCTTCAATGTAAATGATGGAAAAAATTTCGCTTATTGCAACGATAGGGTTAACCTATAAAAAAGATGATTGGCGTTTATTCATCGATAGTTCACTAATCAGCTTAAAAGTTGTGCTTTTGCACAAGACAAATAGAATCCCTTCTGTTCCGATTGCGTATAGCACTGACACTAGTGAAAATTTCGAAAATTTTAAACACATTCTGAAAGTAGTCAAATATAACGAACAAAATAGTTTTTTTGATTACTGGTTTAACAGCATCTGGGCGTCCAAAATATCCGTGGAAGAAACCAGTACAAACAGCATAACTAGAATAGTCACATTGGACGGAAATGGCCTAAAGACAATAGGCTATACGAAAGTCTTGTTCCTGAAACGAAAACTTTGTTGCCCTTGCTCCACATTAAACTTGGCATTGCTAAAAATTTTTTGAAATGTATCGCAAAAAGACCAGCAGTATTCAACAGCTTAAAAGACATTCTCCCAAGACTAAGTAACGCCAAAATTCAGGAAGGGGTTGTTAATTGTTCCGACATACGGAAACTAATGAGTCGTCAAAATTTTGACCAAGTTCTGACAGACCGAGAATTAAATGCAAAGACAACTACAGGCAATCTGTTGTAAACATGTTGGCAGCTTTCGATGAAATTGGGATAAATATGTCGTACAAAGTTCATCTCTTGCATTAGCATCTTGATCAACTCGCTTAGCAGTTGCCAACTGAATCTGATGAGCAAGGCGAACGTTATTACCAAACTGCGCTTCCATTTGAAATAAGGTAACTATAGAGTGTGCATATTTTGAATTCCTAGATTTTTCTAATATCTTTGTCAGAGTGCACAATTCAAACATGGTAACGATTGAAAACTACTTTCGTTTCAGGTACAGAGGAAAGAAATCTCCATATGCAGTACTCGCTGAAATTTGTTGGTGGTAAAAAAACACCTTTTAAGAAGAGGAAGACGAGGAAAAATAGAAAGAAAGGGGAAGACAAAGATGAAATTCCAGAATATCTGTTGGACGAAATCATCGACCTTTCTGATGATGATGGCGATGACCAAGATATTAGAGAGAGCAGTGATGTTGATCCACAGCCGCCTGCTAAACGGCAACTGGCCAAATAATTAATTTAATTTATTTAATTTTTTTACTTAAAACTTCCTAACTAACATTTCAAAATTATTTTTTTTCCATAATTTTATAATTTCTTTTTCAATGTTTCTTCAAAACCTGAACAAAGTTGGTACATAAAAAATGAGAAGTAAATTAATATTAAGCTGGAAAACGCAAGTTTTGTATTATGATTGTTTTCTTTTCAAATGAAATTTATTGAAGAAACTGAGAAGCATATTATAGATTAAACAGAAAGCAAAAAAGACTTAGTTTTGTGGAAAATATTTTCAAAAAGCATGAAAAACAAATAATTTTTCCAACATTTTGCTTCATAAGCACCACAAAAATTTTCTAAATCAATTTTTTAAAAAAATGTAATTGTCTCTAGCAATAATTTGGCCTTTACAGATTAAAAAAATATCAATTAGTCGACAAGTTATAGGCAAAAAACCATATAAACAAAATGCTGAAAATCGGCATTTGACTGCAAAGGTTGAAGGTCGATAAAAAAAAATTCGAACTAACATAAACAAACGCCGCGATACGGGTCTTCTAATTTAGCCTCTATTTTCACCCCTCACTCTCAGAATCGACCTAACTTTTGCTAACCTGAATTTGTTCCACAGTGTAATTGGAAACACTAATTTCAATACAACATACAAAATACAATACCGGCTGTGAATTGCCCAAATGATTATTTCCCATGCCTGGTATAAGAGAAAAAAAATTTTGCAAGGAAACGTTTCAATCCCACAAATGTGAGTGTAGGTGAGGTAGAATTATTATCAACCAATTACACAAGTAAACAATTGCGAAATGTAAGTCAGATCGCCCAGTAAACAAGAAAAACGACAGTAAACAAGAAAATTGTTTAAATCATCAACACAAAACACATTGAAATTTTACTTTTTGAAATTCGTTGAAAACTGTGAGCTGTAGACAATTTCGCTCCCCCAATGTTAGGGCGGCAATGTAAAAATTATTGTTCAAATCTTTATGATTTATTTTTGGAACTCCCAAAAGAATTCATATGTTCATATTTCAAATGTAGTGATTTGGTTATAAAGCTGATACATATCGTATTTTAAAAAATCACTCTTTATTGCTTCTAAAGCATAAGTGATAGTATATTGTATATTTTCTGAATCTAAAGCATTTATTCAAAATATTATTTTCTGATTATTCAAGTAAAAAATTTCAATGTGAAAATAATTCTGATGACGTTTTATAATTTTTTTTTATTAAATAATTGTTTATACTTTTGTTTAATGCATTTTTTAGCTTTAAGTAGTTATGGCGACACAATTTTTGTTATTTAACACTGTGTAAAAATTATTTAAAAGTGTCCAAAAAGGTTTCAAAATTGTCCAAAAATTATTTAAAATTGTTCAAAAATATTTAAAAATTGTTCAAAAATATTTCAAAATTGTCTAAAAATGTTTCAAAATTGTCCAACAAGTTTTTAAATTATCCAAAAATATTTTAAACTTGTCCAAAAATTCATTTAAAACTTTTAAAAATATTTCAAAGTTACACAAAAATAGTTTTTTCATTAATGCAGAAATATGTATTTGTTCTAATAAAAAGTATTTCTATATCAGTGCATAAAGTTCGTTTCTTTAATGCAAGAAGTTCGCTTCTATAAACTTATTTTTCTGCATTCTAATGACTTAAATGTTCATCAAAGTAATGGCAGTAGCTATATTTGAATACTTCCATCCCATGACACGCAAATGATAAATTCATCGATGAAACCATCAGAAAAGAAGTCATGCCTTTTCCATAGTAGTGATGCTTTTACTGCTTCTTTGGCAGCTTTATCTTTGCTTGGTTAAGCTGTACTTAATGGATAATTACTCATACAGAAAACTGAATAATTGTGACAACCGGAAAGTGTTGTTGTTGTTGTGTCAACAATAATGCGGTAAATACAACATCATTTCTTTTAAAACAATTCATTTCAATTGTGTCAGGAATGCATTCAATTAAGAAACCTAAATATTTCAATGGCTGTGACTGATCTATTCAGTTGGAAAAAAGCTTGTTGTCACAATGAATTCTGTTAGATCCATCATGTATTACCCAGAAAAAATGAAACTGCCAAAAAAGCAATAAAAGCATCACTACTATGGCAAAGGCATCACTTCTTTTATGATGGTTTCATCGATGAATTTAACATTGGCGTGTCATAGGATGGAAATATTCAAATTTAGCTACTACCATTACTCATACTTTACTCTAAGGAAGCAATGATAATACAATGATTAGGCATTCTGATGCATGAGTGGAAAATGTTCATATTATACTTTATAGTATTTAAGCTTTGATTAAAATTTAATTCATTAGAATGCAGAAAAATAAATTTAAAGAAGCGAACTTCATGCATTGATATATAAAAACTCTTTATTAGAACAAATAAATAATTCTGAATTAGTGAAAAAGCAACTTGGACAGATTTATTATATTTTTGGATAATTTAAAAACTGTTTAAACAATTTTGAAACATTTTTAGACAACTTGAAAATATTTTTTAATAAATTTTTGAATAATTTTAAAACTTTTTTTGGACAATTTGAAATAATTTTTAAACAATTTTAAAATTATTTTTGAAAATTTGTAATTGAAATTGGAAATGGTGTAGTGTTAAATAAAATGCACAGATTGCGTAGTCATAACTACTTTAGGCTGAAAAAATGCAAATGACAGGCTAAGCTAATTTCAATAAAGGTTAAAGAAATCTGTTTTACTTGATTTGTCAAATCATTTATTAAAATTTGTAAAAATGCATTAATTTTAACCTGCATGAATTTTTAAACAAAAATATAAAAAAAGGATTTAACACAAAAATTATAAAAGTTCATGAGAACTATTTTCTCATTGACATTTTTGATTTTGAAAAGAGGGATTTTAAGATATGCATCGCTATATGCATCCAAATCACTACATTTGAAATATGAGAACATGAATTATTTTAGAAGTTCCTTAGAATAACACCAAAAAAACAATAAAAGAATGCTAAGTGAAGTTTAGGAAGCAATGGAAGAAGTTATACACGTAGCCACAAAATGACTACCATTTTTATTTTTCTTGGGTACCCATGTAAAAATCGAAATATATATGAACATACATGATCATACATGGGCTTGTATATGATCATACATGGGCATACATGGTCATATACGTCCATACATGATCTCATATATGACCATATATCTTCGGATCCGAAATTTGAGGGTATATGGTGATAAATGTGCATATATTATCATACATGCTCATATATTATTCATGTATGCTCGTATATGATCATATACGTCCATATACTCTCAAATTTCGGATCCGAAGATATATGATCATATATGAGATCATTTATGATCATATATTGAACAATGTATGGACGTATATGACCATGCATACCCATGTATGATCATATACAGGCCCATGTATGATCATGTATGCTCATATATATTTCGATTTTTAGATGGGTACTTATATACAACTATTATAGAAGTATATCGAAGTTTTTACAACTTTAAAGTGGGGCATGACACAAAAGAGCTAGGGAACCACTGATTCAGATGGTGTTAAGATACGAGTATTGAAGTTTTTCATCATTATTATACTACTTTCTCTCGTTCTCCCATATACTGTCTTCTCTAATATCTGATGAAACCATTGTGTTAGCAAAGAAACAATACTTAAGGGATTTGATTGAAGCTTTTGGATTTTTTTATGATATAAAAAAATCAATTAAAAGTTACTTCTAAAGGTTTTACGAAGGACAACATTATTAGTAGTTGTAGAATGTGTATCCTTTTTATGCATGGCAAAATTCATGTACTACTAATGTATTCAATTATGTTTTTTTCTTCCTATTAGTCTAGACTTATGAACATTTTTTATGAGTTTTTCTTGTTTTTAACCAATAAATTCTTTATATAAAGTTTGTAATTGAAATAAAATTTCGTATGCTCAGTGGGTGGGTGCTTTTTGTTATTTTCCAACGAATGTAAAATAGAAAAAGGTATTACCATCTTAAGGAAAAGGAAAAATTACCATATTTATTTTTGTATAAAGACAACCCGCCTTTAATTTCTTTTTACTTAAAGTCAGTTTTGCTGACAACTTATAAAATTGGCGGTAAAATACGAATTTTGTTGAAAATTTAATTTCTAATTCAATCATAGCAGACATTCATGTAATGAAATATGTAAATTTTCTTGCTTATTCCTTGCTTTTTTTGTTACTTTTGAGAGATGCAGTGAGAGGTGTTTTTATTGGCCGCTAATGACAAATTGAGTATGTACAAGTACTTATGGGCTTTTGTAGCTAATTAAATAAAAACTGTTTTTCTAGACAATTAAAGGGCAATTAAAAATTTAATTGTTCATTTAATCTTAAAATTTTGTTTACCCACAGGGTTTATCTTATATTGCTACGAAAACACAATATGTTATTAAAATGTTTTAGTATAAAAAGCTTTAATTGCGGTATAAATAAATTGACACATTAAAATTTCTACAAAAAAAAATAAATATTTTTAGAACCGGACACATTTAGTCGTTAGCAAAAAATTTTAAAACAAGAAAATCCATCCAGATTGGTTGGCTTGATTGCTTTAAATTATTTTAAAATATTTTCTGAATCATTAAATTGTCTACCGTGTAAATATGACTTAACACTTCCAATTTTGGCACTTCCAATTTTCTCTGATATTGAAATTGAGTTCTATGTCCCAGCAACAGACATTACTCGTACATAGTAATTAAGAGAGTAAGAAGCACATAAAGGGTTTTATCAGGCTATTTACTCGCTTAATTATTTTTGTTCACGATGTCCCAAAATGGCTGGTCATTACCCTCTCGCTTACAAAAAAGTTACCAGCTTGGTTACTCCTAGTAAAGAAATAAGTGGTTACCTACAATAATAAAGAAATCAGTTATTCTTAATAAAACAATAGTGTATCTTACTAAAGTAAAATTGTATTATTCAAAGAATACCATAAGAATAATTTTTATTTAAATTTAAAAAAAAACATCAACTTTTTGCATTAAAAAATTTAGGTTCATAACTCAATGCTATTTCACATTAGAAAGCGTTTAAAATATTAAAGTTTTAAAAAAATCACTTTTTACAGCAGAATTTTTAACTGATTGCCAGCTTATTTACTCGCGATGTCCAAAAGTAATGCGTACTCATTATTTTTCGGCTGTTTGTAAGCGAGAGGGTACGGGTCACTCATTACTTTGTGATTTTTTTAGTGAGAATATAATGACCACTCATTACTATTGGAACGTCGCGAACAAAAGTAATTAAGCGAGTTAATAGGCTGGTAAGTAGTAGTTGAAATCCTGTTTTTGCTGGGTTTTTGTTAAGTTTTTCAAACCAAGTTTATTTTATTTTATTTTATTTTATTTATTAATCATATAATTACAAATTACATGCTAATACTCCAACCGAGCACTAGCAACAAAGGATTTTGGCTCGTTGTAGCGAAAACAGACCAGAGCCTCTGGTGGGAATTAAACCCACGACCCCTGTACTGATAAGCTAGCACGCCACCAACTAGCCTACCGGGGCGCTCGCCAAATTAATAAAAATAATAGTAAAAAAAAACAACTACCAGTAATCTATTATTTTGGGTGTACATAATAAGTACTTTTTTCAACCAATATCAGAAGGTCATTACTTTGTTTTTTAAAACCCACAAATCCCTAAATACATCCGATATATGCCATGTTATAGAAACTTGAATATGGTGTTAGAAATACTTTTTAGGTACAAAAGTACATTTGAGGTTTAGATTGTGGCGAAATTATTTTCTATCAACCATCATTTAAAGAAATTATAAAATTTCCTTAAAACATAAAAAATCAAAAATAGTACCCAAATGAGTCAATGGAACCACAGTTCCTTAAGAGCATAATACTACAACTAACATCATCCCTGTACTTTATTGAGTTTTTGATACAAATAATGTAAACAAATTTAAAAGTGAAATCAGGAAGGTGAAAAAAAAAATAGTTTGATGTGAAAAAGTCATTTGCCACATCAGACTCAACTACTACTAATATCCCTGCGGGAAAAGAACCTATCCCAGGACACGTCACATGACCGGTTCATTGTGATAGGGACCGGCCACGGGACCGATCACTTTAACATGGGCTTGTCCTAGGAGGGGGTCAATTGCCCTCTGTGACATGTCACAGGAGTGGCCCAAAAGCACATGTCGTGACTTTTAAACCGCTCACGTGATTGGTACTTTAGGAACCGGTGCTCTTTTCACCTATCCCGTGACATGTTTTTCGGAACCGGTTCAGTTTTCACCTATCCCGGGACAGGTTCAAATTCCCAACTGACCCCTTCTTTCCCACAGGGATGTTACTCAACAGCCTGGAAAACGATTTGATTATCCAACATATTGTCAATATGTATTTATATCTGCAAGGGATCATCCCGTAGGCAAGTTGGCAGTATGCTGGCTTTTCATTGCGGGGGAATCGTAGGTTTGATTTCTACCAGAGGTTCTGTCAACGCTACAACGAGCTAACGCTCGGTTAGGGTAATAGAATATAATTTGTAAAATTTTATATGAAAAATATATATATATATATGTATTAATTCCCGTGGTTTCTATAAGGACCATATGGCGTACAAGGAGCATAGGTGGTTTAAAAGCCTCTATCACGTGATGAGTTTAAAAGTTTGAATCCTGTGATATGTTCTTTGGGGTTAGTTGTGTGATATTGTCTTTTAGACTAGCCCTGTGACATGTCACAACTGGCAATTGACTCCCTCCTAGGACAAGCCCATGTCAAAGTGACCTGTCCTTTTCATATAAAAAACCGGTCCGTGAACAGTTCCTATGACAATGAACCGGTCACGTGCCGTGTTTTGAGGTAGATCCTTTTCCCGCAGAGACACTTATCACTATTATAGGGTTATTCCGTAACTATATAAAAAGTTATCATATCGAAATATGCAACTCTACCACTAATGCAAATGAAAAAAATTTTACTACCAATTAATGGTAATGAAATAATATAAATGCATAAAAAACTAATTATAATTGATGCAGACATCATTTGTATATAAAAATTTATACGATTTAAAATTTATCTAAGCAGCTTTGTACTGAAAATAATAAAACAAAATATACAAATATTAATCTACTTTTGCCTACTGGTACATTTTATAATACTATTAAATTAATAAATGGTTTTTCGGTTATACAACGTAATTGGTAATATTTATATGCCAAAATTTTAATTTTATTTATATTGTTTTCTTTTATATAAGTAAATTGCAATTTATTAATAACACATAAATTGACATATAATAATGCTTATGTTTTTTAATTTGTGCATTTATAATAGTAATGAAATTCAAAAACATTGCTATTAATCAATTAAATCAGATCCTTAAATGAATGTCATTAATTAATATAGTGGTAATAAAATTTCATTACAATTGTTATCAATGCAATGTTAATGAAATCATCATTTAATTAGTCCATTGAATTCATTAGTTACATGTATGTTTTGAACATAGGGTCAAAACACATCAAGTTAAACACCATTCGGATCGACCATCTCCGATTTAAATGATTTCTTACTATACAAGTTCATGAAGAAGCACAAATTGAAGAGTCCAGACAATTTCGGTTCCCGAAATATGACGTCATGAAAAAGGCAAAAAACGTTAAAATTTGACTAAAGTATCGTCAGAAAAGGGACTATAACTTCTAAACTTATTTTTTAGTTGAGAAAGAGCTCTTTAAAGTGATATGTGCATCGAGTTTTTCGCTGGAAGGTTCGAAGATAATTTTTTTGGGGTCTAAGGTTTCTCAAAATGCTCATCTGTTATTTTTTCTTAAAAAAATATATGTTTAATATTGAATTTATCTACATTTATCTGAAAAAATTAATGTGGACACTCGATTCGTTTCTGAATTATAGCCAAAAATGCGGTCACAAGTACATATCTGTTTTTACTTACTACAGTGTACGGTACTGTAACAACAAACAAAAGTGTAGGATAGATTGAAAGGGAAAGCACACACCTTGCTATGACCTCATGCATATTATGAACTGCATATGTAAGCGGTTTTTTTGTGCTTGCAACGTTTTTGGCTATAACTCAGAAACGAATCAAGTGTCCACCTTAATCTTTTCACGCAAATGTAGATAAAGGTTCAATAGTGAACATATATTTTTTTAAGTAAAAAACAAAAGATGAGCATTTTGAGAAATATGGATTTGAACTCTAGACTAGAGTATTAAAAAAACCGGCCTTATGGAAAAACCGGTTTCGGTTTTCTTCGAAAAATCGAATTTTAAAAAAACCGGTTTCGGTTTCGGTTTTTGAAGAAAAAACCGGTCAACCGGGTTTTTCGGGTTTTTTTTTTTTTTTTTAATAAAAAGCTTATATAATTCGTTAATTGTTTTAATTACAAACAAAAAAAAAGAAATTTAATATATAAAGTAATACAAATAAAAAAAAAACATTCTTTGAAAAAAAAAATATTTTATAATATTCTTTTATTGTATTTCATTTTAACATTTTATTTATTTGTTTTAATATTTTTTAGTATAATATCTTAAAAATTAATATTATAAAACTATATTCAAATCAAATGAATAGAGATTAAGTTTGTGAATTGGGTAAAATTAGGTACGTTAGTAATTTGAACGTTTGGCATTAAATAAGTTTTTTTAATATTACATTTTAAATATGTAAAAAGAAAATCTATTTTTCAGTCTAAAATAATATTTTGAAATAATATGCAATTTAAATGTTTCGTTTTAAGACGATTTTTTTTGTTTGCTTTTGATAAAGCTAGAAGTGGAAAATACTCTTTCACTAATAGTAGATGTTGGACAAATAGTCAAAAGACAATTATATAAATTGTCCAACTTTTCAGTTCTTTCGTCGCATTTATCAAGATATACGAGAAAAGGAACCTAGTGTGTCAAAAAACGGGTTTGGACTTAAGAGTGGATTCTGGTACCTAATAGGGTGTAGAATAAGATGAAATGAATTATATTTCTGATAAAAATTTATTTACCCCATAAAAACGTTAAAACGAACTTGGGAAAATCGATAAAAATGAGAAAAATATTAAAATTTCCTTTTTTTGATTTTTTGGTTGTAAATTGTTTTTAAATTGTCACTCTAAAAGCAAAAAAATATACGCCACCACATAGGCATGACATCACCAAAGTCGGCACCCAATCATAACTAACCATACCAAATCGCATCTCCCAACTGAAGGTGTGTTCACAGTGATAATGCGTTATGAAACTTTAAATGCGTTTTTCTCAAAACTTCATTTTCACACACTAGGTCCCTTTTCTCGGAGAAGGTCACATATAGTGATGAATAATTTTGTACAGTCTCTTTTTTAGGATTTTGAATACTGTTTATTGTGTTATTTAGATCAGAAATTAAACTATTTGAGTTTGGAATATCCAAAGTTAAGTCTTCATCGAAATCTATAAGACTTACTTTTAAATCTTCATAACCAAACGAAAAAGTGTTCAGAAAAAATAAAAGAGACTAAGTAACCCAGTTGGTGATGTTATTAAAAAAATCGGTTAACCGAACAAAAAAGACCGGTTTTCGGTTTTCTTCGAATTTACAAAATATTCGAAACCGATCGGTTTAAAAAAAAAAGAAACCGGTTGACCGGTTTTTGAATACTCTACTCTAGACACCAAAAGCCTACCTTTGAACCTTCCAGTGAAAAAATTTATATGCATATCATTTTACAGTGCTCTTTCTCACCTAAACCATAAGGCTAAGAAGAATTTTTTATCTTTTAAAGTTTTTAAGTTATAGTCTATTTGGTAACGATACTTTAGCAAATTTTTTAAGTTTTTTTAATTTTCATGACGAAACCCTAAAGAGCCCATGATCTGAAAATCCGAAAATGGCCTTTTTCTGATTGAGTTGACATGGTTTGACTCCATATGAGTGTCGGCTCAGAATAAGATCGCGACGTACAAAGATTATTGCTATTACGTTAGAAGGTGACTGCAAAACTATCATATTTATTTCAGTGAAAAGAGTACTGTAGAGATTCTTTCCTCTCCAGTATCCTTCCCTTAATAACGATCCAGATTTTTTGCTTTTACATTTATGTTTTATAAAACTCATAAGGAGAAATAATTATTTTAATAAAACTTTAGAATCGAACAATACAAGTTGGTTTATAGTACGTTGTTCATTGGTTAGTGCACAAAAAAAAACATGAAAGCCATAGAGTATCGTATGTTTATTTTACTCATCATATGTATTTGTTTACAAACATTTTTTAAATGTGGGAACTCCGTTAAGAGAATTAGAAACAAAAAACAAGAGTTTTGAAAAAAAATTGATTCTGTCTGAAAACTGCAACGCTCGACGCGTTTCAATTGTCAATTTGTATGGAAAAATACGTTATTGTTCTGAGCCGTCACTGAATAAAAACATTTAAATTAATATTATTTTTCACTCCATAATAATATAACATTTGAGTACAAAAATTCCAAAATTTCCAATTGTTTTGAAATTAGCATAATTATAAAGACAAATATAAAATACATACCTATAAGCACCGCCCATTAATTTATTAATTACTAAACCAATATCATGTAAAGTATAAATATATCCCTTGGGTATATGAGGACGTACATCGCGTAAAATATAACTAGACACAAAATACATGAAAAAAAGTGATTTTTGTTATTGTCATCAGATAAATTTGATCGTTCTTAACAAACAATAGAAACAAAGAAATATTATAAAGAATATATGAACTTACCCTAAAGTATTTGCTGGACCGTGTTTTGTATTGTATAGTTCCTCAAGGCGTGGTATTGTCAAAAATTTTTTCATTGAAACACCATTTTCTAAAAGTAATTTAACAAAATCAATTCTATCATGTTCAAGTGCCTGCATCATTGCTTCATCCAAAGCACCTTAAGAAACAAAGGAAAAGAGACAAAAAACAAATATTGAATATTTATGCAAAGTTTACGGACGCAGTTAAAAGCAATCTAGTAGGGATAAACTAGAGAGACATTTAAAAAATGTATATTTAATTTATCTTTAATAGAGAAAAACAAGTAATGAGTAAAGTAATGATAACTTATTACTTACCAAGCGGCCATTCCTGTCCATAGACAAAAATTTCACTACGTGCTATATCGACACGATTCCATGTCAGCGCTAAGCTTAACTGTTCAGGCGGGCTTAAGTGTTGTGATTTAAAAAGTGCCGTTAAAATGGTTTGATCTAATTCCTGGGCTTCCCCTTCAGGTTTTTCTTGTATACGAAATATTGTTATCTATTACAAAATAAAATATAAATATAAATTCGGTCTATACACAAGTAGGACATGAAATTAAAATTTTTGTATTACACACAAAAAAATCGCTGTCAATTAGGATATATATAAAAAGAAGTGTACATTTTGATTGTCACTCCATAACTCGAGAACGGCTCGACCGATTGCCATAAAATTTTTAGGGAAGGTACAGGGAGGAGTGATGATGGTTAGTTGATTTTGAAATCCAAAATCGGTCTAGCCATTCTCCAGTTATGATTTTTTTCCTGAAAAAATTCAACATTTGAAAAAAAAAGTTTAAATTTCGGTTCGACCTAACGAAAAAAATCTATCCAACCTAATACACAAACTCATACATACACACATTCATTTGATTGACAGCATACAAATGTCAAACAGATGAACCTGTTGAAAAGCACATGTTTGCAAATCACTTTCTTTCACTCTTGGATTCTGATACAGCCGGTCATACATTCGCTGCTTTCCAATTGGAATTTTATTACAAGTGATTTTTTTTTTTTTTTTTTGAGTTTCATAAATATTGGTAAGTATTGAAAATTTAAAAGGTGATTTTAAGTGTGTTCAGTGCAAAAAATGTGTTTGGATTCCAGAAAACATAGTGAAAAGTGATTTTTTTTCCATAATTTCATCTTATTGCATCATCCATTTAGCGTGTACTCAATATCGAATTCATTCGTAATGTGGACATTGTTGTTACTGCGTACGGTGCTTAAATAAACAATACTTAATTCATATTGAATTAATTTCATTGATTTAGAAAAAAAATGCCGCCAATCAGACGATCAACTATAGGTCGACGTACGCGTAATTCTACCTATAGATTTAATCAAAGGAGATCGCAAAGTTTAGAGCAACACTCACAACAAAATCAAGTACAACAATTACGAAACGCACGTCGTCATAGATCGCCAGATCCAAATCCATTAAATCCAGCATCGAGACGAACGACACGACTTTCACGTCGTGCTGTGCAAGAGATGGAATATGCTGCTTTCGCTTACAATAGCGAAAATGTTTATAGTGAACATGCCAATATTGGTGGAATGACGGTGAGATGTCCACATTGTGATGCAGCCAAATTTCAAGGTGAAACGCCTGGCATGTGTTGTGCTAATGGCAAAGTGAGACTGCCAGCATTTGAATCTCCCCCCGATCCACTTCATTCATTCATTTTTGGAACGTGCCAAACATCTAAGCATTTTTTGGCTCACATTCAAGAATACAATGCGGCATTTCAAATGACTTCTTTTGGTGCGACCAAAATTGTAAGAGACAATTTCATGCCGACTTTTAAGGTGATTACTTCATGCGGAATATCATATGAAAAATGTGATCTGAGCAGTAATTTTTTTGATGTGTTCAAGAATTCTGACCCAACATCTAATTACATTTCACAAATATTACAGATTCAAGGTCAGATTTATCATCGAGCTGGTTCCTTATTGCCATATCCTGATGCTGATCATCAATTTTTGCAAATCTATTTTATCGGAGATGCAAATCGTGAATTGGATCGGCGTTGTACAATTGCTGCGCGTGTAAGGCGACAAATTGTTTCTGAACTTCAAACATTCTTACATCAGCACAATGAATTAATTCGATTGTTTAAAACCGCTCTCGATCGTATGCCAACTGATGATCACAGAATCGTTATCAGGGCAGACAAAACGCCCTTTATAGAGCATGCGAGACGATTTAATGCACCAACAATTGATGAAGTGGCCATTGTAATTGTTGGAGACCAGTTTCAATCTCGCGATATTGTGCTACATCGAAGAAATGAAGAATTACGGAGCTTCACCGCAGCTATGATGCATTACAATATCCATTATTGTACTGGAAAGGTGACGACGGCTATCATATCAATATACGCATGATAGATCCACAAACCGGTAAAATATATATGAATTCAATTTAATATGTATTTATTTCAAAACAAGAAGACATGATTTTAATTTTCTGATAATGTATTCATCATAGGTCGTGACGTAGAAAAAACGGTTAGTGGGATGAATTATTATTCATATAGATTCATGATTCGCCCACAAGAAGACAACTTTATTATGCGATGTGGCAAACTTTTCCACCAATACGCTGTTGATATGTATGCGAAAATTGAAGCAGAACGCCTTAATTACCTTCGATTAAATCAAGCCAAATTGCGATCGGAAGAATACATACACTTGCGAGATGCAATAGTGAATGATGGCAATGTTAATGATATCGGACGTTTAACAATATTACCATCGACATATGTTGGCAGTCCGCGCCACATGCACGAATATACGCAAGATGCAATGTCATACGTTCGCAAATATGGTCGTCCCGACCTATTCATAACATTCACATGCAATCCACAGTGGGCTGACATAAAAAACAATTTATTTGATGGTCAGAATCCAACAGATCGACACGATATAACAGCACGTGTATTTCGACAGAAAGTAAAAGCACTGATGGATTTGATTATCAAATTGCAAATTTTTGGAGAGGTGCGTTGCTGGATGTTTTCCATTGAATGGCAAAAGAGAGGGCTGCCACACGCGCACATCTTGATATGGCTGGTTCGTAAAATAACACCCGATCAAATTGATAACATTATATCAGCTGAAATTCCAGATGAAATCAGCGATCCAGAATTATTTGAAGTTGTCACGAAAAATATGATCCATGGCCCTTGCGGTCAAATAAATTTGAATTCACCATGCATGATCGATGGAAAATGTTCAAAACGGTATCCAAGAGCATTTACTTCAGATACAATTACAGGTGACGACGGATACCCGTTGTACCGACGTCGGTCACCGGAGGATAATGGCCATACAACAATAATTAAAATACGTAATCAAGACATTGATGTTGATAATCGTTGGATTGTGCCTTATTCTCCACTATTGTCAAAAGTATTTCAGGCTCACATAAATGTTGAGTACTGTAACTCTGTGAAGTCGATTAAATACATATGCAAATATGTTAATAAAGGCAGTGATATGGCTGTTTTTGGAGTAGCTGGTGATATTAGCAATGATGAAATCGTTCAATATCAAATGGGGCGCTACATTAGCACTAATGAAGCTCTTTGGAGAATTTATTCATTTCCAATTCATGAGCGATATCCTGCTGTTGTTCATTTGGCTGTTCATCTTCAAAATGGCCAGCGTGTGTATTTTACCGATGCAAATGTACAGCAGAGAGCAGCACAGCCACCAGCAACAACATTAACTGCATTCTTTCAATTGTGCGAAAACGATGATTTTGCCAGAACGTTGCTGTATTCAGATGTAACGCATTATTTCACTTGGACTGCAAAGAAATGGCAACGCCGTAAACAAAGAACCCCTGTTGATGGCCATCCGGGTGTTTTTTTTGCAGATACCATGGGAAGATTATACACAGTTCATCCAAACAATGCAGAATGTTATTATTTGCGGTTGTTGTTAGTAAATGTTGTTGGACCACGTTCATTTCAACATTTGCGAACAGTAAATGGTCATTTATGTGTGACGTATCGTGAAGCATGTGAGCAATTGGGTTTGCTTGAAAATGATGCGCATTGGGATTTAACGCTTCACGATGCATCCATTGCTTCTTCTCCACATCAAATACGTATGTTATATTCCATAATCATATCAACATGTTTTCCATCAAATCCACTTGCATTGTGGAATAAATATAAAGATTTTATGGCAGAAGACTATTTGATTCGAATGCGTCATCAGACAAGAAACGCTGATTTGGTGATTTCATTGGAAATGTATAATGAGGCATTGATAGCGATTGAAGATATGTGCCTTACGATTGCAAATAAAGCATTGGGGCAATTAGGTTTGTCATCACCCAATTGTCCAATGCATGATTTATTTGATCGAGAATGGCAACGTGAACAACAGTATGATCCCAATGAATTGCGAACATTTGTGAATTTGAATGTTCCCAAATTAAATGACCATCAAAAACATGTCTATGATACCATCATGCAAGCTGTACAAAATGAAGTCGGTGGATTATATTTTTTGGATGCGCCTGGTGGTACGGGAAAAACATTTGTGATATCACTGATTTTGGCAGCCATTCGATCGGAACGAAAAATTGCATTGGCACTTGCTTCTTCGGGAATCGCTGCTACACTATTGGATGGTGGACGAACAGCACACTCTGCATTAAAATTGCCGTTGAATGTGCAGGTGAGCTTATATTTATTAATTACTCACTTTAAAATTTAATAAATATTAATTAAAATGTAATTATTCTCAAACTAACAGGTGATTGAACATCCCACGTGCAATATTTCAAGAAATTCTGCGATGGCAAAAGTTTTACAACAAGCAGCAATTATTCTATTGGATGAATGCACAATGACGCATAAAAAATCGCTGGAAGCATTACACCGTACAATGCAAGATCTACGTCAGAATCAAGAAATTTTTGGTGGGGCATTGATATTATTGTCAGGCGATTTTTGTCAAATATTGCCTGTGGTTCCACGATCAACACCGGCGGATGAGATCAACGCATGTTTAAAGTCTTCTCTTCTGTGGCGACATGTGCAAAAATTGACATTGAAAATAAATATGCGCGTTCAATTGCACAACGACCAATCTGCAGATCGGTTCTCGAAGCAATTGTTAGATATTGGAAATGGCAAAGTTCGAGTCGATAATACAAATAGATTGATTATATTGCCTAACAATTTTTGTACCATTCTCCATTCAACAGAAGAGTTGATTGAAAGTGTGTTTCCAAATATTGTTCAAAATTACAGGAATCTTAATTGGTTGAGAGAACGCGCAATACTGGCACCAAAAAATGTACACGTCAATGAAATCAATTATTAGATTCAAGAAAAATTGCCAGGTGCAGTGACATCATATAAATCTGTTGATAGCGCAATGAATGCAGATGATGCAGTGAATTATCCAATTGAATTTTTGAATTCATTGGAGCCACCTGGTATGCCACCGCATTGTTTGAATTTAAAGGTTGGCTCATCAATTATTTTACTACGGAATTTAAATGCACCAAAATTGTGCAATGGCACAAGATTGGCAGTAAAAAAATTGATGCCGAATTTAATTGAAACCACAATATTGACCGGAACAGCGAAAGGTGAAATTGTGCTCATACCACGTATTCCACTGATTCCAACAGACATGCCATTTGAATTTAAGCGTTTGCAATTCCCAGTGCGTCTATCATTTGCCATGTCCATCAATAAGGCGCAAGGACAAACGCTTCAAATATGCGGATTAAATTTGGGGGAGCCGTGCTTTTCACATGGACAGCTATACGTGGCCTGCTCAAGAGTTGGAACTCCAAATTGTTTGTTTGTGCTCGCTTCAAATGGGCAAACGAAAAATATTGTATATCCAAATGTTTTGGATTAACATTAATAATTTTTAAATACAATGCATTCATTTCATAAAAAAAATCTAGAATATTTTATTTCTTTTTTTGGTTGGTTGCAACGAAGTGCATCGGGGTCCGCTATTAGGAATATTTTTTAGCAAATATTAGAAGTATTTATGCGGGAAGCTATCAACGCAAGCTTCAGTCATCCCCAAACAAATTTGACATAAGTAACGTTAGCGTTGGCTTATTCGTATGTCAAACTTGTGTGGGAATGACACAAGCCAACGCTGACGGCACGCCGCATAAACACAGCTATTATTGGAAAACTACACTGAAAAAACAAATTCATTCCAACCGAAAGGTTTGCTAGTAGCATCCGATCTAATTGGATGTCGCAACCAAATGTGTTCCTGGGTCAATTAAAAAATTATGCTCTAACCGAAATTCTGTTACATTAACCGAATTTCTGTCACCACCAAAAAAATATGAATGCCTACAACTAAACCATACGGTTGGCAAAAAAATCGGTTGTGACAAGCATTTTGTTACCTCTGTGTACCCAGCAAAAACATGGTATCAAATACTAACCAGGCTATTTACTCGTTTAATTACTTTTGTTTGCGATGTCGCAACAGTAATGAGTGGTCATTATCTTCTCACTTACAAAAAACACAAAGTAATTAGTGATTACTCTCTAGCTTACAACCAGCCAAAAAATAATGAGTACCCATTACTTTTTGGACATCGCGAACGAAAGTAATCAAGGGAGGAAATAGCCTGGTAAGTAGTAAATGGCCTGGTAAGTAGTAACACTGGATAGTAACACTTTACCAAGTTTTTAGGCTTTATCTACTTAATTTTTAAATGATTTATGCGAAAAAACTGGTTGAAATTTATGCGAAAAAACTAGTTGAAATTTTGATTGTGTGTACCCAGATGAAAATTTTCATATATGTTCATATATCATCATATATGGCTTCATATATGATCGTATATGTTTTCATATATCAGCATATATGAACATATATGTCATGTATGGAAGCATGAAGTTCATATATGGTAATATATGAATCCATATATGGCAATATATGGTAATATATTGCATATGTTGATCCATATATGAGTACATATATTATTCCATATATGGGGTAATATATTTAAATTTTTGTCAGATATTGACATATATGAGGGAAATTTGTTCTACCAAATTAAGATACAGTTTGAATTCTTTAGTGAACATAAAGGCAGAAACGTAATTAGACTTATACTTGGTATTGTATTTCCGTTATAAACAAAATTTTTTAAAATTAAAAATTTTTATGTCCAAAATTTTGTTTGATACCAAAACAAAGCTTAAGTCACTTAAGCCAAATGTAGTTGGGTCTTAAGACTATTAATAATTTTCAGTCTTTTTTATCCTTCGCCTCTGGCGGAGTAATACGTAACCAAAAAGAAAGATTGAGATCAATTTTCAAATTTCAAAATCTTTCTTATTGAAGAAATATAAATGAAATTATTATTATTAATATTATTAATAATATTAATATTATTTTTAGATTATAGTACAACAACTCTTCCTTCAGTTCATACTTTGTTGTTTATTTTTTTTATTATATATTTATTATATTTTTAATACTGTTTTTTAATAATAACAAGAAAGTTTGAATTGTTATATAAAATGAAGATACTATAATCTTAAAATAATACTGGTACTTTTCCCAAAATGTATGTGTGTTTTTTTACATTAAATTTATTGCATGTAAATATCCCTTTTTCCCTTGAATTTAATGTTGATTTAATGTTACTTCATTTAATTTTAATAAAAAAAGCAATATTTTTGTTTAACAATAAAAAAAAAAAAACATTTTTAATATACCGGCATATAGAAAAAGTACTTAAATATGACCATATATGAACACTCATATGTCCATATATGACCATATACGGCCATATACCCTCAAATTTCGGATCCGAGCATATATTTAATAATATATGAACCCATATATATAGCCATATATGACCATATATGAACATTTTCAGCTGGGTAGTATAAAATTATTATAGTAGTTAACAAAAATTTTGCATATTTCCTACTTTTAGAATCAATACATTTTTAGTTTTTGATCAATTAAACAATCAAAGAGATTTTGAACTAACAATCAAACGACTAATTTTACAATATTACATTCGAATGAATAACTAATACAAATAATTAAAAACACAGAGCTCCCCGGTAGGCTAGTTGGTAGCGTGCTAGCTTATCAGTTTGGGGGTCGTGGGTTCGATTCGCACCAGAGACTCTGGTCTGTTTTCGCTACAACGAGCTGAAAGCCTTCGTTGCTAGTGCTCGGTTAGGGTATTAAAATATAATTTGTAATTATATGTTTAATAAAATAAATAAATAAATAAATAAATAATAAATAAATAATTAAAAACAAGTAAAAAATGACTTAAATTCAGATGTGCCGAATCTTTGAATACCCTCCACCAATATCCTAAAAAAATGTTCTCTACTGTTTTTAATACAAATAATGTAAACAACTTTTGAAGTGAAATTATAGAGGTAAACAAATTTTTGATGTGGAAAAAAAATTTGAGGTAAAAAAAAAATTTTTTGAGGTGAAAATAATTTTTAATGGAAAAAAATTTTAGTGGTGATATTATTCTTAAAACGCAAATGTATGATAACTACGACTGGTTGCGCTAATATATGTAGTTTGCAGTAATAGCCTCGTATATGGTAAAATCGTATTTTTCAGGAGAGCGAAACAAAGTTCTATTTAAAATTATGAGTGGGCTTTTAGCACAATTAATTACTTTAATGAAATCCGTTGCAGTTTAACAAATAATACTTTGAAATACTTTCTAAATATAAAGTAGATATAAATCAACAACAATAATGTTTTTGATTCAATTGAAGCAAACCAAAGCCATGTGTTCCAATTGAATTATTTAATTTTATGCTGCCATTAGCATACGTAATTTAAAATTAAAATAATTTCAACAAAATTATTAATAAACAAACACTTACCAAATTTTTATTTCGTGTACATTGTAGGAGTTCTTGATAAAGTTTTTCAGCTTGATCCGAGCCTACTTCGAATGTTTTTTGTATTGTGCTAATTAAATAATCCCGCATAGACTCCAAAACTGGTTGTTCGTCGCCATCTGACGCATATCTAAAAAGTAAAAAGAATAAAGTGGTTTGTGAGTGTTGATTATTTTGTGTGTGAGTTTAAAATGTCAAAAGTAACACTTATTTTATTGCGGTTTTTTAATTTTTCACAACAAATTGAAAATATTGCTGCAAACGTGGCATAATTGAAAGAGGAATTGGTTCTATATGAAAGAAATAAAAGGAATGGTTTAGCTGTAAATACTTCAGTGGAAATATAAAAGAAAAACAAAAGAAGGAAAGCAAACAATTTGTAGCCACATCAACAACACGAACAGTATCAAATGGATACAAAATGAACAATTTATTTAATTAAAAACGAGCAAACATATAGGACGTAAAAAAGTCACTAGCATTAATTAACTCAATTACGACCATATAAAAATGTTAACAACATTTAAGAGATTTTCCTTTAAATGTTTTAATTTTACATTTGATTTATTTATTTAACTTTAAATGTTAAATAAAGATTTTATAGTAAAAATTTTCAATTTGCTCTTTACAGAGCATTTATTTTTAAAAATGTGAATAACAAAAGAGTTGGACTACTTATAATGATACACTTACTAATCGAAAAAGTCCACGTGGCGGAGCTATTATGAGAAAATCTTATAGAAGCTGTGTGACCTTAAAAGGCTATCTCACAGGATCACACAAATGGTTTCAGTACTCTCAAGGGGTTGGATGGTTTTTACACAGAATCTCCGGTTTAAGCCTGCGAACTTTTACTTAATACGCACTTCCCAGGCTGCGTTATCTCCTGCAATTCTATTGCGATTCTAAGAATCCTCAAGCTGACTGAAAGGAAAATTTACGTTTGTGAAGTTCTATTTTTCTGGAGGACCGAAGTTCTAATTTTCCGAGAACGGACGGGATTCATCCATGTCTGATACTGGGAGGAATAAACATAATTGACCTGCAACTAGTTAGAATATTTAGATCTATAACATCAGATAACACCTTGGTTGGGCCACTGATGAAAAATCCATATGATTTTTTGGAACTACCAACCTTCAAACGATACATGTCAAAATTTAATGACAATTGGTTCATTAGTAAGTAAGTTACAGATGTTTTAGTGACGCTACTTTTGCGATTTTTAAAACTATGGATTCAAAGCAATTTCGTGTATTGATTTATCATTGTATTTTATTGGAAAAAACACATTTCAAGCCAAAGCTTGACTTGATAAATGTTATCGGACTCTGCTCCATCGACACAAATGGTAGAAAGGTGTTTTGCTGACTTTAAAAGTGGTAGTACAAACACCGATGACTCCGAACGCTCTGGTCGCCCAAAAAAAGTGGTGATATCGGAAAACAGCAAAAAAGTTCACAAAATTATTTTGGCACACCGTATAGTAAAGTTGCTGATAGCTTAAATATATCGAAGGAATGTGTCGGCTTTATTTTGCATGAACATTTGTCCATGATAAAGCTGTTTTCGAAATGCGTGCCGCGTTCGCTCAAAGTGCACCAAAGACAACGAGTCGATGATTTCAAATGATGACCAAATTGCATGAATTACAGTTTTAATTGCTTCCGCACCCACCGTATTCGCCAGATTTGACTCCCAGCTATTTTTACCTGTTTTTATAATTCAAAAAATTCTCGCTGGAAAGAGATTTGTTTCCAATGAATAGGTGATTGCCAAAACGGAGGCCTATTTTAAGGCTTAAACAAAGATAAATCATTCTATAAAAACGTATCGATATGTTATAAAGACGTTGGTGTAATTGTATCGCTCTTGAAGGAGACTATGTTGATGAATAAAGTCGAATTGGTTATCCTACGGAATTCTCACCCGATGGCTAGTCTTCAATCTGGTTATGTTCCAATGACTTGGAAAGAGGTCCATTCCATACCAAAGGCAAGAGGAAAATGCGAACATCGCCGTTAATCGTACAGTTCATTTATGTTTAATATAATGGAAAAGATTTTGAACCAGTATCTCGAACTAAAACCGATACATAAGCTTCAGTGCGCATATCAACGGGGTAAGTCTACCGAAACTGCTTCCATCGTGTTTTAACAATGCCCTTTGTGCTTTTATTATAGGGCACCTTTGACAACACGTCCAATGGTTCAATTGGGGCATCCATGCTGAGAAAGGGTGTATCTCTAATTATTGTCATCTAGATTTTGGAGATGTTCGAGACTATTTGTGGAGCCATGAATGCGACCATTATTATTGGCACTGGCCATTGGTGATGTGCTCGAGGCACTAAACGACTTGGGCTTTAGAACCTACTGCTAAGCCAATAATCTTGTCATTTACGTTGTCGGCTGGGTTACGGGACTATTTCTAAGCGTATGCATCAGGCTACAAACTTTAATCACGCATGATGTCGGGAAAAGCGGTTGTATATCAACTCTTCTAAGACGGCACTGATACCTAAATTTTGTTGGACCTACTAAAACATGCTTTTTTTACAATACAGTTTAAAGTTCTTGGTGATAATTCTTGCCAAATCCCTTACCTGGAAAAACGAAATTTACTCCGTGTTCAAAAAAAAAAACACCAGGTAACAGTATGCCCGTTAGAGACTTTTTTTTGGGTCTAAGACCACATAGGGTCTACTGGTCGTTTAATATTAAATCAATGCTGCTTTTGCATGCTGGGCAAAGATTGAATAGTGAACTGAAAGAGATAATATCAAGAAAAATCATGGACAAATCCATCTTGCAGGTGGAGATATTCGCGAAAATCTTCACCTCTGAATTGGAGTGCATTGTATCTACATTCTTTCTTTCAGACAGTTTCGTTGCACTTAGGGTTACTATACTCCGGTACCATCATCATATGCAGGGTCAGACGGACACCAGTATTTGTAGGTTTTGTGAGTTGGTGTCTGAGACATCGGATCACGTTCTCTACATTATAATCATTTCATATCAATGATTTGATATTGTTCAATATCAATTATTTATTATTATTTATATTGATTCAATTTTGACTCGATTAAATAATTTTTTTTGTGATTCTGTTCGCAAGCGATTTTTGGTTCCTTTGATTTATTAAAATTTAATTAATTTGATTGATTCTATGAAAAGAATGATTTAAGTGGCCTTAGGACATTTGGAGTACGTCTCCTAGTAGGGTTTTTGGCTTTATTAATAGTTTGATGCTTCAGGAACCTACGCGAATACATTTGATTGCGACAACCAAATAATTCTGTTGCTGCAATCAAATCATTCGGTTGGCAAGAAATTCAGTTTTTACAATGAATCTCATTTCTCTGTGCAAGGTAACAGATTCGGACCGGAGCGCCGAGAGGAAGTTATGTCCTCTTTGATTTCCTTGCGGTACAAGACATCCGATGACATACTGGACGAGCTATCTGTGATATCACACATAAGATTAGGTGATATCATTCGTTATCTTAATATTTCAGGCTTGAACTAAATTTCGAGTATCAGCTCTTTACGAGCTGATACTCGTTTTCATAGCGGAGTCCTATTAGACCCTACTTGATGCTCACAAGGGCGTACCAAGGACTACCAACTTTAAATTTTCAAATTAAACAGTTTTGTTCATGTACATATTTAGTGTTAAATTATTCTTATTCACGATACGAAGAAGACATTTGTTCACCAGCACTTATTGAAAACAAAGATGTAAAAATGAATGCTGCTTTAGTTTAATTTGTAAATAATATTGCATCTGAAATATTTTGTTGTATTTTTTTATAAAAACTGCATTTTAATAAAAAGTATTTCCTATATTTCATAAAAAGAACCCTTTATGATTTTTTTACTTTTTTATTTTAACTAAAGCTAAATTATTTGAAGGTTAAAACAATATATAAAAAAGAGTTGGAGTCAAATACATACATATACTACATGCATCCAAATACAGGACGTCCTCTTATAGCAGTGTTATAACGCAAAATTTTATGCGTTTGTATGTATATGTTTGTATGTATGTATGTTAAACTTACTTGTGAACAAAAGCTATTAAATCGGCAGCACGCCCAGAGCCATCACAAACTACCACAGGCACGGGTGGTGTATCTGTCACGTATTCTAAAACTGCACGTATTGTGTTTGTACCGCCCTCGATAACAAGACAAACTACGGGTGTACTGGAATGTGTAACTGTAAAGTAAAACAAAGGAAAAAAGACCAGGAAAAATAATATAAGAGAAGTAGAGAAAAAAGTGATAACAGTTAGACAAACAGTAGTGTTGCCATATTAACAGTTTTGTTCAAAATAAAATTTATTTTTTTTTAATAATATTAAAAGTTTTACATAAAACACAATATTCGTGTGATATTACACAATATTCGTGTGATAATACACACGATCTCATTCAATATAATTGTTTCAGATCTAATTAGATCTCAAAATTGGGGACAAATTTTATTTTCAAATCAGATTTAATTTAAAAGAAAGAAAATAATAAATTGTATACGAGTTAACATTTTTATTTTGGTTCCTTTGAAACGGCTCAAGGCTTAATGGTGTCAGATACGAACAGATCTGACATTAGACATAATCCTATGGCATTCCGTGAATTTGTATTAAATTTTTATTAAAAATATAAAATTTCTAAATAAATATATGTATATATGGCAACACTGACAAGCAGAAAAAATAGGAGTGTGGCAATTATGACTTTTTTTTTTTGTTTGAAATGTAAACATGTATTATGCATGTCATCTGGGCTATGTGTGCAATGTGCTTGTTTGCATGTGTCTGGAAAACAGTTGCATATAATTGTTCGTTACAAGACAATTTGTAGTTGATTTTATTATAGATCCACAGTGTATTATATCAAGAATTCCCTCATTTTCTGATTATATTAACCATGTTTTTATACATGGTAGTTTATGTTAAATGCTTAAAATACTTCGTTTTTTTATTATACCACCTCGAGTAAGTTTTAAAATGTGATTATATATAATTGATTGTTGGTGTGTTTATGTCGGTTGTCGTCAATCACTCTTTAACTATTAAAATTATATTATTAGTCAGATCACGATAAACTGATTACTTACAAGGATGCAGTTTTAAATTTGATATAAATTTCTCTAATTTTCTTCTCAATATTAATTCAGCACCATATTTGGCTTGTGTGCCATTATCGACCAATAAAAAGTATGCATGACGGTTATTTAGCACTGCTAATTTAGATCTAAAGTAAATACAAAAAAAAAAAGAAAGAAAATAATTAATAAACATTACAAGTGAAAAAATACATTGTTAATACAAACAGTAGTATTAAAAGTACAATGAAGCATAAAAGTACTTAAGTCAAGAACTGAGATGCTTTCATCTCTGAAAACCGAGTTGCGATGACACAATATCAGCCAAACTTTAGAGGGGCGTTGGCTTATTATTTCCGGTCTTTATAAAATTTTCTTATGTCCCAAGTGATTAGGCAAAATGTTTGTCTATAACCGGGGTAATAAGATCAACTAGTCCATGGTATTCTTCTAAAACGGATTCTGGTATATTTAAATTAATTATTTTAAGCTTTTTCAACCCATTTTTACCAATCCCAGCCCGTGCATTCAGGGAAAAGATTGGTTATACTTCGATAAAAACTATTAAAATTTATTTCTTAAGACCTTATTTTACTTGTAATTACCTAATTCAATCAATAAAGGAATCTGTAATCGATCAATAAAGGATGTGTGCAGTTCTTTGTTTCGCTTTTTTTGCAGCTTATAATCTTCTGGGCATCGATATTGTGGTCACATTCCTCCATTAGCACGTATTTGAAGGAGGTTTTGCTGGTTATAGTTATTTGACCCAAGTACAACTTCTTTAAATTTCTCTCCTCAAATTGCGTATTCTTGCTTCTTCAAACTTTTACCTTTTTTTTCTTATCAAAAATTTTGTATTTGCTTTCATCGCTAAAAATTACGTTGCTCCAGAAAGAGTCCTCTTTCCTGGTACTTTTTGGCGAAATCCAGGCCACGTTTCATTTTAGAAAAATAATTTTTGTCACACAGTAAAAGTGTGATTTGAAACGATCGTAACTAGAGCAAGAATGTTAATAAATCATTATGAATGTGATACTTAAAAAAGTTAAGAAAAATAACGGTATTTTTAAACGATACGGATTTCGTAAAAACTTTAAAGAGAAAATTTTATACTTTCTTTTGACGCTATTCAAAAGTTTTTTTTTCATTAAACCCGATCTGACTTTTATGAAATGTTTGATCAAAATATGTATTTTTTAATACAAAATATAAAAATGTATTTTGAACGCATTTGTGTCGGCTCAGAATAAGAACGTAACGTATAACGATTGCTACTTATCTAAATGTTTTAAATTGTATTTTTTCTAACTATCCTTGATTTGCGATTGACTTAAAAGATTCTTTTAACATTTTTAATTGAAAACCTGGAGACTTTGGAGGGCTTTTCCTTTTGAAGAACTCTTTTGGGAGATTCGTCAATCAAATTTGGATACAAGATAGAAGAGACAAAAGTAAGGGTTTCAATGATGTGGTGTGTACTTAAGTCTTAAATATTGCTATGTCGATTTAACAAAAAGGTAGTAATACTTAATATTTTTTATTCAACAATTAAAACCCAGATTTATATCTTCTTTTAAATGCTTTTCAGGTTCCAGATATTTTTCATGATGTTTTGCATAATTTAAAGAAAAAGTGCTAAAAATTTTCAAAACTTCATAAAAATGCTAAACTAGCACCTACCACCCTTTTATATATCCCAGCAAAACCATGGTATCAAGCCTATTTACTCTCTTAATTACTTTTGTTCGCGATGAGCCCAAAAGTAATGAGTGGCTATTACCTTCTCACTTACAAAAAACACATAGTAATGGGTGGTCGTTACCCTCTCGCTTACGAACAGCCAAAAAATAATGAGTACCCATTACTTTTGTGCTCATCGCGAACAAAAGTAATTAATAGAGAGAGGCTGGTAAGTAGTTGATACCATGGCTTTGCTGGGATTTTCGGTGCTAACTTGTAAAAAAATATTGTAGATCTGGCACCAAAAGTACTAAAATGGCAAGCCTGCCTAACACCTTACTCCGAAAATAAATTTTACAGGCGATGAGCCTCAAATTATTGTATTCGTCCTTTCAAATATGCTTACAAAAAAATTAAAAGTAATGGGTTATTCTGTTTAAAAAACAAAATAAAGTTTAATAGATAAGGAAATTTAAAACTGAATGAAAAGACACAGTTTAAATCTAAAGTTTGCACTTAGTGAGGATTAGAAATTAATAAATATAAATGAGAAACGTGTATTTCGAATATACATATGAGTATATATTATAAACTAAAAATAAAGTCTACTCTGCATTTGCGACAAGGTAAAGCGTCTTAAAATTTAAGAAAACTTTACTTATTTATAAGAAATTTTTACTAAACAAAGAGCAAATGTATACTTAAATTGAGATAAAAAGCTTCATTTAGTAAAATTAAAAAAAAAAAAGAAAATATTTGACGAAATTTACTTACTTAAAGAAAAGATTTATTTACCAAACAAAAATAAATGGAAATGATTCTTATGAAATTAATTTGTTTAAGTTGATTCCAAAGTATCGTTTAATTCTGATTTTCCTCTTTTAAGGCAGTTCTTTTTCACAACTTTCAAAAATGTCAGTTTTAATGAATTTAACTCTTCAAATGTATGAATGGTATCTTATTTTAAAAACAACCAAAGTTAAGCATTAATCATAGATATTTCTATAAAAAATTTGACACTTATAAATATGGTTTAAGTTAAAGCGATTTGTTTCAATCTTTAACGTACAATTTACGGGATTTTAAATTCTTAAAATCGTAGTTATTATTGCTACGAAAAGCAAAAAATTATTGTTATAAAAATTGCAAGATTTTCGAATAAAGTAATTAAATAAATAAGGTCCGATTACTGAATATCCCGTTATAATTTTACCAACAGTCAAATTCAAACTTTATATGGGAATCAACAACATATGTGCCAGTTAAATTCTCAGGTCGAAGCTAACGAAAGATTGTAAAAATGAGGCTAAGGCCCGATTACTGATGTCCTGTTAAAATCTAAATTTCAAATTTAAAATTTGTTTGGGAACATCAAAAGATCTCATTATTCACTAAACCATAAGAAAGGCTTTAGAAGCAATGAAAAAGGAACATAAAATAAAACTTCCATCCTATGACAACCATATGTAAAAATTATTGGTTCCGATCCAAATTTTCACAACACCGGAATCAAAACCACTGCTTCTTTTTCTCCTCTTTTGCTACTTTTATTGCTGGCTTATTGAAGTAAATTGTTTGTACTTGTTTTTAAGAAATGTATATTAGAGTGGGTAAATTTTTTTCTCGACCAAGCCGTTGTCAAAATCGTAATTCACGACAAATTCTAAGAAATTTTTACCAACAAATCATGGACCAAAAATCAAAATCGAGCTTCCGGTTTTTAACGAGAAAGTTTTCTTTTCGTATTTTATATCTCTTTTTTTGAAAATTTGAAAATTTTTTTGCGTCTTCTAAGAAACTTAGCAAAAGTAATTATGTTTGTGGTTGTTAGAAAGGAAATTTAATGAGCTTTAGAAAGTTGTTTAGATAACTAAACAATTTTGAGGTTTAGGTTAATTGACATTAAATCACGGAAAAAGGCAAAACTCATCATTAAATCGTACACAAAAAAGTTAAAGAACGTTGAACGTGATCATTGAAAATAGTTTAGATGTTTATAAAATTTTTGTATTTAAATAGAGTTTTAAAAAGCTCTCGTTTAAATGCAGAAGAAATGAGATTAAAAAACTTTATCTGCAAAAAGTAACATAGTTATTATTTTGCATGTGTTCTTTCTTTTCGTGATTCTATCTTTTTAAAGCCACATCCTACAAATAGCAATGTAATTTAATTAATTATGGAGTCTGATAAATTAATTGGTCCTTCTTCTACCAATGATATTACATAATTAAGTGACACGGAATCAAATTTGCTGCAGATGCCAGATCCTAATTTTAATGCTTTTGGTTTGCCAAGTGTTGTCTTAAAATATTTTTTTTCTGAGTGTTCGGTCTAAAAATGAAAATAAAATGTTTTCATACGCATCATTTACTTCACAAGTAGTGGATAAATTAATTGAAATTTGCAACAAGTTGAATATTGCCGTAATGACGAAGAAAACCGTTATAAGTAAACTGAAAACCTTGCTTAACAAATATTCCAAAGAAACAAAAGACAAGCCTACATCTGAAAATTACACTGCATATGTCGAGGCAATGAACAGCTTATTCTATATCGGAAAATGCAAGTGCAATTTATAAATTAATCGTTGTTCATGTGGTTTGATGCCTGATCACTTACACGAATTTTTGACTGATTAGCATACCGTAAGAAAGCTGACAATTTCACGAGTCCTGACGAATATTGTGGATTTGGATCGGCTCCGACTGCTACTGGAGATTCATCTAATCGGCCTGAGATATCGGGCATGGACGTTGATAAAAATTGTATGTTCAGAACTCCAAATTTAGAAAGGGTAATTGTTCTTAAGCGCGGTTCGTATATAAAAAGTTTTGGTACCCCTAATTATGCTATGACGTGCGAAAGATTTGGTGTGTCAGACAGAGTTGCTGCGTGTTTGGCTACAAAGCAGACAGGTAACAGAACTTAAAATAAAAAACGTGGCATCCAATCAAGATCCCGTATAGCCTATAGTTTCTTCCAGAGTGCGCACT
Source organism: Eustalomyia histrio (assembly GCA_949748255.1). Taxonomy (NCBI): domain Eukaryota; kingdom Metazoa; phylum Arthropoda; class Insecta; order Diptera; family Anthomyiidae; genus Eustalomyia; species Eustalomyia histrio. The sequence continues at coordinate 72,874,892 of OX456527.1, read as the reverse complement.
AATTGTGAGCCTAATTTCATGCAAGTCTATTTAGTAGTTTTGGCGTGAAAGAGTAACAAATGGGGTAGGTAATACTTTTGCAAAAAGTGTACATAAAGAGGGGCGTGCCATCCAAATTTCAAAAGCCAAATTTCACAGTGTCACCCGCCAGGTTATTCTGAAGATTCCCCGAAAATTTCGTCAAGATCGGTCCAAATATTTTAGAGTCCATACGAAACATACACCAATTTTTACATATACTGGTATATAGACTAAAAGAAAAGTTTCTCGTTAAAAACCGGAAGCTCGATTTTGATTTTTGATCGATGGTTTGTTGGGAAAAATATCTTAAAATTTGACGTAGATAACGATTTTGACAACCGCTTGTGGAATTTTTGTAGTCCATACAAATTGACCCACTCTAATGGGTATACTTCATTTAAGTTAAAATTTCTTTAAAGCCAAATCTTTCTCATATTTCTTAAAATTGAGTTAAATTACTTTATATTTGGAAATTTTTTTCTGAGTGTGTGGAAATAATTGTTTAGGAGTCGTCATTGAAAGGATAATTATAGAGATTTCATCTTAAGCAGCGGCCAAATAAAATTTTGTACATATTACAAAGGATTAAAAGAAAATTGAGCAAGCATTTTTCCCCTTTTCTGCACAAATTTGAGCAAATTTCCTAGAAATCTGTATACATTTTTATTTACGGGGTATTTCATCTCAAGTGTACGAACTTTTAAAACCAATATCTTGGGATGGGGATGAAACTCGCACCAAGTTGAGTCGTATTAGTTTATGACACAAAATTTCAGCTGAATCGGACAAGGACTCTCCGAGTTGGAGGGTGTTGAATTTTGACATTTTCGTCAAACATACCTATTTTTGGATACATATAACTAATTACCTATTGTAGTTAGAAAATTTAATACAAAATATTTTTATTAGTTGTGTTATTGGTAGAGCCGATATCCCATGCAACTAGTGCTCTTTTATTTTATTTTTTGAATATTAGATTTTATAATTTATGTATAGGTCTAATAAAGTATAATAATAATAATAGTTGTGTTATTAAAAATCACTCCATTTAAGAGCTCTGCTGGGTATCCCTGGACGTCTTATGAACTACAACGTATTTTTATTTATAAAAGACTAATACGGATTTTCGTTAGCATTAATTTTTTCATTCAAAAGTTTTGTCAAGAATAAACTGTTATTTGTTTATATTATATTGGCTGATAGTTAAAATAAACCAAACTAGTTAAAATTTGTTTATTTGTACAGAAATAAACGATATATCATTTATTTTTACGGATTTTTTATTTATTTATTTGACAGTTAAAAGAAATAAATAAAGGAGAGATTTTTCAATTATTTTAAACTACAAATTATTTTGAGTGCGACAATACAAATCCTTTTTTGGATGATTTTGGAAAAAAGCGTTTAACATCGAGATCAAATTTTGAGAATATCACATTTAAGAGATTTCTTAAAATATTTTCGAACAAATTGAGACATGTTTACAATCATCAAACTATCCAAAAATGTTAAGGCCACAAAATAAAATTTTTAAAAATTGCTTTAAATTTATAAAAATCTGAATCTGAAGCCATTGCGAAGTTCTACAAACTTCGACGCATTTCGTAAATGTTATCCCATATTACTTTACATTTTTCCAAGGCCATGTAATTTTTAACATTTGCAAAAAGTTATATCCCTATTGTAAAAGTAATAGTAATAAATCTGTGCATTTCATAACAATAAAAAAGATTTCAAACTACTGTTTTATTAACCTATATAAAAACAAACAAAAATACACTAAATTAACGAAAAAATCCATTAGAACATTATGAGACTCACCTAGGTGAACTGATGCTGTGACATGGTACCTCACGATTGTGACCCAACAATTCATGATTACGTTCAACTATACCCCAGGGGGCTATACCAATACTAACAACTCGGCCAGTACGTTGTTGACCTTCCAAAAGTAAAGCATCTCCAACTTGTTTGGTTACACCTTAAAAAAAATTAAAAAACAATCAAAACAAAAGGACGTCAAATTTTACGTTGTATACATTTAAATACATAGTACAAAACAATCAAAATCACACACATTATCAGTGTTGCCTGCAAAGTTTTAGTTAATATCCCCATTTTACAAGTTTAAATACCAAATACGCTTAAAAAAGAATTGTCTCTAATTCAATTTTAAAGAAACCTTTTCTTAAAGAATAGGTTTCTTTAAAACCTATTCTAAAAAAACAGCAAACAATTTTTAAGCACTCTGAAGTTATGATTCATAATGGACATAGAAATAGTAGGCTTTATAGAGGATTCTTATTTAAGAGTCGAAACGTTTCAATTTAAACAAATATTAATGAACATGAAGAGTTTTGTTAGCGGATTGTTTGAGAAAGAATAAAATTAATGGTTTTTTTTAAAGGAATTTTCAAATAATACTGACTAAACGCAAGGCTTTTAAAGGAAAAACGAAGCAAATAAATGAAAAACCTCGAGGTATTTTAAAACTAGAAAACAAAAAACTCTAACGAATTTTTAATTTTGCCAAAAACCTTAACCGTAACCGAAATTATACCAGTACGAAAACTGTAACCGGTATTTGTTACGGTTGGCATCAGCGATGCAATTGCGGCGGTGGCACAGAGGCTCTTGTACTATACAATTTATTTGAGATATAGCCTCATTTTTCCACATTATCCCATTAGCTACTAACTGGAACTGAAACAGCGTTTTTCGTGATCAGGAGGTCCCAATTAAAAAATCTAGGCATGTGGCGTTCTTGGTATTTTTTGGCTGTAAACCAGTGTAATTCAATTCTTGGTATTTTTCCAAATTAAAAACTTGTAAACCTGTGTTATAGAAAAGATAAGAAAACCATCTAAAATGTTTCTGCTTGAGATTTTACAATAAAAATCCTCTATTTTCATATCGACCAGTTATAATTTATTTTTGCATTTGGTTTTACAATCAGCTGTTTAACAAACTTGAAAATTATTGCAAATTTTCCGTTCGCGTACTTTTTAAAAAAATTTTAATTTTGAGAGTAAATTTGTCTTACTCTCTGTAAGTTTGTTACTGAAAAAATCTTACTGGACTTGACTGAGAAAATCACTTTATCTAAACACATTGCATACTATAATTATGTACGTGTATTTATGAAAAAAATAAACTTTATAAAAATTTAAATCTTCAGCATTTCTTGGGGAAAATATTATTCGTACCTGCAGAGTAAGACGGTTGGATTTCGCTCGTAAAATTTTAAGAAAAAAAAATATATTAATTAGTAATAAAGATAACATGACGGCTAGTTTTATATCCAGCATTTTCCAAGTATAAATATGTAAGTTTAACAAGTGTTTTACGTGTACATACTATAAATTTAAATAAACAAAAATCTAGAAAAAGTTGGTTTTCCGGACAGTTGAATTTAAGAAATATTCGTCTGATTCCAAATCCGTTTTTACATTTCTTCTATCACGTACCATTTTTAAACAAATCCCTATTGACAATTACACAAAACCGATATTTAATGACTTTTTGAAAATCTGCAACAATTTACTCTGAACTTTGCAAAACAATGCCTTTTTTAGGATTTTAAAAATCGTTTTGTTTTTTTTTAATATTCTCTACTTTTCAAGTGATAATGAAAATAAAATTCATAGTTGTAATGAATTAAAGCATACAGGGGACTAATTAATTAATGATTTCATTAGCATCGCATTGATTTCAATTATAATCGAATTATTTGCTTTACCATTTTGTAACAATTTAAGGTACTGATTTAATTGATCAATAAAAATTGGCCTTAAATTCCATTGCAATAAACAATTCGTCAACTGACAGATAAGATTTTCGAAAAACATTAAAATAGAGAAAAATCGCTGAAATGTTAAAAACGACAAATAGTATGTATCTGTTTGAGTCTATAATAATTTTTAGGGACAGATGCGAAATGAAACAATAAAAATACACAAAAAATATTTCTTTTATAAAAACTTTTATTTGTTTTGACGAACCGCCCTTCTTATCTAGTAAGCGTGGCATTTAAGGAAAAATCTACCAATAATGGCTGAGAATTCATCTACATATTATATGCAAAATTATGAAATTTGAATGCTTAATTCAATTGTCAGTAGTTTTGAGTCTTTGAATCTTATTTATATTATTTGAAAGACAATTGTATAAGCTTGATCTCGTCTATAGATAATTTTTAATAATAATGCATTTAAAATTTAAAATTAAATTAAAATTTTACGCAGTTTAATTAAAACCATTGCGTTGGTAAACATATGCATTTTTTATACTTTTACGCATATATGAATGCATTTTTAGGCATTTCATGGGTATATTTACCCTTCAAAAAGGTTTTTTAAGCTAATTTTTTAAGCTCAATTTTAGTAAATTTGCAAATTATTTTTAAAATTTCATTAAATTTTTACGCACTTTCAATGTAAAATTACCCAACTTACGCATAATGATGTACTTTTGTTTCGTTTACGCACACAAAGTACATTTACCCAATTTATAGTAGAAGTACAGTTTACTACTAGTATAAGGTGGGTAAATTTCAACATAAATTTATTATGGTGTATGTATGTACTTTTTCCATTTTCTACACTTTTTCTTATATCATATATCTTCTAGAAGAATTACGATCATATTGCACGTTTTCTAACAAATGGGGTATCATACTCAATACGAAGATGATTGTTGCCGCAATAAAGTTTTTCTTCTGGCAATACGATTGAGGAATCGCTTTCGTATTACCATGATTTTGGGGAATATGAACTTATGTGCAGTGGCGTGCCCAGGATTTTTTAAAAAGCTGGTAATTTCAAAACAGAAACATAAACATCGACCTATTTGAAGCATTTAAACATAATATACAGCTTTAAAATTCATATAAAATTTGGATTTAAAACTTATTTATTACATCGACTGAGATCTAATGTATACATTTAATATTAAACTTAAAAATAAAAGCGACGATTTTTCGACATAAAACTGTCAGCAATTTTGTCTGGGTCTACCTGTTCACGATATACAGACATTAGAGCCAATGCAGAAAGCCTTACTTCGCCCATTAAATTTCTCAAGTAAATTTTGATTCTTTTTGTGTTGTAAAGCTCCTCTACACGATTAGATTATTTTGATAAAATTATATGAGGCTTTTGATGAGTCGTTTGTACAATATTTTCATTTTAATAATCGCATTTTTCATGTCTCGTAGTAGCTGTGTCTGTAAAAGGTTATATTCATTTATATATTTATTTTATTATTTAAATTCACATTTTTTTAGTGCAACGCAATTAAATGACTAGTAATTTTTTAAATACAATCAAGAACACACAAAAAATCAGTGTTTACTCGGTTAATTTGTATATGTCGTTTGAAATAAATGATATTACATTTTCTGCAATCAACTAGCATCCTTATAATAGGCTTTTTGCACTGAACAACATTTTTGTAAAACGCATGGAAGATGTTGAAAACGTGAAACAAGTGTTTACATTGGCAACATCTTTCATCTGTTATTTATTTAGCTGTCAAAAAAATAAAAGAAAAAGACGCATAATTTTTGTTAAAAATAAAAAAGGATTTAGAGAAAGCATTAATCATTGTAGCAGTTGTTGCTTTGCAAAACACAAACAAACCCGAATTTTAATGCAGTACATTAAAATATTGAAGGTCATTCTGGAAGAAGATGATGATGAAGAAGAATTTTTGGTAGACATAAGTATGAAATTCTTACATCTGCCGCTCATTTTGCTTGTTGAATAATTTTTTTTGTTTATTTTCTGCAATGTCAGTTTACTAGTGATGACACAAAGAAAATCGATTTTTGTAATTTTTTAATGATGACACTTAAAATAACGAAAGATGTAAGATGGAACAAAGTGAGAAAGGATCATCTAATGTAGATGTAGATAGATGTAGAATTTTTAACCTTTTTAATTCTTATGGGATGATGTTAACATCTTTGCAAATTGATGAAAGATCTAAGATGTAGATCAAAGGGAAAAGGTTATAAGGGGAAGGGATGTAAGCTGCTTAGAATCTGCATCCTGGTAAGGAAAAATAGTAAGCCCTTCCTTTTTTGGTATCTAAAAACTTTAAAATTTTTACGTTGATTTTGCTGATTCCAAAAACCAATACATTTTTTACTGGGATATTTCATTTGTTTTCTTTTTTTGTTTTAATATTTTATCAAATTACAAATATGAAAATTTTAAATATGTTTATGACAAATATGTTTGTTTACATTTAAAAAAGAAAAGCCAAGAAGTTTAAAGACTTGACAGCATATTCATAATTCTAAATTTTTAAGCAGCTATATTCATAACTACTTAGCAAGTCTGTAACATATCTACTTAAATATTTATATATAAAATTCGAAAAAAAAACAAACCTAAAACCAAAGGTTAACGACAGAATGAGTGTAGCACGCGTCGTGTAGATATAAGGGCAACTTGATTTGTTAATTGAGAAGTTAAATACAATTTTACAACTGGCAATGAAGTACAAAAAACTTGTAGCATATTCTTTAAAAAAAAAGTTCTATACACTCAAAAATAAATCGTGAAAGTATTAAATAAGTAATATTTTACATATAACAATACTTTAAGTTGTTAAAGTATAGTTGCAAAAAAAGTTTATTATAGTTAATACGCTTAATTCACCTATACTTTATAATATATTTGTTTTTGATCATTTACAAAAAATTGATATCATGCTGACAACAACATTGATAGAATTAATGACAAATAACAAAGTTACTTTAAAATTACAGAAAAGTATGCTGTTGACTGGCAAATAAGGATAAATACAAATAAATGTGAAACTATACTATTCCGTCGTCCTGGAAATCTTTCGGAATAAAATCCAGTGACAATGTAAGTATTCGCAGGTTATAAGGTTATGACCACGGTCTTCTGGGATTACAAAGGTATTTTATTGTTCGACCATCTTCAAAAAGGTGAAACATTAAATTTAAATTATTATTGTAACCTTTTGGATCAAGTGATCATTCAACAAAAACAACCTATGAGGTTGTTATACGATGTGCCTGTTCTATAGTGGAATGTTTTCCCCTGAAACCAAATTGATGATGGTTTTAACCGGTTCATAAAGAGCTTTTCAAAAAGTTTGGACATAGTTGGAAGGAGAGAAATCGGACGATATGAAGAAACATCATATGGATCTTTTCCTGATATTTGTATCATTATCATTCCCGACGTTTTTCAGTATATTGGTACATGTTTTAATATTATACAAGCATTAATTATATCTTTTACCTTTACCAATGCTATTAAAGGATGCTTTTTAGCATTTCTGCTTTAATAAGGTCAAATACAGGAGATTTGTATAGTTTTAAATAAAAAATATTTAATATTCAACTTCTGTTGTAAATGCGTTTGCTTTTTCGCAATCACTTTTCGCCCAAGTTCCATTAGGCAGCTTAACAGGAGGAGAATGTTTTTTGTTGCTTTAAAGGATTTATACAAAAAATTTCTGTATTTTTATCTGGAGTTAGATTTTGGAGGTGTTGATTAAATGAAGCCTCTTTATGTTCTTTAATTTTTTGATTAATTAGTTTTCTAATGTAATTTAATTGAGTCTTGTATAAGTAATATCTAGTTCTTTACCATTTTTTTCTGAACTTTCTTTAATCTTTAATTAAATCAACAATTTCTTTTGCATAACTTTGACTGATTATACTTATGCCAAAAACCGGCGTGCTTTAACATGCACAATTTTGTATTTCATTGGAAAAAATTTTAACTTGTTCTTTAATATCATCAACAGTAATGATTAAAGTTTCCTCTTGTTCAATATCACATAATTATACCCTCCACCATATATGGTGAGGGTATATATCAGTTTGTCATTCCGGTTGTAACATGTCGAAATATAGGTTTAAGACCCCATAAAGTATATATATTCGTGATCCTTATGCAATTTTAAGTCGATTTAGCGATGTCCGTCTGTCTGTCCGTCTGTCTGTCTGTCTGTCTGTCTGTCTGCAAGCGGGGGTGCCTATTTTTACCCAGATTATTGAACATCCTCCCGAGCAGTTTGGTATTTAAAATGAGCAAAATCGGTTAGCGGTTCAAAAGTTATGAGTGAAAATCTGAAGGTACCTCTAAATTTTCCATACAAATTTGTACAATTTTCTGTATCTATTTTTTTTTTCTGTTAAGTAAAAATGTTATTAAGTCTTCTTATTGTTTGATTACATTTATTGTCTTACATAGTATGAGAATAATAACATTCTTAGAGCTATATGTGTCAGAGTAACACGTAAAAATCAACAATGTTAAAGTCGCTAACAGAGCAGACCTCTGTAAATAACATTGCTTAAACTAAATAAATAACATTACTAAAACTAAATAACAAAAGTTCGGTACATAAATTGACAAAACATATTCATATTACAGTTCATCCAAAATTTAGTATATACGTATATCATCTTCAGCCCCTATGGTGGAGGGGGTGTTCAAAGATTCGGCACAGCCAAATTTAGCCCTTTTTTACTTGTTTTACCTTAAAATAGTCCAAATCAGTTAGTTTATTTGTAAGATGCCACTAAGAGTCAAATAAATGGTTGAATGGTCTGAATTCAGTTCGAATCTATCTTCGATTTTTATGCAGCTACTGTTAATTTGTTGCAGGTTTTATCGTTTGATCAGTTGGCCAGAAAGTTGGACTACCAGTCGAGATGACTTCACATCGTATTTCATTTATCGCTTTAAGAAGTTCACGACCTTTTGTTGTTGTTAGTCTAGAACCCCAATATATATTTTTAGCGTTCAAATCGCCACCTATTATGAATTTACCTTTATGTTTACATATCAAATGTTTGTACTGATCACAAGTGATGTTGCGTTTCGGAGGGCTATACAGCGCGGTTATTAAAATTTCTACTCATTCAATGTTTAGGAAAATTGATGTTGCTTGGAACTCTTCTGTGCATTATTTTTCTTTTTCGTAATGCTTTATTATTTTTTTAATTAATATTGAACTTCCACCTCTCGCATTATTCAAAGGATGGTTCGTGTAATGTGTTTCCTAGTTTTTTATGTTTAAAAATAAGTTTTTTGTTAGATGGGTTTCCGAGATAAGGCATATGTCTATATTTCTTGTTTTAAGTATTATTTCTAATTCGTTCTTATGTTTGCATTCCAGGCCAACGACCAACGCTGGTGTTGTTTTCCAGACGTTTTAGTATATCCAGAAGAATTCTATTGAACTTTTCTGGATCTTCTAATTTATTTAATATTCGAGATAATAAAGTATCTGGTTGAGTTTGTTTATTTGTTTGGAAATTTCCTCTAACTGTTTCTAAATATGTTTTTGTATTATTTTTGTTTAGATATACGCTTGTTGATTGATTTCGCGATTTTGGTTTGGATATTGATCCTCTACCACCGTTGATAACGTCGCAGTCTGTTTATTTTTTTCTCTAATCTTCTAAAGTTCTTTTGCTACTACGCATCTTCTATAACTTGCAGGATGATTTTCATTACAATTGCAACATTTTGGAGGTAAGTTGTCTGGTTTAGTACAATCTGTTGTTGTTTTTTGATTTTTTTTTTCAAATTAGATCCAGCAATACCCAGCAAAATAAAATGGATGTTATTCTTTACGAATCTTTTTTTCAGAACATCCAAAGAAGTTAATAGTGCAAATTTTTTGATTTGTTAGAAGTCATTTTAAACAACTTCATAAGAATAAAATATTTTGTAACAATTCCATTGAAAAGCATATAAATTTTTTAATTTTAATATTTGTTATAACAATTTACAATTATAGTAATATCCACTTTGTCCTGGTCGGAATAATAATTCTTGGAGTGCTCAAAAACACATTTTTAACTTCAAAACAAAGCCACTCCCTATTTTTATTTTGTAATCCCTATATTTAACAACTTCCGTAAACTAATGAAAAGGTCCATCTGATGATCGATTTTTCATAGCACCGAAACAAACTACTTCCTCCCAATGACACGCCAATGTTAAAATCACTAACGATTCACCGAAATTTTCACAACTTCGGGTTCAGTAGATATAGTGTTTAACTACTTCTTCCTCAGCTCTTATTTTGCTGGGTATATTTGGAGATTTAGAAGGATCTAAATAGATCCGAAAAATTGCAGTTCAAATGAGGTCCAGCAATTTGTTTGTTAACTACACATTTTTCCTCTTAAACCTTTATCGTGAAACCTTGATTGTATAATCATGAAATAACAGTTCGTTAATTTTTCGTTTAATTCCGGCAATACTCTTATTTAATTTCATACATACACTTAGTAACATGCACTTAGTAAACAATTGACTCTTTAATCGTACTTTTACAAGTATTTGTTCTTCAAAAATGTCAGTGGTATATAAAAACGGCTGCAGTTAGAAGAATTCGACTTCGAGTCCGGTTACAGGTATAATTATTTTTTGATTCCCAATCCCAAATCCAAACTTCATTTTGGCTTTGCCAATTAAGTTATCATTTTGGGATAGGGAAAGCACTTTTCCCGTTTGTATTTTTCTGACTGGGGTGTAATATTTATGTTTATTTAGAGGTTTCTGTTCCATTCATTCAGAGTTTAAAAAAACAAAAACTTGTTTTAAAATTAAATACAAATTATTCATTTAATATTCAACCATGCAAATAAATTGATGTATAAATAAAATAAAAGCGAATTTACCTGTATTTGTACCACCAGTAAATATCCAAGCGCCAGTGGTTTTAGCTGCTTTCAATAAGCCTTTACGTATTTCCTGCAGATGCATTGTGAATTATTTTAATTAGGTTAATTAAATGTTCCAAAATAAAGAGGATTTTTGGCAAATAAAAAGGTTTTTTTAATACAAATTTATAAACACATATCGTTTAAAATATACCAATTATAATCCACTTACCTTTTTCAATTTTGGCTGTAGTTCAAAATTAGCTTTACCACCTTGTACTGTAATCAGGAGTTTTGGTAATTCTAAATTCCATTCTTTGTTAAAAAGTTGTACCAACAATTCTGGACGGGTGTCAAATGATAAACGGACATACTAGAAAAAATGTAAGTATCGTTATTAAATTCTAAAATAATACTATACATGAATAAAAAAGTTTAACAAAATATTTAAAACAAAATTTAACAATATTTGTCAAATCTCTAAAGATATAACAAACTTTGGCATATGTTTTCCATTTTGACACTTGCATAATAATAAACTTTGTATGTAAGGAAAACTTAACATATGCCAAACATTAAGTGATTGACATATGAGTATGATAATATACGTACATACATATGCAGATGTTGTTAAAGTTGTTAAGAAAAACTTAAAAAGTTCTTACTAACCTGTGCCTTTGTAGGATGAGCACCTCCTTGAAATTCAATTGTACCATAAGCATCTGTTGGTTGAGGTCTGGTATGCTTAGTGGGCATCCATAAGTCACCGGGTGATCCACTTTCGATGCCGACTATAGTTTGATGTGTTTGTCGTGCCTGACCACAACAACATCTGCAAATAATAAAATATTAAAATTTTACAAAAATGTTGACAAATATGTTATATTGTTAATTTCACAGGCTGACAAAATAGTAACATTTTAAAATTAGTATGGTTATAACTACCCGAGTAAATATATTATCATATATAAATACATATGTCTGTAAGCATTACCACATACAATTACATATGTATTATATTATTTTTTTAAATTAGCCTTTATTTTGTCAATTATTCTAATAAATTTCTAAGCTTTTTGTATCAAATACATTATAATATTTTCAAAATTTATTCTTATTTTGACTACAAGTTTCGCTAAGTGTATTGGGTAAGAGAGAAATCACACAAAGACAAAATAAGATTGTATGTGTTTGCCTGGCCCTGATCTAAATCAATTGTTAATGTTTACTCCACGACGTAACTTCCCAAACTAATTTCTTTCATTAATGAATTAACTATGTTTACTACTAAAGAAGAAAATGTATATAGGAATTCGAACAGTTTTTATAATGCAATTTTCAATAATCCTAATTTTAGTGAAAATGAACTAACTCCCCAAAAATGTGTTTTTAGAAATTGGGGAGTTGGTTCATTATGAACTAACTCTCCAAGTTTGAAAATAAAAAATTTCTTAAAAAATGAACTAAGACCCCAAAAACGTTGTTTTTCCTGTATAAAACTTTGGGACTTAGTTGCTTTTCGTTTTGGGGACTTAGTTCGTTGGAAACTTTCTTCATACCGCTTAAAATTTAAGCATTTTTTTCTATTAAACTAGCCAAAAATATAGAATGAATGTGTCTTTAAGTGTTTTTGCGAACTTAAAAACTTGTAGGAATTCGTAAAAATTTTTAAACTTTTTACTGGAAAGTGTTTGCAAATACTCAGTAAGAAGAGATCAAAAAAGAGAGTAAAGTGACAGTTCGAGAACTTTCTGGTTTTTGTTGATAAATTTTTTGTCAGTAAGAATTTTAGACGAATAATTGAAATAATTTTCCGGTATTTTCCCCTTTTCACCTTTAGGTGTAAGTAAAAATTTCATAAATGTTTTCCTCAACTTCTTTTAGTTTCATTCAAAAATAATTAAAATAAGTCGAAATCGAAATTCTTTTTTAACCCCTGATCAAGGATAAATATATTTCTTTTTTTATGTTCAATAGATAAGACATTTAAAACCAATTTATACGCTGCAATTGATTGCATGATTTGTTTTCAATTCCCTTTTCAAAGTTGCTTCCAAAGTTATGTCTATTTATACTGTTTTTGATCTAAAACCGAATGTGAATGAAGCAACAAAAGAAGAATACATATGAGTGCGAAAGAGAATTAACAATAACATTCACGAAAAGCGAAAACCGTAATTAAATTGCACGCTTTTATTTAAAATATGGACCATAAAAGTCGAGTAACAACAAGAATATTTATAAAGGGTTTCACGTTCATACCTCGTGTTTTTTGTTTAATTTCAGCACAAAAATGAATGTTTGTGACGTTTAAAAATTTAAATTGGCTTAATCAATTTAAAGTGAGAAAGATTTTCCAAAAAAGTTATTGAAATTGTGAACTTTATAAAAATTTTTTAAATACATATGTATTTAAAAATTAAATTACGTCTGATAACGAATCGCTAAATTTTTCGCTAGATCTGACGAGAAAATCGTGAAAACTTTTTGGACTCTTTAAATACTGTAACAGTATGAACGCAGTATACAACGTTTAAAACCGGTTAACTGATTTTTTCTCAGAAACCGAAACCGGTTTAAAAAAAAAACTATTAAACCGAAAACCAGCTTTTTAAAAGGTTGTTTTTAACTCTAGTAGATAGCCCTGTGTTGAAACAGGGTAACCCTAAATGTTAAACAATATTAATGTAACAACTTCATAAATATTTATAAAACATTTCATAAACAATAGCAATAACAATGACCACAAAACTCATTTATTAAAACCAAATTCTATTAATTTAAAAATAAATTTCATAAATATTTATTATAAAATATTTTTTGCGTTTTATGAAATATTTCATAAATACTATGAAATACTATGAAGGGTAACATTGAACTATAAGTTTTGATAAAAAGTTTAGGAGTTTTACACCCAGAGAATAAAGTTAGTAGATAAATTTGTAAACGGTTCTCAATTCAACTTTACTATTTTTGTACTGATTTTTAGTAAAAAACATATTATTAACTAATTTATTTTGCTATTTACATTTTACAAATTACAGAGCTTTTACAGAATATTTATAAATTTTTGTTGCTAACTTCAGAAATTTTTTTACAAATTTTTGAAAACCAATTTGCTAAAATTAGCAAAAAAATTTACTAATTTTAAAAAATTTTAATATTGATGGAAGTAAATTTACTTCTCACAACCGACTTAAGTCCAAATTTAGGTCATCCACTTAAAATAGCACTAATAACGTTTTTAGTTCTAAAAATCAGCCCTTAAATAAATAAATTTGACCTTCAAATCCAAAAAATTTGCTAAAAATAGTTTTCAAAACAAAAATTAGCAAATATAAACAAAATGATTAATTCGTTTGTTTTAACTATTTTTAATAATTTTGGGTAAAATATTTTTTGAAAAAAAATAAATAAAAAATGTGTTCGATAAAAAAAATATAAATTTGTATATTCGAATTCGTAAGATAACTTCAAAAGAAATTAGCAGCTTTAAAGTGTGGCAAGAGTATTTAAAAATAAATGAGTTAATTTGTGCATTTCAATATTTTTTATAAATTAAAATTTTGCTATATTTTACTATTTATTTTTACAGCAATTTACTAAAATTTAGTAGCGTTTACTAAATTGTTATATTAATTTGAGTGTACTAATATTAATAATATTTAGTAGCTGATTTTGGCAAACCGATTTTAAATTCCACTTTACAAAAAGTTTACTAAAATTTGGTAGAGGCTACTTGTTTTTCAGCAGACACGTGTTGCTAAGATAAGCAAAAAATACTGCTGAGCTTAAATTAGCAAAATTTTCCGTAATAACAGCAACATTTTCAGTTGCCATTGCAGACTTTTTTTGGTGAGCGTATATTTGTTTATTACCATTTTCCCCCACATTACCCGCTGTGTACTAATTGTATTATTCGTACTTCATAAAAATGTAAAATACATAGAACATCATTATCGTGTTAGGATATTTAATGTCTTTTAATCCAACTTAACAATTATAATGTGGTTTTAAACACAAATATTTATACATAGCACAGCCATTAAAGATTTCTCTTTTATTCATACGAACAGAAGGTAGAATAATTAGAAAAGCAGCAAATTATAGTAATAGAATCAATGAATAACTAACAGATATTTTCCGCAGTAGTTATATCTTCCTCTTGCGTGTAATTTGATTAACTTGACTGAATAAATAATGACTGCTGGTCCATTTGACTATTTGTTTGTAGTAGATTAGTTTATTTTGTTTCTTCTTCTCCATTTATCTAATTATTAAAATTCAATACCTAAGATGTTGTCAATTGCATATCTAGGATATTTTTTTAAGAAAAAGTTCTGTATATAATATAACACGTTCACATGAATTTTACTAATTTGATAAGCATAACTTGTACTTTTGTTATCAAGGAAATCCTTCAACGCCTACGTACCAATTTGGTGATACTTGGGAATGTAATATATAATACACATCTAATGTTTGCCGTTTTATATGGTGTAAAAAATTAATACTGTCTCGTTCTTTTTTACATTTTGTCTAAAGGAATAGTATAAAGAATAAGTATTAATGGAAAAAATATTTTAAAGGACCAGGTACCACTAGTACCTTAATATTGTACTATTTTTATTTCAAGAACTCAGGCAATTTGATTATCAAATTTTCTCTTTCGACTAGTACCTTCATTTTCTGCTGGTTTCTTTTCGAATATGGAAAATTGGCTTTGGTACACAGGAAAAACAAAGTCATTGTAACAAACGAATTTGTTGCCAACTGAATAATTTAGTTGCAGCAAACACATTTATATTTGGTTGTACTAAAATAATTTATTTGTTATAAGTTTCACAATTCGGTTGGCCCTATATAAAGGGTGGCCCAAATACAAGTATCTTTTTTAAAATGAAATAAACTAGAGTAAACTTAGTTTCACTTTTTTATTATTTTATTTTTTATATTAATTATATAATTACGAATGCTATCGGCTCGTCGTAGCATAAACAGGCCGGAGCATCTGGTGGGAATCGAACTCACGAACCCCGCACTGACAAGCTACCAACTAGGCTACCAGGGTTGGTGTTATTTGGTATATAAGAATTTTATTAGACACAACAAATATTCTCATTATTTATGGAACACGATTTGATTCCAATTTTCCAAGAATTTGTTGACGGTTCCTGGATCTTTCTCACGAATGGCTTCTGTGAATCGTTTCTGAATTATACGTTTAGTACAGTCTTTAATTTTTTTTGTTAACTTTTTTAAGTTTTAACCAAACCACATTGTTTTTCCTGAGGAAAAATTGTATTACATTTTCACGTTATCGTGGATTTTTTTTTAATGGAGGTTTTTGACGTGAAACCTGAAATTGCTGTGCTTTAAAAAAAATTCCGATACTGAAACTTTTGGATAAATTTAATGCAATCCTGTAATGATAATATAATGTTTGTATTTGTTTTACTATTTTACGCTTTCTACTTCACTTTTATATCAATTACCGATCCAAATATATCGGTTCGTGAAGTTGCATCGTCATATGACGACGCTAAGATAATAAGGGTTCAGACGTAATTATTTTTCTCCTCTATCACATATTCGAATTTTATCAAGATCGAAGAAAACCCATCGGCATAGTTTCCTTGCAAGTAAAAACATAAACATTAAAATTCTACATACATTTGACATTATAAGTTAATTGGGTCACCGGTTAAATTAAATTAATTAACAAACTGAAACTATAATAATAACCGTGTTGACAACAGTGTTGCTCCTATTTGAATAATTATTCAAAAACGGGACTATTTACACGTTGGTTGAATAAAATAGATTGTTAGGTCAAGAAGATGTTCTACAAGAAAATTTAGCTGTTAAATTATTGCTCCAGACTATATCAACATAAGAATATGATAAGTTTTAGAAACTACATCTAATTTATAGTTCACAATGAAAGATTCAACTAGAAACATATATTGCAGCCAAATATTTCTTTTTAATTCACGTATCTGTAGACTTTTGATAAAATCACTTGTTTAAAAAACACCAGGGTTGGCAGGTAATACCATTAAAATACTGTTATCGATTCAATACCCTTTCAACTGACTATCGTTACCCTTAAACTACCGTTACCGAAATAACTGAAAAAGTCGTTATCCTTAAAATACCGAAATAAAATAGAAAATACCGCTATCGCTAAAATACCGATACCGAAATAACTGAAAAAATCCTTATCCTTAACGTTACCTAAATAATAGAAAATAGCGTTACCCTTAAAATAACGATACCGAAATAGAAAATAACTTTACCCTTAAAATACCGATACATTTTCTATTAAGTAATGTCTACACGAGTTATGTCTACTCAAGTTGTAATATTGTTTACCAGGTGTCTTCAAATTCAATAAAATTTGCCATGATATTTGAAAATTACACAAAAAACAGCAATAGATTTTTTTCGTTGTTCTTTTGTGTGTAATTTTCATATTTCATGACATATTATATTAAATGTGAAGACAAGGGGTTGGTTAAAATAAAGAAAAAATATATAAGCGTTCATTTGAATTTAGTTTATATATTTTTTTTTTATCATTTGAAAATAAAACAAGTTTTTAGTTTTTTGAAATTGTTTTATTTAGAAATTCCAAAATTATATAAAATTTCACCAATCAGTTAAAAAACATATTTTTTGCTCTTATTAAACATTTTAGTATGTTTTCTGTAAAATACTACTGCTAAAAAAATTACATAACCAAGCTTGAGAATAATGCATGGTTTTCACTATGTCATTTTTAATGTCAATTTGTCCAAATTATGGGCAATTGTATGAAAACGGGTTGTCATATGGTGTCATATAAGTTTGCAGTCAGTTATGCACACGAACTGCCGTCTCAAATGACAGACAAGTGAAAACGTCAAATTTCAGTTTGTCAACGATATGGCAGCATTTTTTATCTAAAATAAAATGGACAAGTTGTCAATTTTTTTTTGTTTGACGATCGCAAAGCTGTTATTTTTTTTCTTTTGCTGGAAAAATTAATTGCAATGGAAATTTTTTAAATAAAGAAAGAAATGGTAATGTAATAACACAAAACGCCGCACTAGCTTTAGCCATTTGTTTCTTTTTTGTCATTTTTAAATTTTTTCCACTTTTTATTAAACACAAATTAATATTTTCTAATCAGCTGTTCGCTCGCCTCATCATATTTGACCTTTGTAATGAAAACGGCTTGTCAGTCAACTGACACCAAAATTTGACATAAGTCTTTGACACGCTCTGCTTTATCGACTTATTGTCAGTTTTTAAGATGTAATGAAAACGCATATGACACAAAATGACGAGAATTCATTTGAGTCAGTTTTTGTTGTCAGTTCATATGACATAGTGAAAACCAGGCATAAGCCTTTATTTAATTTTCCCAAAAATGTCTAATAAACTTCCTAAATTCTTATCACAAAAGAGTATCCCTATTGGGATACTTATAAAAATATTAAAAAAATTTTTTTTTTTTTTTAATTTGAGCGATATATAATAAAAATTATAATAATATGTAGAGTTTTGAGACGAAAAACCAAATTTAAATTTTGGAAAAATCTTAACAAGTTTGCATGATATCAAGAATTGATAAGAAAATACTCCACAGAGTTTTAAAGCACCTTGTTCTATAGTTGTAAAATTCTAAATACTCTATACTTGTACAAAACTACCTTATTCCAAGTTTTAAATAAAACTATTTAAAAAATTGTAGGATCAATCAATCCCCACAATTCGTAACTATTTAAAAAATCTTTGTAGAATTTAAAAGATGATAGTTTAAAGTTACGCGCTTTTAAAAAAATTAAATTCTTTGTCTTCTAAATTATTAACCCAATTTTTTATAAAAAATGAAAACAAGGTGCTTTAAAATCCTACACACCCGAGTAAAAAAGTAAAGATAAAATCATATGTGGCCTTATCTAATATTATATTATCATATGTAAATACATACCTCAGTATGCCATATCTGTTTATATATTGATCTTTATAAAATTATGTATGATATGGTATATATTTTATCATATAAAATTGTATATAACACTATATATTATTATATATGGGTTACACGGGACTGTATATATTTATATATGGCTTGTACCATATATACTTATATATGGATTATACAGAACCATTAATAATTATATATGCTATCTAATATTTGATATATAATAATTTATGGGCTATTATCAAAAATATTTTTTAATATGGTATGAGATATAATTTTATGTGGTTTGATACATGTTATAATATAAGAAATATTTTATGATATGATATAAGATATAATTATATATGATACAATATGTGCAAATTTGAGTTATTGTTATATATAATTCCATATCTAGAGTATTTTTGATATGGTTAAAGACATAATTTCATATAATTACATGTGGACCCATATCAATGCTTTCAAATCCCAGCCAGTGAGATAAATTTGTTTGTGCTTTTAGTTTATTTTTATTTCCTTATTAATATTTTTTTCAAGTTTTAAATCATTTCTCCACATTTTGTCTTAGTCAATAATGTATGATTATATATAATTATATATAATATTATATAATTATATATAATATTATATGTAGTTATATAATTATATTAAATCAGGACCAATTTAGAACCAGCCGTGATTGCCCGGGCTAACGCCTGGGAGTATACTGAGTTTCCAGAAAATTACCCGGAGTCCCCAATATTTACCATGTCCCAGACCATAATTCTAAGATGTACCTCTATAATGAGTTAGCCACATATTTTAAATTTCAGAGTTTTCCCCTTGAACCCCCATTTTTACCATGTACCTGGCTAAAATTCTAAAATGTAGCTGAGCAATGAGTGAGCACATACTCTAGTTAACACATATTCAAAATTTCAGGTTGCATTTTTGCAAATTTGCACATTTTCGCATCTGTACATATTCACATATACACATTTGAACATTTGTACTTTTGCAAATTTGCACACATGCACATTTGAACTTTTGAAAATTTGAACACTTTCACATTTGCACATTTACAAATTTTGTGCACTTGTGAACTTTTGCAAATTTTCACTATTGCCCATTTGCACTTTTGCAAATTTCCACATTTGCACTTTAGAAAATTTTCACTTTTGCACATCTGCAAATTTGCGTAACATTTACATTGGAGGAGGAATCAATGTACCAAATTTTAACTTCCCAGCTCCAGCGGTTATGGCAGGCCGTCAAGGGGGATAATTTTCCGCTTTTTGCCCATCTGCTTTGGATTTTCCAAAAGTCACGCCATAGCTGTTATCTACACTGGAGAAGGAACCTACACACCAAATTTCAACTTTCTATTTTCAGCATTTGAAAATACAAAAATTATTAAAATACAAGACAATAACGAAATTAAATGTAACAACTCTAAAACGTGAACTGATTTTTTTTATTTATGAAATACAATTGACAATTTCTGAAATACAATTGACTATTTCTGAAATACAATTGACAATTTCTGAAATACGATTGACTATTTCTAAAAACAATTGACTATTTCTGAAATACAATTGACTATTTCTAAAATACAATTGGCTATTTCTAAAATACAATTGACAATTTCTGAAGTACAATTGACTATTTCTGAAATACAATTGACTATTCTGAAATACAATTGACAATTTCTAAAATATAATTGACTATTTCTGAAATACAATTTGAAAAGGTGTAGTTTTTGTGTATATTATATTGTTGGATCTAATCTGATGCAATTCGATCTGACTTTTTTCAGATAAATTAAAACGTTTTAATTTGCTCCTTAGCAATCAAACAAGCACTATGACGTTATTTATGTTATGCCTACAATTTGTAAATTTTATTTTCCTTAAAACAGTTTTGTTAAAAATTACCAAAAAAAAAAAATTATAAAAACGAAGAAAAAAAAAATAACATGGAATTTTGGAACTATTAGCTTAAATCAAGCTAATTTTGCAAAAAAAAAAAAAAAAATAGAAAAGCTGAAGCACTTCAGTAGAAACAACCCTGTAGGAAATGTCGATAGTGAAACTGTACTGATTCACTATTGACTTTGTCAACAGTACTACTGACTAATTTTACCCCAGCCAAAGCTTTCTGCTTTAGATATTTAACATGTGCGTGTCACTGCGAATCTACACAACTATTGACTAGGTGTTGGTATTGAAACCAGAGATTCACTAGTACATTTTAGTAATTCTAGTCTACACTTTTGGAACTTCTTAGTCGATTTCCACACTAGAAAGGAAATAAGATTAAACAGATGCATTTAATTTGTTAAATAAGATATTTTATTAATAAAATTTTTTTTTATAAATTTCATTTAAGTAAAAAAAATGTTTGTGCAAATTTAATTTTGCAGTAGACAAAGCTTCAAAAAACTGCACAGAATCATCCACAGGCTCCGTAAAATCTTTATCAGACTCCACAAAATATCTAGAGTTGCAATTTTCACTAAGAATTGTTGCCTCTTTCTTGTTATTTTTATTTTTATACAAAATTAATTGTTTTTTTTTCACAAGTTTTTTGTAAGTTGTTTTGCTCATTATATATTTTGTTCAAATTTGTATATTTAACTTTTAAATTCATTTTCTTTATATTTTTATTAAAAACTTTAATTTTGCATGCAGCTATGCACATGTATTTTCCAAAAAATAAAACAATAAAAAAAGCAAGAACAAGCACAGCTTTGCAGCTGCAAAAAAAGGAATGTAAAAAATATAGACGCTTTGTGGACATGTCACCAAAAAGTCACCCAAAATAGTCAACAAAAGTGGTGACTTGTAGACACTTGACCCCAGGCTTCCTACAGGGAAGTTGTTTCATCAAAAATATTTAATAATCCTCTTATTTAAACAATTTACCTCAGAAATATTATCGTTTATTAATTTTTGTAAATCTTAGAATTTTTTTAGGTCGCCTTTTTGTTTATCTAAAAATTTTCGAATTTATAGACAGACCAAATAAAAAAATAAAAATACCAGCTTTATCGACAAAACTTGGTCCTTTGAGAAGTATCAGGATGCTTTGAATTGCTTTGCATAGACTCTATATATACCAATGCTGTAAAATTAAACTGACATTTCTTATTTATGAAAGAAATAAGTTTAATTTGCAAATGACTACACAGACTATGATAATGCAAAAATTTAATTTGTTGTCCGTTTCTTCGTGTGTGAATATTTTTTTATAAAGTTTCTAAACTATGGATAAATACTTAAAAAAAAATTGTAAGTTTAATATTAAGGAATTACTTTTGTTCACCCAAATAATTAGTTACCTTTTCTATTCATTTTTAGAGATTCAAATAAAGTAAAAAATTATGTAATACCAGCAACGCAAACTGCAGATCCTTAAAACGGGTAACAAACTCTACAAATAGAAAACTTACTGATGACAATAAGTCTTTAGAATAAAATACGTATTGAAGCCGTGGATAAAAAAGGAAACAAAATTGGCCTTTGTTAAGATTTCTAATTAAGAGCCAAAGAGGAAATAAATTAGAATTTCCTACTTTATCTAGAATTTTACAAACCAAAGAATATATTTATTAAAAAAAATATATTTTCACAAATATTGTGTAAACAAAACAAATCGAAATTAAATTTAATAAGAATAAGTGCTATTAGTTGTACATATTATTATTATTATTAAATTGAATTTCCAATGACGAATTGAAATAAATATTATTAGTTATGTTTTTACTCTTAGTTTTACTATTTCTTTATTTATAATTAAAAAATGTTTTGGTTTTCTTTCAGGAATTAGCAGTTTTCCTTAAAAATATATAGCAACACTGATCTTGTGTGAAAAATGAGAAAATAAGAAAAAATGTGAAAATAAAATAGATTAATACTTCATGAAGACTATTAAACTTTCAGAGTTATTTTATTATCTGACAGATAATGCATTTCTTTGGACATTTGATAAGAATTTGTGCTAGAAAGCGATAGCAACATCTTTAGCGATGCATTAAACTATATACGATAAATGAACATAAGTCTTATAACAGACGCGGATTCAAGGGGGGAAGGGATAACGGGATGTATCCCCCAACTCGGTTACATATCCCAAAAAAAAACTAAGTGATTTACGTTTTGCAACTACCAAAAAAATGTCCTAACATTTCTATAAATAATATATCGTTTCCCATCCAAATATTTGACTACAAGTACTGTGTTTTAAAAGTTTTCTTGTAGACCACTTTTAAACACATCTGCCTCAACAAATTTTGCAAGTAGAAATTATAAAATTCTTTTTTGTTTTGAATAAAAATTGCATTTAAGCGGTTTTTGTATCATAAGTTTTTTGACTTTATTTAGTTTTTTCCTTGTCCTGTATAGTATCAAAAAATCGACATACACCTTTTCTATATTAAGCCATGTATTTTTTATTTTTACTAAAAGACTTTTATGTATTTTTAATTTTTATTTAAATATTACCCTTCGGGAAAAAGGGGGTCCGTTGGAAATTGGAACCTGTCCCGGGATAGGTGAAAACTGAACCGGTTCCGAAAAAACATATCACGAGATAGGTGAAAAGAGCTCCGGTTCCTAAAGTACCTATCACGTGACCGGTTTAAAAGTCACGACATGTTCTTTTAGGCCAATCCTGTGACATGTGACAGAGGGCAATTGACGTGACTGGTCCCTATCACAATGAACCGGTCATGTGACGTGTCCTGGGATAGGTCCTTTTCCCGCAGGGTAGCTTTCTTAATTATATATATTGCTAAAGTGAGATAGAATATATAAAAAAAAGTACAAAATTAAAAGTTTAAGAAGGCTTACTTTCGGTCTTAAAAGTCGCTAACAGAGCAGATGTCTGTAAATAACATTACTAAAACTAAATAAATAACATTACTAAAACTAAATAACAAAAGTTCTGTTAAATAAATTGGCAAATCATATTAATATTACAGTTCATGCAAAATTTAGTATATACGTATATCATCTTCAGCCTCTATGATTGCCAGAGGCTAGGCTCATATAGAATGAGGTAAGGTCCAGAGGAGCTGGATCGTCGTCAATACGACCATTGATTATACCGACAGGAGAAAGATATGTAGATCCAGCCCAGATGGTGTTTTTCTCGCTTTGGATATTTGGCTGATGAGCATATTATCGTGTAGCGCAAGTTTCACAACAAATCGGGCTTGCAACGCCATGGCGTACCTACAGAAGGGTAGAACATCGGTATTTTCATAGACGTAACTATTTGAAAATCGTTTAATGAAATTTTCATAGGATTTTCCGTTCAAATATCTACAATTCTTTGGCTACTATAGGAGATATAGTAAACCAGATTGGGCTTTTCTGTTAAGCTTTGTTGGTTTTTCGTTTCATTCCATAAAATGTATTTTTTGTTTTCGTAACCAAAGACATTTATATCTAAAGAAAGAGCAAAATACATAATTGCTTTAGTGCCGCTACTTTTGAATAGGTGGCGCTGAATTAACTAAAACAATACCCTGCCTCATGGCTAGGTCCAAAGAAATTTATATATATAGAAAGAACAAATGCATAATTGCTTTAGTGGCGCTACTTTTGAATAGGTGGTGCAGAATCACATTAAAACTATACCCTGCCCCATGGCGATATAGCCTTGGATTAGGTTTTCAATTGATTTATTTACCAAAAATATGAAATTAACTACATACTTTAAATTATAATGCATTCAGATGTTACTAGTAGACTTATTACATAATTTTAAAGTAAATTTTTCAAATTTTTGACGTAATAAAAGCATTTAGTTCACATTTTTATGTCAAAAAAGGAATTTTTATAGGGGAAAATAGTATTTTTTTAATTCCATTTGTATTTTTGAGAATTGAGGGATTGGCAAATGTATATTTATGTTAATTTTTTCTTTTATAAAAAAATACACATGAAAAAAGTGCAATATTGTGCTCATGAATATTGATTTAAAAAATTAAGGTATAATATGCACATAAAACATATATTTTTCATAGTTTTTGGCAAATATTCATTTATGTTACGAAGAAAATAGAAAATCAATAATAGTCTACTGCGTATTGTAGCACAATATGGCTAATGGAGACTAGCTTTGCAGCATGTTCTTTCTTTAACAATTAATTTATTTGCTGTATTCTCTCCATCAGACAAACACACTTTAATTTTTTAAAGAAAGAACATTCGTTGCAACTATTTATCAATGCGTGGCGCATCAGAAAGTGTATTCTCTATTAGGCATATTCTGCTGCAGAGCTTGTCCCCATTAGCCAGTAACAAAATTGAGTATTTGACAAAAACTATGCTTTAAAATGTGTTTTTTGTACAATTCATGATTAAAAACACTAGTGAAAATGTAAAGGTGCCTCTAAATTGCCCATGCAATTTTAGTACAATTTCATAGTAGCGATTGGTACATAACATATTTTCTCATATTTTTTTCACCAGTCGCTTAGCAGTAAATATTTTGTATTTACCTCAAATATTTTTTCACAACAAAAAAATTTTTCCTCAAAAATTTTTTTTCACCTCTAAATTTTTTTTCCACCAAAAAAGTTTTTTCACATTTAAAAAAGTTTTTCACCTCAAAAATTTTTTTCACCTACATAATTTTACTTCTAAAATTTTTTATATTATTTGTATCAAAAACAGTAGAGAACATTTTTTTAGGATATTGGTGGAGGATATTCAAAGATTCGGCACAGCCGAATTTAGCCCTTTTTTACTTGTTTTAGTATGGAATTGATTTTTTTATTTTTGAGTTTTTGTTTTTGTATATTATTTTTTTAATTTAAACAAATTGAATTTAAATTATTTATTTAATATAAAATTTTGCTTTGAACATATGTCCTATTGCGGAAAAAATGTAGAAAAATATTTCAAATCAGTTAAAAATATAAGTATAAAAATCTGTTAATGCAAAAGTTTGGTTCTGGCAATGCCATCATATTCATTTATGGTAAGCGATGCATTAAAACGAATATTAATTCAGCCGGGTAATCAAATCTATAAAAAGGTTAATATTGTTTTAACATAAAATAATATATTAATTACGCAATCTTTTTCGATTTATTTATTCAATAAAATAAAAACAGAAAATTAACTAAATTAAGGAAATTGAGAACAACTAACCAGATTTTTTATGTTAGAAGTGTTTTAAGTATTCGAATAACGAGCTGTATTGATTTGTTTTGATTGTAAGTATATCACTAAAACATTTCTTACATTTACATTGTTTTGCTGTTTGTTAAAACGATATCAGTCCTCGGCTTTAAAATTCCTGGCCGATAATATTCGTGATCCTTATGCAATTTTAAGTCGATTTAGCGATGTCCGTCTGTCTGTCTGTTGAAATTGGTGCTCATTTATACCTAGATAAATGGACGTCCTCCCAAAAAGTATGGAATTAAAAATGAGCAAAATCAGTTTTAAGTATAATTTCATAGTAGCGACTGGCAATATTTCACTTGTTTTTTATAAATAAACTATTGAAGCAAATTTTTAAATTTTCCATTTATAATTTTGTCCATAAAGCATAAAACTATAAATATGATTTTCAAATTATACAAGTAAAAAAATACTAAATTCGGCTGTGCCGAATATTTGAGTACATCCACCCATGTCCTAAAAACACAATAATTTACCTAACTATTTTACATTTTTTATTTAATCCTGGGAGCACTTTGAGATAAAATGTTTTAAAATAAATGGTGTTGAACATGTTTGTTTTAACTCCACACACATTTACCTTACACACTTAGAGACCGATTGTAAAAAATATACAAAACTTTCTAAAAAGCAAACTTAACCCTATGTGTTCGTTGGAAGTTAGTGAAACGAAAAGAAATCCGCTAAAAACTGAAACCATAAAAAAATCAAAAATACTTTTTTTCAGCTAAGTACATATCGAAACAAACTTTTGGGCCTGGTACAATTTCTAAATAAAAGCAAGGCCCATGTTCCCATGACTTTCCCT
This sequence comes from Eustalomyia histrio, assembly GCA_949748255.1. Taxonomy (NCBI): domain Eukaryota; kingdom Metazoa; phylum Arthropoda; class Insecta; order Diptera; family Anthomyiidae; genus Eustalomyia; species Eustalomyia histrio. The sequence continues at coordinate 72,848,244 of OX456527.1, read as the reverse complement.
GTGGTGTGCGAAACTACATTACAACCTACAAATGTCTAAATATCTACGAAATCAACCATATTACATAAATTAAAAACTTTAATATGGTATTAGAAATTACATACATTTGTATCTTTGATTGTTTTAGGAATAAAATAACATTTAGTACTCGTATAAACTATATCATCACCAAAAAATTATTTTTATATCAAACAGCCTTTAAAAGAAATTAGATCACAAAAGTTGTCATAAATAAAAAATAATAAAAAGATGATATTTGTGAATAGTACCAAATGATTCAAAGGAGTACCATGGCACTTTTAAGTTTCTAATAATTCGAAAGGTACTCAAGTACAAACTTTATTATCCCTGTCCTCCAGATTGTTTTGATACAAATAATGTAAAAAAAATAGATGTAAAATTAAGGAGGTGAGTAAAATAGTTTGAGCGGAAAACTTTTTTTGGATTGAAAACAATTCTTAAGGGCTAACTATATTATACTTTTGCTAACTTAAGCTACTGTCAAAAATTAACGAAAAGTCTGTCAAATGCTTAATCAATTTATTGAAGACTTTTGGGTGGCTACAATGTACTTTTTAAACTTAAAAACTTACTACACTTAGTTGCAAATATTTGTACTTTTGCAAAAACTGTTTTCTTCTTATATTTCTAAAATATATGTATCTTTTCGAAAAATATTATTTAATGTGTTCAATTTATAAATTTTTTACAATTAACAAGTAAATCTATATTAATTTTTAATAATTTAAAAAACAAATGAAAACATAAATAATTATAAAGTACTAAAAAATGCAACAGTGCTTGCATCTTAATCGAAAAACAAACACAAAACCCACCCCTTTTGTTATACATGCACGTTTGTTTTTTAACATTTTCAATTAAATTTTCTATAAAAATATTTTCCGCGTACATTGCAATTTGTTTTTTTTTTTCATAAACAGTTTTTCTAAAAACATATGATTCCTTAAGTAAAGTGCGGTCAGTTTCGCTGTTTGCTTAAGCAAATGACACTTGACGAAACTTAACGAAAAGTTTGTTAAGTACAATATAGTCATACACATTTGATAACATGTATTCGCACATTTGCTTAAGCTATCAAAAGTATAATATAGTTAGCTCTTTAGGGCGAAAAAATTTTTTGTGGTGATAACAGACAGACAGACGGACATCACTAATTGCTGCTTATTTGAAAATTTATTTTATTGATCATAGTATCTTGGCAACTAACTTCAAAAAATAAGTTGTTTTGCAACTAACTTCAAAAAATAAGTTGTAAAACTTGTAAAAAGTTGTATTGGAGTTAAAAATATTATTTTTTTTCTTGCTTTTCCCGGAGATATTTATACAGAAAATAATGTTACAATTTATTACTTTCTGTTCAAAATTAATCTTTTTGAATGAAAAAATCAGTAAAATGAAAACTCCTATAATCAAAAATAAAATAAGTGCATTTGTCAAACGGAAAAACATACATAGTTTGACAGCTGAGAGTTTAGGGTTAGTAAAAATGGAACATAATTTCAAAAGAAATTAAAGTTTGGCGGCTGTTTTGAGGCTGGTCAAGCAGTTACTGTTACTGGTGATCGATATCGCGACATGATAACAGAGTTCTCTCTGCATATATTGGATGATATTGCTGTGGCCGACATGTGATGTGCTATTGATTTAATTAAAATATAACAATATTAAAAAATTATATTTGACGTAATATATATGTACCCAGATATTACAAAATACTTAATAAAAAAAGGAAAATTTTTAAAGAAAGTAAGAAACTTTAACATTGTTTTTTGTTTGTGAAAATATTTTTTTAAGGTTACTTAATCGAATACTTATAATTGTTTTGACTAAACAATTTGTTTCTTTTTAACTCTCTAATCGGAAGCAATCCAGACAGTGTTCATCAAACAAGTTCCTTATACTAACAAATTAAGCTATTCGGATAGCAAACAAAATATACTAAATTTTCTGTGAAACAATTTTTGGTTTACAGTGCACGGTTTGGAAGCGAGAAAGTGTTTAAATTGATATTCTAAAAAATACACATTTTCACACTAACGAAATTTCAAAAAACTTAAAATATATTTATATGACTAAAAGCACTAAATAAACACAAAGTAAGATTAAAGCTTTAGCTTTTAAAATTAGTTATTTCTTTGGTCCACGGACATACATGATTTTAGCAGAATACTTTTAATGGACATCATACTAACTTGAAAACTAATAGACGGATATTAATGAAATTTTGACATTTGTGACATGATATATTTAGTATTACTAGCAAAGTAGATCCTCCCATTACCTGGTTTTACGCTCGTTTGGTCTATCCGGTCTTTCTCGGTCGAGATCGCAGATTTTGACACTTTTTACTTTTAATTAATTGTTACAACTTATATAAATTTTATAGAATGATGTAGATTATTTTTTCAAAAAAACAGTGGCAGTGGTATAACAGGAAGATAATTTACTAAAACTAAGATCCAGTATGGGAATAATTTTGTTCCACAAATTAATAAAAGTTTGCAGTTCCAAGTCAGAATTACGTCTGGATTATTTTTGCAAAGTTTTAGTCCATTGTGAGCCAAGGGACATATATTCTAAATGAAAGATCCAGTTTCGGAATATTTTTCTTCCACAATTTGAAAAAAATTTCACGGTTTATACTCGTAATCAAAACCATGTCCAGACTATATTAGCGAAATTTCAACACATTATGATCCACGGCATAAAAACCGTTACATTTCTATATAAATGTATTCGAGCAACGGTATAAAACAGCGTAAATGGGACCAAAAAAACGTGGCTTTTTTATATAAATAAAACTTAAAACCACTCAAAGTGCTATTGTAACTTTTATTGACCTTATTTTGCAAAAACTATATTTATTCTAAAAATTTCAGAAAATAGAAATTATAAATAGAATTTAAAAATTCTACGAGGGCCGCACCAAAATCGACAAAGGGCCGCATTCCCACCGTTTCTCTATAGTAAAGCCTCAAAGTTTGAAGAATATATATAAATAAAGGTGCGTTTTTGCTAAATTTCGCATTTTCCGAAAAACGAAATTCGCCATATCTTCTTAAGTTAAGGCACAAAAAATGTAATCTTGGTTTTTTACTTATATATTGGCTAGAGGAATAATTTATGCGGTGTATCCGACTTTTCCTACTCTTTTGGATACATTACGTTATGAGATTCATTCTAAACCTATCGCCCTAAGTGAAGCACTTACAGTTTTCAAAATGTAAAACTCTGTTTTAAGTATTTATAGTTGTCTTTTGGCAAAAAAAAACTTATTTTTAAAGGTAACCCACTGCTATGCATAATATTTTACAAGCTTATGCCCACTGCATATTTTTTTTTGCTCCCATAAAAAATTTTTTTATTTTTAAAATAAGTTCGTTTGTCAAATGCCTTATTTTTTAGACAATAAAATATATTTTTTATAAGTGGGAGCATTTTTCAGCCCCAAGTCAGGTTTATATATTTTTTATTTCTTTTATTAAAACCGGGCGATAGCCTATATAGCTAGTGCTATATAGCTGGTTCTAATAAAGTATACTATTAATAGATATAAAATATTTTGTGTTTGCAAATAGGATAGACAGACTGTTTTAGGAGGCTCTATATCTTATATTGCTTATATAAAATCACATTTTGCAATTAGATCAAAAATTTGTTTACAGGTATATTTCTATACATAAATTCTGCAGGAAACTGCAAAAAATATTGTACTTTCGCATGCATTATTATCCGACCTTTGCAAAATTAACTTTTTAAATTGGGTATTTCTAAAATATACATATGTGTATTGCAAAATAACATTTTGGTGCTAACTACGATAATGATGATGATGCTGGCGATGATGTTTATTAAAATAAACATAACAAGAACCAAATTGATGAAAACTATGTCAGAAAAAATTGACAACAATTATTTTTGGGTTTTGTTTCTGTTGGAAAGGAAAATGTAGTATCCCAGCAAAACTTGCTAATGGGAAATGGAATAAGAAAATAAAAATTATAAGTATTTACACTTTGGTCAAATAATACATAATTTTGACATGGGGGTGTCATTAAAGGTAAATTGTTATCCAAGTTCTGAGTATTGGCATAAAAAAGAATGAACTGAAATAAATAGTTGCTTGTAATATTGAAATAATTAGCTAGGAAAAGGGCTATAATAAGTACACACTTGTATCGAGTAAATTAAGATATAAAATAAAATTTAAAAAAACGTGAATATACTATATATAACATATTGTTACGATTTTACCCTTAATAAATCTTTGATTTATTTACCTTTTAAATAAATCGAGTTCTTTCTATATTGCAAATAATAAACACTGTTTGAAATTATTTATAGCTCTAGTTATTTATAACAGGACCTAAAAATTACAGAAATACACTTTAATAGCACACTTTAGTTACACGATTTAGATAGACTAAACGTTAGCCACCCTTTAGTTCTTCACACTCTACGTTTTAATTATAAACTGAACTACTGTGTCACTGAGTACCAGTATTTATATGAGTAGTCAGGTATTCTAGTTATTTCCAGTTTATTACGACACTAGAATCTTCCAGCTGTCAAAATTTGTGTAAAGAAATTTCTAGTGATAGAAATTTCTTGTAACAATATTTAATTCAAAATTTTTAAAAATCGGTTGAAATAAAAAAAAATGTATATTTCTCTTTCTTCATTTATGTTTATATGCCCGATTAAAAAAGTTTTTATATAATCATATGTGCTATATATAATCACATATTGTGATATATTGATCTTTAAAAAATTCGATTTTCTTTATGTGATAAGATTTAACACTATATAAAGTTATATATGTGCTTATATATGGCTTGTACAAATATATATTTTTCTTATATACTAGATTCCATACAATTGCTTTTTTCGGATCAAATAAGATCATTTAAATTATAAAATCTTTACAATGAATTTAGACTACAAACTTGTATAAAATCGTACTTCTTCATTGCAAGTTGTAATATAATATAATAAGCTCATTACTAGTATCCTTCTTAATCAGTTTTTACTGAACACAATATGTGTATATCAATGTCAGTAACTAATTATCTCACAACTTTCAAATAAGTATTAATATATATTTTTTATTTATATCATACTTGGAATTTTTCATTTAATTATTAAATTTTATAATTAAAAACATAGATTTATGAGTACAAATTATACATATTTATTGGTTTTCTTTTTTTTCATATTAAGGCATATTTGCATTAGTTTTGTTCGCATGTAAATCGGCCTTAAGAGCTACTGGACATTTTTTATTACTTAAAAAATGGGACATGTGTATTTGCTTTTAGGGCAGTTAGTGCGAGTTATCTTATTAACTTAATGAGACGAAACTTCAATAATAACCATGGATGGTAAACGAAACAAATGCGGTTATCGGTAAGGGTAACGCTTTTTTCTACTATTTCGGTAACGTTATTTTAAGGGTAACGCTATTTTCTATTATTTCGGTAACGTTATTTTAAGGATAACGATATTTTCAGTTATTTCGGTAACGGTATTTTAGGGATAGCGATTTTTTCAGTTATTTCGTTAACGGTATTTTAGGGATAACGATTTTTTCAGTTATTTCGGTATGGGAATTTTAGCGATAACGGTAATTTCTATTATTTCGGTAACGGTATTTTAGGGGTAACGATAGTGAGTTGAAAGGGTATTAAATCGATAACGGTATTTTAGGGCATTGCCTACCAACCCAGATAATAACATATATGACGTTAAATAATGCTAATGATTTTTTTCCATTAAGGCATTAATAATTGCAATGAAATTTTATGTGCTTACAATTAATATTGAAACATCTTCTCTATAAATAATTGGCATTGGCAAAAACAATGGTAATGGCAAAAAATTTGATTGGCATTGAATTCATTTGTCGATTTTCAATTAATTGGCTACTATCAAGGAAGGCTATCGGCTTGTTGTAGAATGAACAGACCAGAGCCTCTGGTGGGAATCGAACCTACGACCCCCGCACTGATAAGCTAGCATGCTATCAACTAGTCCACTGGGGCGCTAGTGATATATCACAATATTTGAAACGTATTACTTTAAGTTTCAAAGTAAAGCAAATAGTAAATGATACCCTTTACTAGGTTATACCATGAATAGTTACCAAGATTTTGCTTGGATCTTTTGTAAGCATTATAATAATCTGTCGTTGTTGAGTGTAGTTTGACATCTTATTTAAATATTTTAAGATTAATTGCATTTTGTTGACTTCAGTTCATACTTATACAGAAAACTAACATTCTGTTCCCAATGTAATTTAACTACAGTTTAAATATATTCAAACAAAAGGAAACAAAAAAATTGTTTTGTTTGCAAATAACATACATACCGCTTAACTTGACTAACATTTCGAGCAATTAGCTCTCTTGTTTTTAAATATGCACTTAGGAAACCTACAATCATAATAATCAATGCATAAAAATACGAAATTATCCTTAAAACAACAACAACGAAAGTTTACGTTATTTTGGCAATTTTTCGTACATATTTGCATGTATTATCCGTGTAGAGAATATTAAAAAAATAAATTTTTTCAGGTTCAATGAGTTAAAAATAACCTCAAATCATACTTAAGTTCCCAATAAAAAATTTATTGGTTTTGAAAGCACTTAAGTAAGTGTATACGAGTTTCTACTAAGAATCAGCAAAATTAACGTAAAACGTTTAAATATTTCCATATAAAATACCAAAATACATGAATTTAGGTAAAGTTTAACAGAGGAAATGCCGATTGATTAATTGAATAGAAATAGAAAAGTAGAAAATTATTCATTCTCAAACAAAATAATTTTGCAAATCGATTTGTTGAAAATTGATTTAGATTTAAAAATTAAATCAAAGAATCATGTTTTTGAAGGTCTATTTTAGAGTTAAAAAAAATTAAAATTTGAATTCGTTAAAATTTGAATTCTTTTATGATGCCAACCTTTTTCTAGAATCATTAAAAAAGGAAAATTTTATTATTTAACAATTTGCTAAGAGTTTGGGTATTTCAACTTTGGAAAATGGAAACATGAGAACAAACTTTTTTGGCAACACTGCGGATACGCATGCACCAGTTATGATAAAGTTGGTACCATAGTATTTTTGTGGTGCTATTGGAACCTCAAAAGTACTATGGTACTCCTAAGAACTATTTGGTACAAATTATTTAGAAATTTTTATGCGTTGATGAATTACACACAAACATATGTATATTTGGTAAAAAAAATATTGAAAATTTGGTTAAAATTTTAATTGATTTGAATCTGGAATATCAATCAAAAATTTTATTAAAATTTTAGTTGATTTTTGGTTAGAATATTAAATAAATTTTTAATTGATATAACTAAAATTTTAATTGAAATGTTGGAGATTTTTGATTAAAAATTTAATTGATATGATTAAAAAAATAATTGAAAAATTTCAATTCAATTTAACAAAAAAATTAATTGATTAAATAAATTCTTTTACTGGTCCAAATTCAATTAAATTTTTAATTGTATTTAAAAATATTGTAATTGAAACTCTTTTTGACATTATGCGGCCGGTAAAAACTTCTCGAGGATGTAAAGGCCTTTCGTGCATCAATTGAGGATTTTCCCAGTAACCCAGTTTTCAGAAGCCGCTATTCTGTTGTCAAAATGTGCCTCCTAATGATTTTGCGCCAAAAAAGGGGGCTTTTATATGTTTTTTTATGTTTTAATAACTTTAACACGTTGTTGGTGCATTAGATGCTCCATTATAAATTGTTATTGACTGCTCTGCACAACTGTCAAATACAAACTGAAAAACAGAAATAGCGGTCAAAAAACATCGACCTGGAACATAAAAAACAGCCTGTATGATCACTTAGATTCAAAATTTATAAATTAAAGCTTTAATTTCAACTAAACCCAAAAAAATACATTTTAAATTACCCTGTTCGCAATAAAATAGATGATACAGGGATATATGCTCCTGAGGTTCCTTATAATGCTGTTTTATATGAGCCCTATAATTTCTTAATCTGAGGTAGTGAATAAAATGACTTCCGGCTGTCTTCTCTGAATATGTGGCACTGTACAGCATAAAAAAAAAGTTAAAGTAGAGAGACAAATTTCATCGAAATCTGGAGAAACCTCTAAACGGAATTACTTTGGCAGATCTAATATACCAGAAAATTAAAAGCAGATTCATGAGCCCCAAAATTTTTAAGAATCTGGCGCCATTTCTACGGTCAAGATTTTACTGTGCATAAGCACTATTTAAAGGTCAAGTTTTAAAATAATATGTGTTAAATTAAATTTGTTAAAGTAATTTTTCCTTAGTCAAATAACTTAGAGTATGTTTGTACCATTACTTACTTTGTATCGTCTTTTGGACATGGTACGAATTTGATGCATTCACGCTTTTGAAAATTTGTTTCAATCCAACTGCGAGGCTGATGCTATTAGCGATGATGTATTCAGTCGATTTTATTTTTTATTCCAACATAACCAAATTTTATTCAATTTTCATTTTGAGCAAAAATAAAAATACAGAGAAAGAAGAAAAAAATTTACAAGTTAATAGATATGTATAAACAAAAAATAGACAAGGTTATTTAAGCCTAATGTTAAATTTTTAATATTATTCTTTTTTACATTTTTATTTTTTCATAAGCACACTTCAAAACAATAAGAGAAAACACTATACAATTGTTAAATTAATCTTGAATGTAGTAACTAAAAAAAAATATAATAAGTATATACAAAAGAGAAAAATGTAAAAGTAAGTACATAATTGAAACTCATAACGAAAATTACATTATAAATCTACATTAGGGTGTCCCGATAATTCACTGTACTGTGAACTGATTGAAGTAATAACATTCAATTGATGCGTATTAATGAAGAAGATTTTAATATTAGTTTATTATGAAGAAAAAATTCTTTGAATTATTTCTTAAAATTGCCATTAAAGGTTGCAAATTGTGTACTTTTTGGCAAAATGAGTCTGAGTGGTATTACTATAATTTTTTATCGTGGTACCCTAACATACATATATAGCTAATGATCAAATAAGGCTTCAACAAATTTAGTAATACATCAAAAAAATTCAGATTATTATTTTTACAAAATAAACAACAACGAAAATCAAATGTTTGTGAATGATATGGCCAGATTTTAAATACAAATGCAAAAATGTAATCTAGTTTATTGATATCAAATGAATTTTCATTTAAATGTTTTTAACTGCAATAAAATCTGACCACTGTACTTAAAAAAAATACACATATCCATAGATAACGTAGAACATGGGAAAATAACTTTACAAAGTGTTGGACCAATTTACAGCAAAAAATATTTTTTTTTTTCACAAAAACACCAGGTGCTGCAGTGCCAGGAATAAACAATAAAAGACTAAAATATAAATAATAAAAAAAAAAAATAAATTAAGTTATAAAAAAAATATATGAATTTGATTAATTTTCATATATACACATTTATACTACAATAGCGTGCACCAGTTATTCTTATCCATCGAAGAATCTGCGTATTAAATTTTTCATGATCACGTCAGATGTCTTTTTAAAAGGATTTTAAATTTTCAAAGGATGGTCGTTTGGCAACATTTTTATATTAATTTTACACACTCTATGATGTTGACATTTCCATCAAATACATTTTATTACCAAGACAAAATAAATTAATCATATAGGGTCCGCCAAATAACTTTTTTTTTTGAAATTGCTATAAAAAAAACTACTGAATATTTTCTCAAATTTCTTTTTTTATTTAAAAGTACAATCCTTCCGGTTAATAATGGAAAATAATTTCATTCAAATGGCTGCCTCGGCTGGCCATGCAGTAGCCTTCACGATCGGTCCAATTTTTAAGCACATTATCGATTGTGTGCAGCTGTATTTCACCAATGGCTTCACGAAAATTGTCCTTTAAAGCGTCAATTGTCTCTGGCTTGTCGGCGTAACACTTATCTTTGACGGCACCCCACAAATAATAGTCCAACGGTCTTAAATCGCAGCTCCGAGGTGGCCAAATGACATCAGCTCTGCGGCTGATAATTCGATCTTCAAAAACGAGTGTAGCTTCGGCTGTGTGGCACGTAGCGCCGTCCTGTTGAAACCAAATGTTGCCAATATCCTCCTCTTCAATTTTTGTTAACAAAAATTCGTTCAACATGGCCCGATAACGATCGCCATTGACTGTAACGGCCAGCCGAGGCAGCCATTTGAATAAAATTATTTTCCATTATTAACCGGAAGGATTGTACTTTCAAATAAAAAAAGAAATTTGAGAAAATATTCAGTAGTTTTTTTTATAGCATTTTCAAAAAAAAAAAGTTATTTGGCGAACCCTATATTTTTTTTTCTACATCCTTTTAATCAAATTTTAAATTGTCACTGATCAGTGGACATTCTCCCCTCTTACCAACCATTTTCGATACAAATGATTAAAAAGTATGCTGCCTTTACATGTAGTGTAGTTTGATATTTCAAAGTCCTTTAAAGATGACATCTGACATAATGAAGAAACCTGGGTATTCAGTTTTACTATACATAGCATATACTTTCTCATGTACATCACTTTTGCCATGAATGAAACCAAACGTTGAAAATTGTAGCACGGTGTGGTTAGAAATTGCAATTCACTACAGGGTACGGTTGTCAAATATATTTTGAGGTTTTCACCAGAGTTTCAAATATCGCAAAAAATTATGTTTGTTGTATTTTTGCATAAAACAGACGCCAAAAAACCTTTGTAGCTTTTGGTCGTAAGAAAAAGATACATCAAAAGTTTTAAAGTGATCTTAGCATATTCTGGCAAATAATTATAAAAGAAAATTTAATTGAATTAAGAATATTGATAAAATTTTTAATATATTTTAAATTCAAAAAAATTTTTTTTTCAAAAAAATCGTGTTGACATCTAAAAGTAACTTTACAAATTTCACTATTTTTCTCCAATCAGAAGTGCGGTACTCTAACTTTCTAACGACAAAATTATATAGCAAATAAGAACTATGCGCCGATGGGTTCTCGTCGATCTAAATGAAATTCGGATATTTAATAGAGGATAGTAAAATAAGAGGCATGTTTCGACACTTTAAGTCGCATTGCGAATATTTGCGTCGAGTAACTTCAACCAACTAGTTTAGAAATCTCATCTGTGTTATGTGCTTAAATTTTATTAAAAATTTAAAACTTTTTAAATAAAAATACATATGGGCAATTCACAGCCGGTATTGTATGTTGTATTGGAATACACTATACAAATACTTTGTTGTGAACAGTCAGTTGTATTTTTATGTTGAAAAACGTCAAATAGTAAAGAAGAAGAACAAAAACACTATTGTAAAGTAATACAAGATATAACAGATACAACGATATATTACCCGTTGTGAATTGAACAATAATGTGAAAAAATATATTAAAAAAACTACCAGTTAATAGCAATTTAACTTTTTAAAATCTTTGCCAAAGCCAGTGAGGAAATGCTGCGAATGCTTAATCCCTATTAATTTGTATTTGCATGTTGCTTGCATAGGCTAACATCGGTCGATATAAACGGAATTTAAGCGAGTTTGAAAGCCGTTGCTTGAACTGATATATTGTATTACTTCTAAACATATCGCAATGTGTAAAACTACGAAAGTTGGTTACCCTTAATATTATAATATTATTATAAGAAAAAAAATGGTTGGGGCAATCACATTCGAAGAGTATCATATAATTTTGGGTTTATGGTTGTGCCAATCATAGTCGTACTATAATATGGTTATCATATTATGATAACAAAATAACCATATTTTTACTATAAGATGGACCCTACAGTTATATTATGATTAAAAAAATACCACATATTATGGTCCTAAATAAACATGTTATATTGAATTTATCATGATATGATAATCATAATCCAGGAATCATAACTATATTATGATTCCTGGATTATGATTATATGATCCATAGTCCAACAAAATTTCTTAAAGGAAAAGTTCTTAGAAACTGAAAAAAATTGGTATCAGGGACTTTTTCAAAAACAATTGTTAAGGAAAAATCATAGATTCTAAGAACTTTTCTTTCGAGAAAACTTTGATTCTGTTTTTTATAAAAAATACTTAAAACTTTTTTTTTAATTCTAATGACTTTTTTAATAAAAACAATCTAAGACATTTTTAAGATTTTTTAGAAAGTTTTTAGAAATTTTTCATTAGAATATAAGAATACTTCTACCAGAAAAAGTCTACAGAATGTAAGTATTTTCTGCAGAATCTATGAATTTTTCTTTTAAAGAAAGGCCTTAGAATCTAAGTTTGTTTGGAATATATGAAGTTTTATCTAAGAAACAGTTTGGAGAATCTGAGAATTTTAGTTTATGGAAAAGTCCATAGAATCTAAAAATGTTTTTATCAGATAAATTTATAAATATCTATTATTTTGTTTAAAAAACCTTTTCGTACAAAAAAAATATCACGGGTTCTAGAGACTTTTTGTTATAAAAAATATTTTATTAATATTTTGTGAACTTTTTACAAAAAATCAATTAATAAACATATTTTTTTTTTAATTCTAATTGTTTTTATTGAAAAGAATTAAAAAATACAAAACCTTTAATAGTATCTTTTTGACATTGAATTGATTAGTGCAAATAATATTATATAAAAAAATTTTCGAAAAACCCCTTTAAAAAATATTCTAAAGTTAAACAAGTAACTGGATCTTAATGGTTCAATTGATGAAATGGCAATTCTTTTATTTTCTTATAATAAACTTGTTTTTTTATTTTTAACTCATTATGTTCATATATTCAGTAAGTTAGGGACCAGATTTTAGGTTTACTGATTTATTAGTCACAGAATTTAAAACTGATTTTGTTTTAGAATTGTTACTGAAATAAAAAAATATATGACCATTAGAGTTTTCCAAAAAACTTTAAATTGGCAAACTCCACAATGTTGCCCCTATTCCTTAATGTCTAAAAACTCTCTGTACCAAGTTTCAGCTAAATTCGTTTGTGATTTGTCGTTAGAGTAGTTTATACTTTTGTAATGGGGCTGACTTTTAATTAAATTTTATTTTTAAACTATACGCTTTAATTAAAAAACATTATCCAATACAGTCTAAATTAAAGATCATGAAAAGAATATGAGATCAAAATTTTATAAAAATTTAGTAACTTTTAGTTTTAAAAAAAGACATTTCAGTCAAAATATCAAAATTTTCTGTAAAGATGTAAGTAAAAATTCAACTTACTAACGCCTTATACAAACAAATTTCTCAAATTAGATCTTAATTTGTATGAAGATTACGAATCTGCAATCAAATTTATAAACAAATTTGTGATTTTTAAATTATCCGCGGTTTTTAAAATTCAGCAAAATTAGATTTGTTTGTGCTATTTTCCTAACTATTTAAAAACGTCATCGATTTAAAGAGTAGTGATCCGAATAATTATATTTAATTTTTTTCGATGTTTAATTTATTTAAAATAATAGAATAACAACAACTTTGAACGTTCAATGGTGATGTGCTACCTGTAAATATTTTTTTTTTAATTTCTTTGGCAGATCATATTTTTTTTATTATGTCATAATCGTAAGGTGTGGAGCTTGTAAATTGGAACTTTTTTTATTTTGGACCATGTCAATTTTCGAATCCGAACTTATATGCGGAACTTGTTTAAAATAATCATCAATTTTAAACTGACAAAACGTTAGAAATAAACGATTTTCGTGGTTTGATGTTCAAATTGAAAATTTTATTTTTATTTGTATGTAATCACAAAACAGAACACACACAGGTGTATTTATTTTTATTTTCTATGTGGGTATGTATATTTGAATATTTTTTTGTAATTTTCATTGAAATAATTTTGTATTTAAATAAACTATTTTGATAAAATAACAAAAACGAATTATTTCAATTTCTATTTTTAGAAACAGAAAACATAAAAGTTTACATTTAACAGAAAATATCAATATCTACTGAAAGTCTGTATTTTTTATAGTTTGTGTTTTAAATCGCTGATTCTAATAGTTCAAAAATATAAATCTATGAATTTCAATTGAGTCTTCATTTAAAAAGAAACTCTACGTATCACTTTTTAAATAAACTACAGTCGGCAACGGAAAATATATTGTGAGTGTAAGAATATAAACAATGATAAAATTTGATGTGAAAAGGTATGACGTTAAATACATAGTACAAAAAAATTTACACGCAGAGAAAAACATGGTTGCAATATGATCACTGCTACTATATTGTGCTTGTTGCAATCGGGTATGGTTGTCACAACCAAGTTATTGGTTTTCTAACCATCAACATAGTCGCTACCATCATTATTTAGTAAATATTTTACTATTTCATGATTGGCACTTTTTATTTTATATCATGATTGGCTGTAATCATACTGTGGTAACAAAAATTCTGACTATGAAAAATATATGATAATTATGCAACAATCAATAAATAATTATACATCAAATAAAACATGACTTTAACTTTTACAGTCGTAATATTGTCTTGTTTTCATAAAAGCCACTGAACTAAAATTCCTTATACATACAGTATTATTTACTCTAATCAATTCATTGTCAAAAAGATTCTATTGAAAGATTTTATATTTTTTAATTCTTTTCAGTAAAAACAATTAGATTCTTTTTTAAAAAGAAATATGTTTTTAATTCATTTCTTGTAAAAAGTTCTCCAAATATTAATAAAATATTTTTTATAAGAAAAAGTCTGTAGAACACATGATTTTTATTTTTTTGTACGAAATGTTTTCACAAAATAATAGGTATTTATAAATTTATCTGATAAAAACATTTTAGATTCTATGGACTTTGCCTTAAACTAAAATTCTCAGATACTCCGAACTGTTTCATAGATAAAAGTTCATATATTCCAAACAAACTTAGATTCTAAGGCATTTCATTGAAGGAAAAATTCATAGTTTCTGAAGAAAATACTTAGATTCTAAGGAGTTTTTCTAGTAGAAATATTCTTAGATTCTAAAGACTTTTTCTTAAAGAAAAATTTTTAAAAACTTTCTAAAAAATTCTTAAAAATGTCTTAAGATATTTTTATTAAAAAGTCATTAGAATTTAAAAAAAAAGTTTTAAGTATTTTTCTGAAAAAAAAGTCCACAGAATCAAAGTTTTCTTGAAAGAAGAGTTCTTAAAGTCTATGATTTTTTCCTTAACAATTTTTCTTCAAAAAGTCCTTAATATTTTCTTTTTTTTAGAAAAAACATTTCTAAAGGAAATATTCTTAAATTTATAGAGCTCTTTCATAGTTTCTAAGAACTTTTTCTTTAAGAAATTTTCTTAGATTATAGATCATATAATGATAATACAGGAATCATAATATAGTTATAAGGGACCGTAATATGATAACATTTTGAGCATACTATGATTACGTACGATCATATTATGATAAATTCATTATAACATGTTTATTAAGGACTATGATATGGTAATTTTTGAATCATAATATATTTTATATATAAAATATATGATGCTCTTCGGCCATGTTTTTTCTTTGCGTGTATGCACCCTAGTTGCGGTTCATCAACTTTCTGTGTCCCGATCACGAATGTAGTCCTAGAATTTCAAGGTAAGCTAGAGTTAAAAAATCATTTGCAAAACAATTTTTGTATTAAAGTTAAATTTTTTTTATAAAGCTTTACAATCTTTACACGATTTTATCAGTAAATAATCTTCGACGAAAATATGGTAAAAAATTTTAATTTGTAGCTTTAGTTACCTAATTTATGAAAAGAATCCCGTTCTTTCTGCTTTAATTTAAATAAATAAATAATTAAATAAAACTGAAAATTATTAATTTTTTATAATTCAAAAATAAGGAGTCTGCGACAAAAATATATTAAAAAAAATTAGACAACTCACAAGCATATATGCAAAAGTCATATTTCCTTATCAATACCAGTAAAAAATTATGTTAATTTAAGTCCAACATACTAAAAAGTAATGATTTTAAAATATACAGTTAAAAACTTACTTTATTTTTTTCCCCACAGTAATTTCATACGAAACGAATTTAAAACGATAATCTATAAATTCTAATGTAAAGGCTGTGATTTTTTGATAAACTGAATTAACTACGATGTAAACTAATATCGTGTGTTAAAATTTTGCTATTCCGCTTAAGGAATTTTATAAGACTTATAATTTACCATAATATGTGAGATTTTCACTTCAATTGAAGAATATCCTACATCCTTTATGTAATGGAAATAAATTGTCATGGTTTTAAAAGCTCAGAGTCCATACCTTAAAACCATATTATAAATTAAATATAATGTCCTCAGGTATATAAATCAATAAAAAAATTAAAGAAAAAGCTGGGTTTTTGGTAAAAGTTAATTTTACAAATGTTTCAAAAAGAAGAGCTAATCTTAGAATTGGTGTTCACGTTCGTGATCTACATCCAATGCGTTTTTGTGTTGTGTGTTCTGTGATATTGATTCAAAATTACTTTAGAATATCAAAAAGTTATAAGGTGTTGTAAAACAGTTTTGAAAAAGGCTATGAAAGTAATACAAATATATTTAAAAGCTAAATGGATTATTAATGAAATTAAAACCACTCCAATCATTTTTTGGGATGTCACGTTTTTTTTCCAACATTGGAGATTGCTGGTTATAGCTTCTTTTAATTTGCTCTAAGAACAAAGTTAACCCAGCGCCGGGGGGGTTGGGTCAAAATGACCCGTCACTTTTCGAATTGATTGTGGTTTTAAAAATGTATTTCTCTTATCTACGCTCTTCTCAGTAGCTGGAGATATTGAATCTCTCTGAATGTTGAAAATTTAAAATCAGTCGCATGGTGATTGTACTTCGAGTAAAAAAAAGGTAAATATTACCCATCACCGCAGTCAACGTAGCTATTTAGCGCCATTTGTATTTTATGTATCTTGCATATCAAATACTATTTTAAGTTTTAAAACTTTACATTATTGTTCAATATAACAGTATATTAATTATTTATTTATTTACAAAATTTACAAACTTAATTAATTATGAAAGTAAATATAGGTTTTACTTAGGCATTAACTACCAAGGTTTTTGGCCTAAAGTTTTATAAGAAGGACTTATATTATATAAGGTGGTATATATTACAAAGTTTTAGTATATTTTTAACAGAAATAACGTTTTCCATGTCGATTGATTTTAGTAGATCGGTTAGACAAATTCTACCTAGTAAGGTGAGTTGTGATTGGTTTATGATACTGCAGTTGGAGATCAAATGATTTACATTTAGGACTTCTGTGTTGCATAATGGGCATTCTCCTGGGTTTGGGCTGTTGAAAAGATTCTGGTGTGTTATGTAGGTATGTCCAAGCCTTAATCTAATGAATTTTTGAACATCAAGTCTTGTGGCATTTGGAGGGTATATTGGTTTCGATTTATTTTGGTTGAATTGTTTGTAGTGATGCTGGTAGCTGTTCCAGTCTTCAATTTCAATTGTTGATAATTTGGCTCTAATAATTTTAGCTATATCTTTTTTATTGTTCGAAGGATATTGTATTATCGGTGCATGTGTAGCATATTTTGCGGCTTCGTCTGCTAGGGTATTACCTATTATACCAATATGGCTGGGAATCCACATAATTTTAAATTTCGTGTGATATCTTATTAAAATGTCTCTAATTTTTGAGATTGTTGTGTTTTTGTTTTTAACATTTTGAATGGCCATAACAGAAGATTTGGAATCTGAACATAATAAAAACTTTACTCGAATATTTTTATATTTGTTTAAAGCGTAAAAAATGGCTGTTGATTCAGCCGTGAAAATTGAAGCTGTATGATCCAGCGTAGCTAAGTAATCCGTGCTTAAGCTGTCATTAATAACCGCCACTGCGGTAGAGGTATCCGTTTTTGACCCATCGGTGTATAATATTTTCCAATTGTTGTTTTTATACGTAGAGGAGATTTCGTTAAATAGTGATAAATAGGTGTTGTTTGGTGTGGAGACCTTGGCGAAAGCCATTAGATCTTGGATAAAACATTTATTTTTTAACTTCCAAGGTGGCTCGGAAGCGGAGTAAACCTTCTGTGGTTTGGTATTTATTTCCATTTCTTTTGCAAGTTTCATGGCAAGGCAAATAGTTGAGGGATAGCGAAGAGGCAAAAGGGAAGACATGTACGATATGCGTTTAAGTAGATGGTGTTCACTTGGAAATATAACTTTAGTTATTAAGTTTGAGGTGAGGTACCTGAATCTTTGTGATATTGTAGGCATACCGGATTCGGCCATTAGATTTTCAATTGGAGTGGTTCTAAAAGCACCGAGGCTAGTTCTGATAGCTGAGTTATATATTGGATTAATTTTGTTTAATTTTGATTTTGCGGCCTTACCGTATATAACCAGTCCGTAGTCTATTTTTGATAAAATAAGACTCCGCACTGTGTTAAGCGTAATTGTTGAATGAGCGTTGCTCTTATTTGATGAAAGGCATTTAATTAAATTAAGTCGAGGCTGTAGTGCTTTTTTTAAATTTTCTATGTGTGAAGACCATGTAAAGCTTCTGTTGAATGTAACCCCAAGTATTCTCAGAGAATCTACGGTTACGATTTGGATGCCTTGTATTATAATGTTGTTGCTGTTGCAGTACCTTTTTTTGCATATGTGTAGGCATTTAGTTTTAGAAAATGATATTTTGGCTCCTGTCCTACTGCACCAATCATTTATGGTTGCAAATAGATGGTCAATTTCTAGTTGAAGATTGACATTTTTACTTTGCTTGGCTATTATGTATAAATCATCGGCGTACATAACATGTTTAAAGTAGTTATTATTGGATATAATTTTGTTCAGTTTGTCTGTTGCTATCTGAAATAATACCACTGAAAGGGGGGAACCCTGTGGGATACCATTGTGGAGAGGTTTTATAGATGAGTAAACATTGTTTATTTTAATTCTCAATTTTCTTTTCGATAAAAACCCGTGCACAAAGTTAATTATTTTATTGCCAACTTTCCATTCTTTTAATTGGGATATTATGGTGTGTATACCGATACGGTCAAATGCTTTTTCGAAGTCTATGGATATGATTGAGAGATGATTTCTGTGAGATAGAGTTGATGCGGTTATATGGTCTATATAAGTAAGAGCATCCTTTGTACCCTTATTTGGTTTGAAAGCCACTTGATATGTACTTAAAAATTTATTTTTAAGAAGTAGCCAAGTTATTCTTGAGGCAATTATTTTCTCTAAAAGTTTAGAGACACACGGGATTAATGAAATAGGTCTATAGCCTTCAATAGTGTTAATGTCCTTCTTCGGTTTGGGCAGTGGTATTATCGTAGATGTTTTCCATTGTTGAGGTATAATGCCAGTGTTAAAAATGGCATTAAATAGTTGGAGAGTTAAATGTTTAGTATTTAGAGGTGCGTTTTTTAACATGGGGTAAGAAATTTTATCAAAGCCAGGAGTTTTCCCTTTAAGTGACTGTAATGTAGCTTGTAATTCAAACATAGATATATCTTCCTCTAACAGTTTTGCCGAATTATTTAAGGCATAATTAATACCAATATTTCCCATCCTTTTATTACGTATGAACGTTTCGTTGAAGTTTTCATCATTAGATTGTTGCGACCATTTATCGGCAAAAAAGTTAGCAATATCTAATGAATCATGTAGTGTTTGGTTGTTATGCTCAATATGACGGATGTGATTAAATGTGTTATAACCATTTAGCTTACGTAGGTTATTCCAAATTTTTTTTATTGGTGTGTTAGGGTTGATTTCGCTAGTAAATGCAACAAACGATTCACGTTTTGCAGTTTTGCATTCTCGTTTAAAAAGTGCATTAGCTTTTTTATACTTTATTCTGTTTTCTGTGCTAGGATGCCTTTTAAATTTGTTAAATAGTTTTTGCTTAGAGTCACGAAGTACTTTTAGGTCATTATTCCACCAATGTGTAAATTTTTTGTTTTTTCGATTCTTGTAGTGGGGAATAGCTATATTAGCGGCAGCTATCAAAAGTTTTTGAAGCCGTGCAGCTTCTTTGTTGATGTTGGTTGGGTGTTGTGTATGTGTTATATCACCGAGTTTACGTTGAAATTTTACCCAATCTGCTTTGTCGGTGTTGAAGCGTGTGCGGTTGTAATTTGGATGTGTGTTTGTATGATTGGTTAACTTAACTTCTAAATGAATCGGGAAGTGATCGCTTCCGTATAGTTGTGAATTAATGGTCCAGGAGGCGTTTGGCGCAATATTAGCCGAGACAACAGATAGATCTACGTGTGTAAATGTGTATCTTGTTGAGAAGTGTGTAGGAGATCCGTCATTTAATACAACCATGTCTGATTGGTATATTATATTTTCAATGACTCTGCCTTTGGTTAATGTATGGTTGAATGAGCATTGAAGTCACCTAATATGATTGTTTGTTGGTTGCAGTTTGTAAATAAGGCGGTTAGTTCTGTGATAGGTAGCGGATCTGATGGATTTAAATAGAGGGAAACAATTTTTAGTTTAAAGCCTATATATACATCGGCAATAGCAGAAAAATTATTTGAAGGCGGTGTTAAATTGTGTTTTAAAGTATTTTTAATGAATAGCCCTGAACCGCCATGGTTCGAACTATTAGCCATGGATATATAATAGCCGTTAATGTTCCACTGTAAGATTTTAATTGACATAAGAAGCATATAATATAAGATTAGAATTGTTTATTTGTTTTTAGTGCTCCATGTTGGAATCTATTGAGTCAATTTCCTTTCTTCTAGTAGCAATTCTTGCTGGTGTTGTTTGAGTGTCATGATGTAAGGTGTTGGATTTAGCAGTGTTTTTATCATTTGAAATGTTTAAATGGTGTTCTAAAGGTGTAGTTGGTTTGTTTGTTGTGATGTTTTTAGTTATTGTTTTTGTATTTGTTGATTGTAAGTGTGGATTACGGTTCAAAAAGTTATCTATGTTCTCTGAGAGTGCTTGTAGTTTATCTTTTTGTGTTTTGTTTTCTTGTGGTTTATTGTTGTCTTGCGTATTTGTTGTTGCATTAGCACCGGCTAAGCTTTCTGCATTTGAATTTATGTTCATTTGTTTTCTTTCGTTTATTTTGTTATTTCTTTCTTCTATTGCAGTTTCTAAGTCTTCGGTGGGTATGTTATATGTTTGTGAGTCATTAATTTTGAGTGTAGCTTCTTTATAGGAACAATTATTTACCGTTTTAATTTTTAGTATCTCTTGCCGTTGTTTGATTATTGGACAATTTTTGTTTGTAGCACTATGTGGGTGATTGCAATTAATGCATTGAATTTTGGTGCAGGGTGTTGGGTCGTGAATCACTGAAGCACAAATTTCGCAATATTCGTTACCCTTACAGTGTTTGCGAGTATGGCCAAGTTTGAAACATTTTTTGCATTGGATGGGGTTTGGTATATATGGTTCTATTTTACAATTTAGAAAACCTATTTTTATCTCAGCTGGTAGTTTGTACAAATTAAAGTGGAGAATATGTAGAGGTGTATTTACGATCTTGTTGTCCACGAATCGGGTTATTTTTTTACAATCTACCACGCCTTGGTCATTGAGGCCGTTCTTTATTTCCTCTTCGTCAAGTTCTTGTAGTGTTCGGGCGAATACAACGCCCTTTATGGTATTTAAAGTTGGGTGAAGAGAGCATTCTATTGGGCAAACACTGGGTAAGAAAGTCGCCTTCAGGTACTTGTTGGCTTGGGCTTCATTTTTAGTTAGGATTAGTAAGTTACCGTCTCTTGTAAAAGAAATTTTTTGTGCAGGGTCGCTTGAAATACCTTCTAAAGCCTTTGAGACCAAAAAAATGTTGAAGTTTTGAATTGGATTTTCAGCATTTTTACTTTTTAAAACTACGTATTTTGGGCACTGAATTGAAACGTGGTTTTGTTTGGTTTTCATTTGCGGAAAGTCTGTAGAATTATTTATGTTGTAATTTGTATTTACATTGTTATTTCTTTTTCGCTTCCTAGTTGGGTCTAGGAGCTCGTAATAGTTTCCTCCTGAGGAGGACGCCATCATTGGACTTACACTAGAGCGTGTAAATTTTTTTTTTTTATTTCTAAAAACGAAACTACTATAAAAGTTTTGATTTTAATAAGGGGAGAAATAAAACAAAAAAAATACTAGAACAAAAATGAAGAGAGCGTATTAAATCACTAAGCGCGTTTCGTAAATAACAACTGTATTCAAAGAGCACTTGTATGCGAATGAACAGTATATTAATATTTTTTGTGCAATAAGGTAATTTAGTTTTTTATATATAGTTGCTAGTTTAAATTTGTCAATTCTCGAAGAATCTGACTCGGATGTCACATTGTCTGATCCACAGTCAATGGAAGAGGACGATAACGTCAGTGAGCGTAGGATGACGAGTGACACTGAGCAGGATGTATTTGATAGTGAAGACAATATGCCGCTGTCTGATATAAGATTCCATTTATCAACATATCACTCGCCGCCACTTCAGGGGAATGCTTCATCACAAATAAAAAATTCTTCGATTCGTGAAGTACAATTTTCGCAATATGTTGGTAAAGACGGTAGAGTTTGGGTTAAAAAACATTTTCGTACAAACGTTCGTACTAGAGTTGAAAATATAATTAGACAATTGCCAGGTGTTGTGCCAGAAGCTAGCTCTGCTAAATCTGAAATCGAATGTTGGAGCTTGTTTTTTACTAATGATATGTTGCAAAATATTCTCGTATACACAAACGCAAGGATTAGACGAAAAATTGTTGCATGTACTAATTTATCTAAATACACTCATATAAAATAATGCGAAATGAATGAACTAAAAGCTTTAATAGGGCTTCTGTATATGGCTGGTCTTTACCGCTTTGGAAGGCTGAATACAGACGATTTGTGGGCTGCTGATGGCACAGGAGTAGAAATATTTTGGCTTGTAATGTTTCGACACTGATTTCACTTTATTCAAAGCAAAATGTCAATTTAATTTTAAGACTGATAAAAAATAAGTGTTGATTATATTTAAGCTAGAAGAAGCCTCCTTTGTTAACTTTTTTAATATGAAATGTTTTTTGTTTAAAAATAAAAATAAATAATTTATTTTTTAACAAAGTCATGTTTTATTTCCTTAATAAGGTTAGATTCAATCTAAATTGTATATATTTTTCATAAATATAGCAAAAAAACCGCGAGTTAAATAAGCGGGTCATTATGACCCAACCCCCATGTCCGTGTAGCTAAAATCCACCCCCCCCCCCCCCGCCGGGTTAACCTGAAGATGTTCAAAGATCCAATATTTTGGTATACACATTTTGCATGCAAGTAAAAACTTTATATGGTGATTTACAACAATTGTTGCATCTATGTTTATATGTCGAACGTTGGGGACAATTAGAGGCCACGTCTACCTTCTTATTTGAGTCACACACTAAAAGAAATAAATGAGGTAGATAATAAAACAAATGGGATAGAAAATGATTAATGATAAATATCCAAGATAAAAAACTATTTCCAAATAAAAAAAAAATTTGTAAAGTCTCATTTTCGATCTTTTGAATTTATAACGTTATATTTTAATCTCTTAAATTGACTAAGAATTTTGAATGTTACATTTACACTTAACTAAAAACTATTAGTATTTGCAAACTTCTTGTATTTACTTGTCAAATATCATACAAATTTTAAATAAAAAACTAAATATCTCTAGTGAAAACAACCGACATTTTTATTAACCTTCTTCCCGAGCAGTGGTTCCCACTAAGTTTCATTTTTCCTATCCTTTGAGTCAGTAACGATATTCCTTTATAACGAATATAAAGATGTAAGAAATGTGAATAAAACAATAATTTTATAAATAATAGGATGTCATCAACTGAAATGCATTTACAGAATATGAATATGATTTTTAGTTTTTAAACTAAACTCAAAAAAGAAACATGGTATTTCTGTTCAATTAGTTTAAGCCGACACTGTATATTATTTATTGTTAGCTAATTATTGCTTTGACCTTAATAAGTAGTTCTAGAGAAAAACTATAAAGAAAGCTTACATTTTTTTATTTGTGTATGCAAATCTGGCATTTAGATCAAAGTCGAAACTGGATATCTTATAGGTTTTTTCCACTGACCTACATCTTATATCTTTCATTAATTTGCAAAGATGTTAAGATTTTCCCATAAGAATTATACAGGCCGAAAATTCTACATCTGCAAAAGATGAACCTTTCTCTTTTTGTTCCATCTTACATCTTTCGTTGTTTTAAATGTCATCACCAAAAAACTGGCAAAAAAAGATTTTCTAGCAAACTGACATTGCAGAAAATGAACAAACATTTATTCAACAAAGGAAAATGAGCGGCACATGTACTGCATCAAAATTCGAGTTTGTTCGTGCAAAGCAACAACTACTCCAATGAATTATGCTTTATCTAAATCCATTTTTTAATATTTTGCATTTTTAACAAAAATTATTAGTTTTTTCTTTTATTTTCTAGACAGCTGAATAAATGACAAATGAAAAATGTTGATAATGCAAATTCATGTTTCACGTTTTTAACATCTTTCAGTTCTTTTTCACAACTTATAAAAATTTGATTCTTAATGAAATTAACATTTTTTTAAATCTATGACGCTACAAAAGTAAAAAATTTATTGTAGTATAAATTTCAAGAATTTAGAATGGAGATAAATAAGGCCCGATGCTGAATTTCCTGTTACAATTTAATGAACAGTAAAACTCAAACTTTATTTAGGAAACAACAACAATTCCCAGGTAGAAGCAAACGGGAGATTGTAAAAATGAGGCTAAGGCCCGATTACTGATATCCTGTAGAAATTTAAATTACAAATTCAAAATATATTTGGGAACATTAAAAGATCTCATTTTTCACCAAACCATAAGAAGGGCTTTAGATGCAATGAAAAAGGATCATAAAAGCAAACTTCCACCCTATGACACCCCTATGTAAAAATCATTTATTCCGATCCAAATTTTCACAACACCGGAATCAAAATCACTGCTTCTTTTTCTCTTCTTTTGCTACTTTTTTTTGCTGGGATGTAATTGGAATTTTGGAAGGTTGCGGGTTCCATCGCCAGCAACTTCAATTCATAAAAATAATAGATATGATTTTTAATTTCCCTCATACATATCGCGACGCCCTCCTTCGGTGTTTCCATAGCACTTAACCCCACCGAAGTAAAAATAAAATAGTACACTCAGAAAAATGTATGAAGTTTACGCCTTACTCAAATAAAAGCTAAACGTTTTTTCTTAAAATAAATAAAAATGCTTCACAATAATGCAAATTTATTTGATTTTAGTTTACGAAAAACTTTCATTATCTTGAAAAAAGGGAGACATTCTCCTTATTTTTTTCCTTATTTAGGTTAAATAATCTTTAAAAACGCTTAGAAATTTATTTCTTTTTAATAAAATATGTTAGATGTTAAGAGTTTATAAACTTAAAAAAAGAAAATTTTAAATTGTATGAAAATATAAAATCTAAAAATAGAACTTCTTTACATTCAGTTCAAGCATTTTAACTTATTTATTTAAGGAAGTGTTTTCTTTAGCATTCCAAAAAAGATTAAGAATTTTTTTAATTTATACAATTCTAATTTGGTTTATAGTACTTTTTACTTTAAGAAAAAAATACTTAATTTAAGTAAGTTGTTTATTAAAATTTAGATAAATTACATAATATTTGTTAAATATTTTTCTGAGTGTAGTAAAAGTAAAATAACATAAAAAACAAGATCGCCAACTCTTTATATGATGAGCAACAACAGTTCTAAAATTAAACATCCTGCGCAATTACAGTGTTGCCATATTTGAATCCCCCCATCTTTCATAACTATCCCCTTTCCAAAGAAAGCATTACATTAATAAGTAAGAAGAGTTGCTTGAGTGTTGCATCTCTTAAAACGAAAAACTATGTAGAATTATTGACTTTATTATCAGCCTACATGGTTTGTTAGTTTAAACTGAATGATCCTGTTAACAACTAGCCGCACAAACACAGCAAATGATAAAGCACTCGACGCTGCAGAGTGGAGTATACCAAAATAGAGATGGCATGATACAAAAAATTTGTAAGTACACAGGAGAAGAGGACAAAAACCACTCTCCAGAGTGAAGAACTCTATAATTGTAAATGGGACTTTTAAAAATTTTCAATAAATACAAAACCACAATGTTATTAAATTAAAAATAACTGTATTTGTACTTGAAAGTAAAGTATTTAAAAATAACTCTCTCAAAATTTTATTATGTTCCGTGTAAATTGTTAACGTGTCACTTGTAGTTTAATACAACCCAAGATAGCAGACTAACATTTACTAACTAAATAGTGGAGATGACAAACAGATAATGGCAAAAAAACTAATACAAAATAATAAAGAAAGTCAAAAATGCTTCACAACAACAATCATTCTTGTTTTGTTATTTATTTACTTTTTGTTGAGATGTTTCAGAATGAAAGAACAACATACCTCATTATTATCACACGGATCCGGAACACGCAATAAATCACGTACATTTAATATCAAAACTTTTGTAAGTGTTGAGGATATTGAAGAACGTTTACGAGCATGTTGACGCGAGCTTATACCACGTGTTGATGGTATACGCGAGAGGGGTGAGGAGCAGTTTGTTGTGTCTGCCGGAGTTGAACTAAAACGACGTACGGTTGAAAAGTCTTTCGATACACGTCGCAAGTATTTTTGGGTAAATTGCGAGGAATCTACAACCATTGCAATTAAAAACACGAACAAAATATCAGTTTTAATTAGACTAATTAAAATTAATTTAACTTTTTATAAAAGTGTTTAATTTATTTAAACAATAAACAACAACATTCACTAGAAAACATAATTAAATATTTTTTATGATTCTTTTTTATAAATGAAAAAAGAAAATATAGAATTATATTAAAACTAATAGTATTTGAATTTATTTTCTTATTTTTTAATACACTATAAATTAAATTCCGTTTACGTTGGTTTTTTCTAAACCGCAATATAAACGGTATAAACTAATGCGCGTTATGGCCAAGAAACGAATGCAATGATGTTACGGTTCTGTTAACTCTACACAGCTGATGCTGTGTTGGTTGGTTGGCAATGTCATTTAGGTTTTTTTTTTATTATTTTTGTTTTAATACTCTACACCCGCTATTATAAAGTAAAGTTTTAGTTGAAATACGTAAAATCCTTAACATTATAATCTGCCTTGATGAAAGATATTGTCTTTGATATAAAATCCAATCTCTCTAATTCCCTCTCAGCAAAAACAGGGTTTCAATATAATTTACTACATTTTTAGTCCACTTTTTGGGTACCTTTTTCTATTTGTGTGAAAGATAGTCCAAAGCGGAATTTTGTAAAATTAATTAAATGTATGTATATATTTTGTAAGGAAAGAAAGTTTAAAAAAATACTTAACCTTATTGAACAGCATTGTCAATGAACACAAACACATGCGACCCATAAAATCTGATAGATTTTAGGATCGAAATTTTTTATATACCCAATATTGTACTCAAATAAAAGGGAATTTAATGGGATTTTAAGCGGTACATATTTCTGTGAGAAATCTCAGATTTAGGGTGGATTTTGAATTAAAATGCATTAATATCTTTATAATCGATCCTCCATAATCATCATTTTTTCAGAAACTACAAGGAATTTCGCAGTGAAAAGTAGTTTTATTGGATGCCCTTAGTATCCCCTTTCATTTGAGTAGAATATTTGGCGAAAATAAAATTTTTCATTTTTTGGCAAAAAAGGCAGTACATACATCATGCTTTTTTGCAAAAAATCGAAAATTTTTTATTCACCCAATATTGTACTCAAATGAAAGGGAATTTAAAGAGATTTTAAGCAGTACATATTTCTCTGGGAAATTCTCAGATTTAGGGTGGATTTTGAATTAAAATGCATTAATATCTTCATAATCGATCCTCCATAATCATAATTTTTTCAGAAACTACAAGGAATTTCGCAGTGAAAGGTAGTTTTATTGGATGCCCTTAGTATCCCCTTTCATTTGAGTATAATGTTTGGCGAAAATAAAATTTTTCATTTTTTGGCAAAACCAAATTTAAAAATTATTATTTGAATTTTGTATTTTTTTTTTGCAAAAAGTTTATCAAAAACATTTACTTTCCTTCAAAAACTGTTTTGCAAGTAATTCTTAAACCGAGCGCCCCGATAGGCTACCTAGAACCGTGCTAGTTATCAGTGGGGGTCGTGGGTTCGATTCCCACTAGAGGCTCTGGTCTGTTAACGCTACAGCGAGCCTTCGTTAATAGTGCTCGGTTAGGGTATTAGGATATAATTTGTTGTTTTATAGTTAGCTAACTTTGAAATTCTAAGACCACATTCGTTTATGTATCTCAAAGTCTATTAGAAAATGTTGATATTTGGATAAATTTTCTAAGTCTAACATAATTAAATAATTAAATTTTTAGTCTAATAACCATTAGTATCAGTTAAACAGTAAAAAAATGTCTGCAATATCAGTTAATTTTAAATGAAATTGCAGTGAACGCCTTCATTACATTAATTTTAAAGTTTGTAAAATTTAAGAGAACATGGCTTACAATAACCAGTGAAAATCAAATAAACTAAACTAAAAGGATAGCTCGATCTCAGCAAAAGCATATAAATTTCACTGTTTCAACAGCTAAGTTAAAAACAAAACTAAAGTTTTTAAATCACTTTAACTTGAACTGGCATCAATTTTCAACACCAGTAGCATAGTAAAAGTTTATTTTGGAAAACGAAAAACTGAACTGAAAAAGTCATTTTAAAAACTTTCAGTTTTAACAAGCAGCAATAAAGACTAAAGCGATAAAAATAATAGTTAAGCAAATAGTCATTCCCATTACACAAGCAGTAGCTTGTAATTGTAAAAACTAAAGTCACTACAGTTTTAACAATCACTTTAACTTGAACTGGCATCAAATTTCAACACCAGTAGCATAGTAAAATAGTAAAAGTTTATTTTTGAAAAATTTTCAGTTTTAACAAACAGCAATAAAGACTAAAGCGATAAAAATAATAGTTAAGCACGTCAGTAATAATATCGTTTTTTGTCGTATAACTGGTGGCTTAAAAAAAACGAAGAAAGACTGGCCAGCAATAGATTTTGAAGAATAGCTAAAAAAACACACACAAAATTAATAATAGCTTTTTTAAATGCCATCTTTAACAGTTTAATCCCCCTAACGGCCTGCACAAACCGTTGGAGCTAAGATGTTGAAATTTGGTATGAAGGATCCTCCCCTGGTATAGACAGTAGCCAAGCCGGTATATTATATAAAAAATATACAGATTTATACGTTGAACAAGTTTATAATAATTTATAATTTCAGGAAAAATAGTTTATAGGGGCATTGTTTTTTGTAGCATAGTAAATCTAGGGTTTTTTTGAACAATGTATGGGGATTTATAAAAATAATAATTCAAAACACTGATAGAATATTAAAAACAATAAAAGCTAACAAATGAATTATGTGTTTGTAAGTGAAGGTAGAGCAGAGCAAACAATATTATTGCTCTATTTCTAGTTCCCGCGTAGTCCATATACGAAAACAGCTTTCCTACAAAGGCGGCCCCAAATGTTGAAATTATATTTGTTTACAAAAAATAAAGAAAAGTCAGGTAAGTAGGGATAGTCGTTTTCTTTACAAGTAGTTATAGATATAAAATCCAAAAAAAAACAAACTTATTATTACTATACTTAGGCTCTGTGCGAAGTGGCTAAATAAATTCTAAATTAAATATAAATTGACAAAAGGGTTGAAAATTTCAAAAAAAAATTCATTTCAATCGCATGAGTATTAAATAGTTTTGTTGTTTTTTCTAATTTTATATAAATATTCCATATACATACAAGTTGATATAGACTTGCTAAGTAGTTATAAATATAGCTACTTAAAAGTTAAGAATGTATAAAAATGCTGCCAAGTCTTAGAAATTATTGGCTTTTCTCTTTTAAATGTAAACAAAAATCTTTGAAATTTTTGTATTTTTAATGTTATACCCTATTCAATCTTAGCCCAAAAATACGTATTTTCGTAATTTTAAATTTTTCAATTTAAAATTTGTATGGGATTTGAAAGTTTAAAACATGAAAAACGAAAATACGTATTTTGAAGATCAGTGTGTATGGAGTTTTACTGATATTTTTCTCATAACTTTAACAGCCATCGACCAATTTTTTTTATTTTGAAGCTAATAACAGCCAATACTTATTAGGGTTTGGTGTTCGCGAAAATGGGATACATTAAAAAATTTATTGATATAAGGTGTTTGCGTGCAATAAATAGTGTATACATTAGCACTTACAACTCTGTAGATATAGCAAAAAATTTAATTTTTGTAATTACGTTAGACTCATTTGATAAAAATACTTGTAGCAATATTATTGAATGCTTACTTGTTTTGCAAACTACATAAAAAAAAAACTCAGTGAAACAGTTTTAGGTTCTTTTTTTTAATTAAACGCTTTAAAAGATATAAAATTTGCATTCTTCAAAAGTTCACTTAACTTATTTAAAAAAATTTCTACTTCCAGCTCATTTACCTGGTAGTGAGTTTTTTAATATAAAATAAAGATAGGTAGCCTCTTACGTTTCTGTTATAAAACCTATTATATCAACAAGTGAATGCCAATAGAGGTAACTTCTTACCAACATAGTACCAAGATTTTGGCGGGTGAAGTGACTAACCATACATTTGTATCATGCGATATATATTAATGTTGCCGGGTGCTTACTTTATCTTTAACCGATCTTTGTAAAAACATATATATGGAACTTATGGATCTTTGAAATATACATACACTCAAACGGACAGAATATTGGTATATTAATAGATATTGGTTTTATAAGTAAAAGATTTTTGTATCTTCAATAATGCATAAACATTGTTTAGAGAATTTTCTGCACGCGCTAAACATGGAATTCTATATTAATCGATATTTCGAAAACCGATATTATAAATATACAAAAATAGTTTTGTTTTATAGTGAATTTACACTATACCGATCGATTTAACAACATTTTGGAAACAAAATAATATCAAACAATAACCTTAAATTCAATATATTTCTTAAAAGACATTAATTTAATGAAGGAGTACAAAGTTTTTTTTTCATGATGATAGAAACAATGTTAACATAGCTTTTAAAAGTGTATTTAAGAAGGGATGACTAGTTTGGTCTTCTCAGCACCATTCCAATGTTGTTTGCAAAGATTTTCTTCGCCGAATGCATCAAGAAGAAACTGGGTGCTGCATTTAACTTTACTTTCAATTAAGAACGCAATTTAATTTGATCAACAACTGGTATTGTAAAGTTTTCTTAAATAGTTAAAATTTATTATTTGTTTATATTTTCATACATACTATTGCTGAATGCTGTGCAAACATTATTATGAAACTAGATTTCCGAAAATCTTGTTTTGAAACTGGATTTCTTTGTATGGTAAATTTGGGTTTAAGTCCAATTATGAACTAGAATTTTGCCAAAAACTGGTTTGAACGGGAGAAACGAGGCATAATCTAAACTGTGTATAAAAGTTAATCGATTTAAAAGTTTTACCATGTGTCTTTAAGACTAAGTGGCAAAACAATTCGTTCGAGTTTCGTTACTATTTAGAAAATAATATTTTTCCATATACTTCATAGCGCCTCTAATGCTCAAAGTGATAAAAATAACTATCATGTCCATCTATTGCAGCCGTAATTTTGATTTTTCCAGCAAAATTTAATTTCACGAAAAGTAGGTAATCTATGGTATGATTTTATATTTCTCCTTAATCTGTTGTGTGAAAATCATGTCGGTAATACGAAAGATGGAAAGAAAATATTTATTGCAATGTATTTTCCAGTCGGCTTTTATCAATTAATTATATTAAAACTTTGTTTTTATTTTAGTATTTTAATTTTTCACACAGTTTGATAGTGATAGTGAATCTCTACACCGACATGGAAGAGATAAATATGTTTGCACTAAACAAGTGCTGTGTGTATCTCATAGATATATTATGGTTTATCTTCTGGCAACAAATGTTGTTTCAACTCATAGGCGTAGTTTACGTATGGGTAGTTAAATGTATTTTTTTTTTATCTATGAGCATTAAAAGCATTGGCTTTAGTATAAAAACTTAAATATCTTATTAGGGCTTAGACATTGCCTCCACTATCATAACCGTCAAACTGTATATGGGAATTATGACAGAATGTTTTTTTAAAGTTGATCCACCTTAATTGTCAGTAAGGCCTGTGGCACCAATTATTAGTGTTAAGGCTATGGTTTCCATTTGTATCATTGGATTCGTTCCGTAATAATTATTGTAGGTACAGTGTCGACCAAAACATAAAGGACAAAAATGACATATTTGTTCATTTGAGTGGAATTTTAAGAACAACACTCGTGAAAACGCTTACTGGTAGATGACATTCAATTATTGATAAAAATATATTGCCTTATTCAAATTCCGTATCAGAATCATAGATAGTGAGGTGAAGAAAACAAAGTTGATTAATAAAACGAATATACCGAGGGTATGCATAAAACCCAACGTAGAAATATGCATATTTTCATATTTGCTGATATGTATCTTAACAATTGTTGGCTCATTTTAAATAAAAATTATTTGTCCATTTCTTCTTTAATACCAGAAAAATATTCATATATTTATTACCCAGCGTTTACACATGCCACTAGGGGTTTGAAAAAATCAGTACACTCACGACTTTTTACTAATACATTCACATTTTTCGCAATGGCAGCCCCAGTGGAAGCAAATTTTGCACACGAGTTAAATTTGGCATTTGCATGCCACTAAATGTTAAAACGATAAACAATGGGTACGTTCGTAAATGCAGTAGTTGCGCATCACTGCAGCATAATAAAAGTAAAACGTTCAAAAAAGCATCACTTGGCAGCACTGATTTACGTCAAACGTTTTTTTATGCAAACAATTGACAGTTCTGCCGCAAATTTTTGCAACTATGGCATCATTAAAGTTTCTGATGCATTTTACAATCAAGATTTTCAATAATGTTTTTCTATCTTTTGCAAAACGTTCTAAAAAGCAAACTGTGCAGTTGTTGAGCAGTAGCAAAGCGACTGCAACAGATGATCACGCATTAGCAACACAAATTGGCATAAATGCCGCAGTGATGCACAAATTTTCTGCATTTACGAACGAACCCAATGTTACCTTCTTATATATTTAATGCAAATTTACTGGATTACTGTAAAATTGTATTTAAAGTATTAACTTCCCAGTAAAATAAGAGCTGAGGAAGAAGTAGTTAAACACTACATCTACTGAACACAAAGTTGTGAAAATTTCGGTGAATGATTAATGATTTTAACATTGGCGTGTCATTGGGAGGAAGTAGTGTGTTTCGGTGCTATGAAAAATCGATGAACAGATGGACTTTTTTATTAGTTTACGGAAGTTGTTAAATATAGGGACTACAAAATAATTGCGGGGGGTGGCTTTTTTTAAGTTAAAAATGTGATTTTGAACACGCCAATTATCATTATTTCGACCAGGACAAAGTGGATATCACTGGTATGCAAAATATGTTTTCTATATATAAGGCATTAAATGACTGCAGGAATTAACCATTTATGCACCAACTAAATAATTGTTTTTTTACTAGTAGGGGTTAATATCAACATTTTGGAAGTTTTTAAAATGACTTCTTATAAATCAAAAAATTTGCACTATTAACTTCTTTGGATGTTCTGAAAAAGAGATTCGTAATGAATAACATCCATTTAATTTTGATGGGTTGTTATGTTAATTGTATTATTATGATTTATTTCTTGAAATACGCATAAAAAACGCGAGTTTGTTAATTATAGAACATTAATATTATTTAAATAGTAATAAATGTTAACTCGGTAACTCTATTTAACACTAGCATGTGTAAACAGAGAAGTAAAATTTGCATGCCACCACTTGAATGTGTAAAGGCAGAGTACAATATAAATTTTTAAGATGGAAACATTAACATTTGAAATGGCAAAATCGAAGATTGTTGCCAAAGGGTAATTCTATAAATAGATGGAAAAAGCTCATTTGTACGGGAAATCATTCACTAACTGAAAAATCTAATTTCACATAGTAATTTTCCTTAGAGTGTGTGATATAAATGCCTGTTCATAACCATGAGTTATTTGTGTTGGGTGGTTCAGAAGGAGGCTGAAGATGACCTGGTCACTCGGGTCGAAAGTGTGCACTCTAGCGCTGATCCTTACAATTTTTTCCATTTAATAAAAAAATTAGTGTTTACTATTCGTTAGTATCATTAAAAAAATTATGATCTTGAGCCTGATAAAATTAAAAACATATAATTAATGGATTACTCTGTTTAAAAAAAAAAAAATAATTTTAATTTTGTTTTTATTTAAATAGAGTGTTTATATATTTGAAAGCCGTTTACAAAAAATGGGTTTATAGACTGTGTGAGTCTAGAATTTGCAGATAAAATCGTACAGAAATACAAAATGCCGAAACAATTTCAAATAAATAAATAATTATTTATTTTTAACTGATTAATCATTTGTTTTTATGATGTGTCAGTATCTTAACACAATTTAAAAATAAGTAACAAAAAACATTTAATCTAAATGAAAAGTAAGTAGACCGGGTTTTAAGAAATTGATGCATTTTCCTTAATTTTTTCTATCTTGACCTGAGGTTAATGTTCTTTACAAACGTTAAGAAATTTATTTCTTGTTAGAAAAAATTGTATATATTAAGAATTTTTAAACTAAAAGATAATATAATAATTGTATAGTTAATACATAATTGTATAGTTAATACATAATTGTATAGTTAATACATACAAAATAATAAAATTGATTACTTAGATTTTATGAGGAAAACTAAAATATGTATATCAGGGCGGGTCAAATGATTTTTTTTTGATGAAGCGTATAGCAAAATCGTAATCTATAGGTGATTCTGAGAAATTCTGCTCAAGAGACCATAGCTCTTAGTCGGATTTGGAGCCCCCCAAAATTTCAAAATAGAAATTTTCCTAGATATACATAGAACAATTTAATTAAATTCGCCATAAAATCGGATATAATTATAGTAGATTTCTCAATCTGGGCTTGTTTGAAAGGTATTTTTATTACCTTTCAGAATCTGTATTGATACCTGGCAGCATTGTTCAATTGAACAACTTTGTAACACTGAATAATGACGTTACAAAATAATGACGTTTACCAACACTAAACGTTGTCAAGCTTGCTTTTCCTTCTTCCTTAATCGTGCAATGCGCACGCAGTTTGCCAAAATACTTAAATAAAAACTCGGTTATCACAATACCAATAATTAAATTTATTGTGACACAATCAAAGAGTGCAGTGATAATATCAATTATGGATAATCAAGAACCATCAACATCGTCTGCGGTGTCTTCGCAAATGGAAGCAACAACATCAACAAGTTTTGACTCTAGATTGACTCACATGCCTCATCCAGATATTGTTGTTTTTGGTTTATCAAGTGATTTAAATGATCTTAGTTTGCCTACTAAATGTGACATTTTAAAATATTATTTTTTTTTAAGTGATCGTGCTAGATTTGAAAACAAAATGTTCTGGTATAAAAATTTTACTCCTCACGTAAAAGATAAATTGATCCAAATTTGGTGTAAATTAAATGTTGAAATCATTAATAGAAAGAGTGTTTTAAAAAAATTTATTTGTTTGCTTAATAAATACCAGAAACATGTACAACATAGAAACAAAAGAGATGAATTTAAAGCATTTGTTGATTCAATAAACCAATTATTTTATATTGGCAAATGTAATTGTAAATTAAAAACAACAGAATGCTCGTGTGGATTGATTCCCAACATCTAAAAGAAATTATTATGGACCAACATAATGATAGAAAATTCACAATATCTGAATATACGGAAGACGTTGAAGAAGTAGCTTCAACAATACCAACACTTACAACTGGTACCGATGATCCAAGTTACGAACCACCTAAATTACACATGGATGAAGATGAAAATGAAGCAACAACAGAAGTTCCAGAAGCAACTGTTCAAATGAGACGAGGTCATTATACTCAAAGATACGATGCATTAAATTTTGCTATGATGTGTGATGGATTCGGTGTTTCAGATAGAGTCGCTTCGTGTTTAGCAACAGCTTTATTCAAAGATATAAATTTTAAAGATGTTCATGGTAATCTTGTTATTATGGATAAATCAAAAGTGGCTAGAGAAAAAGTTAAATCTAGAGATGCAGTGATTCGTGCACGACATACAAATTCTTCCATAACTGCATTCTCTTTCGATTGTACGAAAGATAACTCTGTTGTGTACTGCAGTGCACTTTTATTAAAATTTATACGTTGGACACGATACTTACAACCAAACTTTCGTAATATTGTAGATGGTGTAATTCAAAACAACTCATATTATGCACATCCAGAAAATATCTCATTAACAAAGTTATTTGAAGATCGAAAAGCAATACGGGATAGAGCTATCAAAAAGATTTTACACTATCGAGAAAAATTGTACGATCCAACTAAACTCAGAGTTTACAAAAAATTTATCTTAAATTTCGATGCTACCGATTATGTCAAAATGGTTGATATGAATAACGACGATATATTATTTGAACCAGCATTTACTCGACAATTTCCATATGATCACTTGGTAGAATACTTAGATTTCGATGAACCACTACTGGCTGATCCACAAATTCCAACGCGCATACAAGGAACAGAAAGACATGTACAATTATTAACGAGTGTTTCAAAACGAGTTATAGAAAAGAATAGTGTATAGAAAGTAAAAAGGATCTTAGAAAATAATTTTACCACGTTAAAACATTAAATTGTAGGTCGAGAATAATATTTAAAAATAAATTGAATAAGAAATGTAAAAATAGTGTTTTTTGTTGAAACCTTGAAAATGTTGATTTTTTCAGATCGATTTTCCTACAAAAAGGAGTTCAAGAAAAATTGATCGTAATAAAAGTTGTTGGAAATTATCTGAACTTTCATAATCTGCAAAAAAAAATCTCGAAAAAAATTGAAGAAAATTCAGAATTTATTAGTTAAAAGTTCATTTTAGGCTATTTTTCGACAAAAAATTCCTAATATCTCTACTAAAAATAAAAAAAAATATTGGTATCAATACAGATTCTGAAAGGTGATAAAAATACCTTTCAAACAAGTCCGATTTAATGACGAATTTAATTAAATTATTCTATGTACATATATATGGAAAAATATATATTTTGAAATCCGACTTAGAGCTATGGTCTCGTGAGCAAAATTTCTCAGAATCACCTATAGATTACGTTTTTGCCGTACGTTTCATCAAAAAAAAAAAAAATAAACCCGCCCTAATATATATACTTTGGCTTTTTAAAAGTTGTGCAATTTACCAAAATTGACACTAAACATTATTACAAAGTACATTTAGACTTTGTATTAAAAACGCCTAAGATGCCCAGCAAAAACAGGGTTTCAACTACTTACCATCCTATTAACTCACTTAATTACTTTTGTTCGCGATGTCCCAAAAGTAATGAGTGGTCATTACCTTCTCACTTACAAAAAACACAAAGTATTGCTGGGTGGATTTGAGTTAAAGGGATATTCATAAAACATGTC